>CAIGQZ010001313.1:9818808-9844136 GCA_903798205.1 Danio tinwini
ACACACACACACACACACACACACACACACACACACACACACACACATTTATCTTTAAGATAATGGGTTGATTATGAAACAACACAAATGTACACTCACTCCTACCTGTGCTTTTTTGCATTTGTACCTTATAAGCATCAGCACTTTTAAATCCATTTTCTGGGATTTGTAGCATCTCATCATTTTCACAGAAATGTTCTGGATCAGGCACATAGAACAGATACTCCATATTGCGTTTATAGTTCCTGTTACACATAAACACACACACAGACACACAAATGGTGAAACTACAGACGTTCTAGGTCAATGTGCTTATTGAATAATATCTCATCCAAAAAAATGTATATGAGCTATGAATATAGCAGAATATTGAGGTAAGAAAATTATGGTCTTCGTTTAAAACCTGAGACTAATGCACGCTCTATTTGCTGAAAAGTGTTTTGTCAAATCATCAGTGGTGTAAATAAATTACAAACACTTAAATTACTGTATTTGAAAAGTTTTTCTCATAAATTGTACTTTACTTTAAAGTAGTTTTTTTAATGTGTGTAATTTTACCATCACTTGAGTACATTTTTAGTGTGGTATCATTACTTTTACTCTACTACTGTATTTACCTTCAACCTGCAGTCACTACTTTTTTACTATATATTTTGATATTTGATTAGCTAAGTAGAACAATCAGTGTTGTGATTGTCATTCAATCAAATTGCATGTAGAAAAATCTCATCATACAGAACAACCTCAAGACACGGATGCTTTATAAATGCAGCAAACATGTACAGTGTAGAAGCATTAGGTGTCACAAAATCATCACACGCAATGACCGAGAGACTTTAGATGATGATGATGATGATGATGAAGATGTCTACTGTATGTGGACTGAAATCTTAAACAATCACTAAGTGCACTACAGAATGTTACATTTTTACACACACATGTACAAATAGCATGTAAACGCATTAACCTTTCCCATTGTTAGTACTCACTACTCTTGAATAATTTTAAAAGGGCCAGTTTTTACTCACACTTTAAGTAATATTTACAATAGATACTTTTACTCTAATACTTGGACTACAATTTTGGGCAAGAAATGCTACTTTTACTTGAGTATAATTTTCAGTACTCTTTCTGCAACATAGGCTCATTCTGAAAACGTAGCCCTATATACGTTTCACGAGAGCATGTATTATGTAGCCAGAAGTACGTATGGCTGCATTTCGTTTTTTTAACGAATACTACAGGGCAGTATGACGCTGTTCCTTTTCGCGCTTACCAGCCGACCGTTTACCTCCATATGGATGGCTTTCCCACTGTTACCAGTTTGTCCGGTTACCTGATATGCATGTCGGTGGACTTGAGATGCAGAGAGGAGATGATCACGACGACGTGAAAAACGGTTCCAGAAAGCAGGTAAGACAAAAACAAACTCCAAAAAATTAAGCAAACGATTAAATAACAAGGTGAGAATGTGGTAAAACGTGGTAAAAATCAGGCAAGGGCTTTTCTCTTTCTGGATTGCTTTTTAATTTTGTCGGTTGGGTTTGGGGAAGTGGGTGGGTGCTGGTCAATCTGTGCTTTTTAAAATACTATTGGTTAAGTTAAGGGAAGAAGGAGGTTGTGTCAGTCGATCGGTCAGTCATTCCACCAGTCAAACAGTCAGTCGACAGTGGCCTCTGGTGGATTTAGGGTATTGTCAGAACTTGGCAAACATGCTTTTTCCGTTTATGCTCTTTGCACGTTTAGGGCTTGCAAAATGACCTGCAAAATCAGCTTAAACTTGACACACTTCTGACTCTGAGTATTTTTAAACATCTTCTGTACAACATTTTAAAGGATACTTGTAATTGTTTTTCATGATCTGACCTTTTTATGATTGGTAATTTTGTAAATTTGTGGTATTGTTTTCTTGTGATTTTTATGTGAAGTTTTATATGCTGTCTAGGGTCTTGACCAAGTCTCACTGGAAGAAGAGACAGTACTGTCTCAATGTGATTTCCTGGCTAAATAAAATAAATAATTATATTTACATGAGAACAGCACGTGCGAATGGCACTCGCGAGAAAAACTTAAGATCTCAAAAAAACATACACAGCAGCCTCTCGTGGATTCGCGAAAACAAAAACTGCAAAAAAACCTAGCTCCTGGAACGTATTTGGCGGTCTCCAGAAATGTATATAGAGGTACTTTTTTAGAATGAGCCTGGGTTGTCTTTCCACCACTGCAAATGATCTAAAAAGCTAAAACACAAAGTCCAAAAAGCACTAACAAACTGTAAAAAAAACAGGGTGATATTAGAGAGTGTATGATTGGTGTATGATGATTAAAGCATACCAGCATCAAGTTTTGATGAATTAAGTAATCAAGTTAAAGAACATTACAGTGACATGCAAGAGTCATACAGTACATTAAGCATCCAAGGGTCTGTTTTATTGATGAGCAAACAGACTGTCTATGTGCACTCATTCACCTTGTTTCAATCAAAACTACAAGCTTTAATCTGACTCTAGCTAGCAGACATGAAACTTCTCTGAGTTTACAGAATATCAATCTCCCAGAAACAAAGTCCTGCTCAAAATAATCTGTATTTATCTGTAATAATCTGTATTTATAATCTGTGTGTTCTGCTTTAGATCTGCTCATAAACAATGAGTATAAACAAAATGAAACTGACCATATGGTTAGCATTTAAGCCAGACCGCATCTTCCTACCCAAGCTAAAAGCACTTGGCCACAATTAGATGCAAATTGGACTAAACTTCCCATCAGCGTAGTAAAACTTCAGTGAAACAAGTGTCTGACAGACTCACTGTGCGAAGGGTGAAGACTCTTGTCTGCAGAGAAGAGTGTGCACTTTGTCCTGGAAACGTTGCCTGAGGGCTCGATTATGGATTCGGATGATCCGATTGATCTTTATGCCAGAGATGTGGTACGATTTATAATCCCATGCACAGAAACGAGACAGTAAGAGATCATAACAGGACGTGAACCTTAGAGAGGATGCAGAAAACAGTACATATAGATCAGTATTCTCCCATGTGTTTTTGTAAAACAGATTTCACATAAATAAATGTAATACCAAGGGTCGCCTGTGTTTCCCTCCTCAAAGCGAATGTTCCCCACTGTTTCCAGCTCCAATAGCAGGAAATGCACCATCATCTCCTTTCTATTTGAAGCCAAAGTCACATTATGCTGGTGACATGACTCTACCCTGAGATGAAGAAAAACATGGATAAGGTAAAACCTGATAATCACAGGTTTACTTGTATAAAGATGCAAACTCACTCATCTAAATGCTGTTTCCAGTACTTGAGTCGGATTTTAAGAGCGTTCAGTTTGTACTGTAGACTCTGCTCATGGCCATGAGTATGACAAAGGTCAGAGGTCAAGTCTTCAGGCTCTCCTGACTTTGTACCAGCACACTGTACATGAGAAAGCTCAGACTCCAGCTGTTCAAAGCAGATGAGCGTTATTATACTTAGCAAAAGTTGGATGTTTGAAAGAATGTAGCCTTGTTTAATATTTGATTTTATATGCACAAAGTTTAAATGTGATATACAGTGCTCCGCATAAATGAGTACACCCCATTTTGAATTTATTAACAGATATATTTAATAAAATAATATTTTTGTCACAGAACATCTTTAGAAATAGAAAGATAATAAATTTAATTTTAATTTTGAATAAATTTAAATTTGTAACAAAAAAACTACAAACTACAAAATATTTTTAAAAATTGTATATAATTTAAATTTATCTTAATTTTTCCTCTTTTTTTAAGCTTTTATTTAATATTTTCTCTTACATATAAATTTGGCCAACTAGTTTTGTTTTCATAAGTTATTTTGGTAGATTAGCTCCAGATTTGGCTTCAGTACTTCAGTACCGAAATGGCCTTAAAAACCCAGCAGGCACAGGACGTCAATAGATTTACCTCAACGTCATGGGGTGAAGTTGCGTTTTGTTTAAAAATGGAAATCAGGTTGATGTCAGAACTCACTGTCAGGTCAACGTCAATGTCCAATGTCCAACCTAAAATCAACCAAATATCAACATCTAATGATGCTTGACGTTGTGTGGACGTTACCACAATGACATCTATCAGACGTTGGATTTTGGTTGCCAAACCTGATGAATAAATGTTATTTTTTGATGTCAATATGATTTAAGGAATATGATTTGGCTCGACGTTGGATTTTGGCCACTTTCCAATTCAACCTAAAATCAACCAAATATCAACATTATTTGGTGTCGTTATTGGTGATCAAAATGACGTTGTCCTTAGGCACTGGCTAGACATAGAATATTGGTCGCCTGACAGCATGACCTAAATCTAACCTAATATTAACGTCTTATGCATTTTGTGCCTGCTGGGCAATGACTAAACACACTACAGAATGTTACGTTTACACACATCCACAAATTACATGTAAATGCAACAGCTTTTTATATCATAATACTTACTACTCACTACTCTTAAGTACTTTTAAAAGAGCAACTTTTTACTCATACTTTGAGTAATATTTACAAAAGATACTTTTACCCACACTACATTTTCAGGCAAGTAATAGTATTTTTACTTAAGTATGATTTTTCCAGTACCCTTTCCACCACTGATTATAACTGAAATATATGATTATAGACTTTTCAGCATTACCCCTACATATGACTATAAAGTGCTTCGGGTGTATGACAATACACAGTAAAGCGTTATATATAAACACATTCATTGACTAACTCATTCATTAAAGTGCATTTCTTCCAAACATGTTAAGCAAAGTAATAGCCTTTGTGGCAAAAACCCTAATGTGAATGCATACAGTTGAAGTCAGAATTATTAGCCCACCTTTTAATCTGTTTTCCTTTTTTAATATTTCCCAAATTATGTTTAACAGAGCAAGGAAAAAGCAGTTTAATTTTTTCTAAATTATTAGCCCCTTTAAGTCTAAAGAACAAACCATCGTTATACAATAACTTGCCTAATTTACCTAATTAACAGTTAAGCCTTTTAATGTCACTTTAAGCTGTATAGAAGTGTCTTAAAAAATATCTAGTCAAATATTATGTGCTGTCATCATGGCAAACATAAAATAAATCAATTATTAGAGATGATCTATTAAAACTATTATATTTAGAAACGTGTTGAAAAAAATCTTCTCTCCATTAAACAAAAATTGGAGAAAAAATAAATAGGGGGGGGGGGGCTTATAATTCAACTGTATAAATGTTTATATTTTTTACATTTAAACTTTGACAAGTGACTTACATCGAGGTATTCCATACTCACATGTCTTAGTGTGTGTGTTAGCACTCGTATCCTCTCCTCCGGTAACTGAAGCTGCTCTCTTCTCTGCTGCTTAAGCTTGTTTCTGAGTTCATCAAACTGTCTTTGCACACCACGTACCCGCATGGTGTAATACATCATTTTCTTCAACACTGTAGACTGATGCACAATTCTCATCACTTTAACCAAAACACACAATACACTTAGATACATAAAATACTCATTCCCCTACCTCTGCCATGTCTTTGAGCTGTCTGCTTGACATGTCATATGTGTCCAGAAGCTGTAGGTTTGGCATGTGGTACAGGACATGGATGTAGTAATTATAGAGCAGGCACACTGGGTTTGGGATGCACTGAGGGTCCTTTAGGCTTAGGTATCTCAGTCTAGGAAGCCGAGCCAGATGAGTCAGCTCCTATGTAAACAAAAGTTGCTCAAATTTTACATCCTGTATGTTTTTTCTGTAGGTACTAGGAGTGATTGTATGAATTCATTTCGTAAAGTACAAAAATACTGACATTGTACACAGCATATTTTTAGAATGGTAGTCAATCATTACTATTACTTTGGTCATTCATAAAGTATATATTTTTTGATGTGAATATAAGAACATAAATGATATCTTACTTGTGTAATTGCCTTGTTACACATGTTCTTTTTACTTACTATTTTTACTTACTATTTCTACTAACACTAAAATGTGCAGAATTTGATATCCCTAACACTTAACCCTCCCTTACCATTCTGACTAGGTTACATTCTAAAAAGGAAAATAATTTCCTTTTGTGATCCAACTTGCCTGGTGAATAATAAATTAAAGTAGATTAAATAAATCCCATGTGTCTTTGCTAAAAAGAAAGATATGCTGTGTTTTAGGATCAGGATGCTATGCAGTTGTTTTTTTGCCTATAAGAAACCACTCGGCAACCATACAGCAGTGCACTAAAAATCTCTCTGAAATAGTGCATTGGTCATCATTAACATTTTCAGCTGCACATTTCCATTCAATTGAGTGCATGTGAAAATATATTTTAGCTATGCTCTGTTCAATACCCCTCTCTGTCTGGTGGAATTTTCTCTTACAGCACTGTGGGTAATGTAGTTTTTAATAATAATAATAATTCCTTACATTTACATAGCACTTTTCTGGACACTCAAAGCACTTAACACTGGAGAGAATCTCCTCATCCACCACCAGTGTGTAGCATGCACCTGGATGATGCGATGGCAGCCATAGGGGCCGATCACACCGAATGCGCATTTACATTCTAAAAACACAAGGCGCACCACACTGCCATTTTGGTTGACAAGAAAAAAAGAAGCGCTGTGCGCTTTTTTATGTTGCTAGGCAACGACTGAATCAGCTGGGTATTGTGATACGTGAGTGTTGCTGTTGATATTATTATAATTTTGTTGCTATTAATATAATATTAATATAATTTTAACATTTAATATTTTTGTGATATTTAAGATTTGTGAAGTTATACTGTATGGCTCCAGATAACTCAAAACGGCAACCACAAGTCTCTCCTCCATCTTCAAAAGTCTCTGTTTTTGTCTTGACAACACAAACACTGCAGGCACCTCAACGCAACCCTCACCTCTGCTTTCATTTGATTGGAGAACAAAAAAGATGCAAGTGACGTAGCACGCTTTTTCCGCTCATAGTTGAATTTTTTTCGACTGCGAGCGCACAACACGCAAGGGCAAAAACGCGAGGCGCAGCAGGCGGTTAAAACTTATGCGCACAACTCTCGCAGTCGTTAATAAATCATTCAACAAAGGCACATCTCAACGCAAAAAGCAAGTTTGGTGTTATCGGCCCCATATTGCGCCAGACCGCACACCACACACCAGATGATTGGTGGAGAGAAAATGAGTGATGACAGAATGATGAAGTCAATTATCATATGGGGATGGTTAGGAGGCCATGATGGACAGAGGCCAGTAGGCAAATCTGGCCAGGATGCCACGGTTAAACCGCTACTCTTTTCAAAGGACATCCTGGGATTTTTAACGACCACAGATAGACAGGACCTCAGTTTAATGTCTCGTCCGAAAGACGGCACTCACTGAGCAGTATAGAGTCCTCTTCAATATACTGGAGTGTTATAACCCACACAGATCGCAGGTTAAGCGCCCCCTGCTGGCCTCACTGACTGCTTTGCTTAGCTTCAGTGGGCGACCATGTGAGAGTTGCAGGGATCTAGCTGCCGGCTAGCTTTTTCTGTTCATAACTATCTATTAAACAACTGCTTTAAAAATAAGTTTAATTAATATTAGCAGACGGGCTCAACAAAAGCATATACAATCAATTGACAGCCAATGAGTCCACAAAAGGTCTGTCTTTAAACATTAATCAGTCCTTGTTAAAAGTCCATTTAAAAATATATATATTTTACTTCCAAAACTGACTGCTGCACTTTACCTAAGTGAATCCAAAGCAACACCTTGATGACCTCCAAAAAGCACTGTATTATCACCTTCTGCTAGTATTCATTCATTCATTTTCTTTTCGGTTTTGTTCCTTTATTAATCAGGGGTCGCCACAGCGGATTAACAACGCCAACTTATCCAGCATATGTTTTACGGATGCCCTGCCAGCTGCAACCCATTTCTTAAAAACACCCATACACTCTCATTCACACACATACACTATGGACAATTTAGCTTACCCAATTCACCAATACCACATGTCTTTGAACTTGTAGGGGAAATCGGAACACCCGGAAGTAACCCACGCGAACACTGGGAGAATATGCAAACTCCACACAGCCACGGCTTGAACCAGCGGCCTTCTTGCTGTGAGGCAACAACGCTACCTACTGCATGTCCACACCACCCATTCTGCTAGTATGTACTGTATAAATGTTGTTTGTGATATTAGTATTTCTGCAATAATAGGAAATAACTTCCACCAATGTAATTTGCTTTATGTTTGCCATTAAATGAAAGTGCATTAGTTTCCCGTTAGAGAAAAGAGCCTCACATACAGTATAAGCCTGGACTGTTCACCTGAACAATGAGCCAGCACCATATAAACACGTCAGCTTGCGTTATGTTTCTGTGTGTGTGTGTTTTAGGAAGATTTGTAAAAAAGGCCCAGACAAAAAAAGAGTGCCTAGGCCAGACGGAGGAGCCTTCAATCATTCAACTCACACAAAATAACAAAGGCTGCCATTTAGAGATGCACACCCCATTCAGAGCCCACACCTCTTGAAAATGGAAATATTTATCTGTGTTATTGAAAAAGTGCCTATTTTTCCTCTTGAAAGGAGAGACAGACAATACCTGTTTGGGCACAGATGCCACATTACGATAATGATGTGCACTGCGAATCAAAAACTTCAATCGTGCCGTTCCTGAAATGAGCAGGTCTCTTCAGGGTAGTTGAGAAAATACGTAGCATAGACAGAAATAACAGTAATCAGCTCTATCCTGAGCAGGAGAGAGAGGAATCAATAATGCGCTGTAGATACAGGCCTGTGGTAATAATGGTGTGAAAGCCAGAAGGAAATTATTACTCAATAATCTCTGACACAAACAAACAAAGGAAATGGGCTTCATACAGAGGGCACTCAACAATCTGATAAGAGAAAATGCATAACGAATTAGATATTTACAGAAGATGAGAGTGGTACTTTTTAGGTGAACTGCTAGGGTGCTGTGAGTATATGATACGTACCCCTATAAACATTTCAGGAGATCGGCAAATACGTCCCAGGAGTTTTTTTTTTTGCAGTTTTTGTTTTGCCAAATCTGCCAGAGGCCGCTGTGTACGCTTTTTTGGGGGATCTCAAAATTTCTCTTGCGAGTGCCATTCGTGCCTGTTCTTCTCGCATAAATCCACCAGAGGCCGCTGTTGACTGACTGACTGACCGACTTACCCACCCCCCTCCTTCCCTAAACCTAACTGCTAGTGTTTTCAAAAGCACCGATTGACCCGCCTACCCACTTTCCTAAACACAACCGACAGTCTTTTCAAAAGCAATCCAGAAAAAGAAAAGCCCTCGCAGCAGCCTGATTTTTACCACGTTTTCAGATTTACCATATTTTCACCCCATTATTAACTTGTTTATTTAATTTTTTAGCCTTTGCTTTTACCTTACCTGCTTTCTGGACCTGTTCTTCACAGGACGCGAACCCAATTGTCGCGGTCAACTCCACTCTGTGTCTCAAACTCGGCGACATACATGGCGAGCCACTGGACAAACTGGTAACAGCGGAAAAGCCGTCCACATGGAGGTCAGCAGTCAGCTGGTAATCGTGAAAAGGAATGGTATCATACCACCCCCTAGCGTTCGTGTTAAAGATGAAATGCAGCCATACATTCCTCTGGCTACATAATTCACGATCTCAAGAAATGTATATAGGGCTACGTTTTCAATGAGGCGAAGTTGGATTTTTTGGAATGTTTTATAGTACATCAAGTAAAATTTAGAAGTTGATCAACAATCAGGTTTCAAAAATAAAAACTTGTAACTTTCTCGAAAGGGAAATAGTTTTAAAAATAGCCGATAAAGCTTTAAAGCAGACCTGTTATTCATAGTACATGCTTTGTTTAACCCACCTTTTTGCATAAACTTAACTTATTTTAAAAATATTTATCAGTGTAATTTGTGTAGATAAACCACACTACCCATGCTGCTGCTTTATGTAAAACTGCACCAATCAGAGTCGCATCAAACAAATGAAGGTCCTTAGCTCCACCCATTTTCACGAAGCACCCTGACGTCAAGTCAGAAAAACAAATGGCAAAATTACTCACATAACCAGCATTTCTGAAGAAGTGGCCAGACATTAATGCAAGAAAAATACTTTTTAAAAAGCCATTTGATTTTAGATACAATTCATATATAACAACCCCAAATCCATATTCAAGTTTAATTCTTAAGGTGTGGTTTTAATTTCTGCAAACATTTTGAAGGCAAAAAGGTCCACTGTGTAATGGAAATAACACTGTGATGTATAAATCACACTTCACACAGAAGTTTATTTCAAAAGAAGCTGTTTTACATCGGTAAGCGCAGTAAAAATGTGAGGAATCAGAAAAATAGTGAACTCTGCATAAGTATTTTATTCTCCAGATCATATGGATTCACATTGAACTTTGCCTGTGAATTTCTGCAGAGCAACAGTAAATGTAACCACACCTTTATTTAGGTATGTTAATAATTGAATTATGCATAAGCAATAACAGCTGGGTTGTGTCACTTAACATTTGCTATCAATAATGTAATAGGAAATGCAAAAGGCTTGATACCTAATTCATGACAATCATTTTAATGAAGTTCTTAAAATAGCAAATGTTACATTGCTCATACCTTGAAGGAACTGATCTTATTCCCTGAGAGGTTTAGATTTTGGAGATTGTCATTGGGATCCAGGGTATGACCTCAGAGATAAACAGGGTAAATATTAGAGAACTCATTAACAGCTTCTGAATGTCTATGTGTTTTGTAGTATAATAAAATTAAATGCTAAAATTGGTGTTTTACACTGTACCTACCAAGAGTATCAATAGCATTGTCAGCAAGATTCAACTCTTCAAGGTTTACAAGTGAATTCAGTCCCTGTGGAAAAAAAAGGTGTAAAACACTGGTGTAGATATTGCAGCACATTTACAGTATCTTCAGAAATAAACATAAGCTACCTGTAAGTCAGAAATCTGGTTCTTATTTAGCCACAGAACACAAAGATTGACTAACATCTCTAAATTTGTGATCTGGTGAATGTTGTTGTCATACAAAAATAACTTCTCCAGATGCAAACAGTTATGTAGGCCTGAAATCTCCTACAACATACAAAAAAAAGCTAGTTAATGCATTCGTCATGTTGACTTCAGACATGACATTCTGAGCTCACACTGAAATACAGTTCCTAAAACATATCCAGAAATGTTTGTTAAGATCTTTTCTGTATCTTACATTCAGCTTGCACTCCACTACCCATAATTCTCTGAGGAGCGGGCAATACTCCAGGCCCTGGATTGAGCTGATGCTTTGGCCTACAATCGTGAGGCTGGACAGTCTGGGGAAAAGAGAAAGACCCACCATACGCGGGAAACCAGAGAAAAACATCTCCAAAACCATTTCACCACTGCCCTCCTGACACACCTTCTCATAGGAGAGTCCATTAGACGCACACTGAGGAAATAAACAGAGCACAAACAAGAAATTAAAAGCACACCACTAACATATTTACACTGTAAAGGTGGCATAAGTTTGTAAATTAAGGGGTGTCTGCTTAAGATTCAATGAAAACATACAATGCCACTTAAAAGTAAAAGAGCAAATTATTCCTCATCTGAACCAGTACAGTCCTAAATATTAAAGCCATAATTGGTGTATAAAGCATTCACGCCACGTCTGGGCAACACAAAAAATGTTGTCTAAAGACACAAATGCCATTCCAGAAGTGTTTTTGTGCCACCTTTTAAAATTATTATTACTATTATTATTATTATTATTATTAGACATATTGAACAGGCACAGAGAAACCTTAACTCAGCTGTATAAAGATGGTTAGTTTAATTCGTGTAGTTGACACTTTTCTGAGTTAATAAAAAATTAGGCAATTTTCAAAATATCTAATTCAGTATCAAATTATCAGACCAAAAATTACAAAACTTACCAGCTCTTTTATAATTTCTTCATCTCCATTTAGTCTCTGTTTTTCGTTTTGTGTCATGATCTCCTTAAAACAGTAATTTTTAAATGCTTACATACATTCAATAAATGTTAATGAACAAAAATATATTCACTGATTCACTCTTAATAATGAATACAATTGTTGTTGTTGCTAAACAATATAGCTAATACAAAGTATTTATATTTTCCTCAAAAGTGTGCTTAGGTTACACTGAACAACTACATATCTCTAAAATGCTGAAGAAAAAAATAGAAGTTAGAAAATAATAACTCAAGTACACATTTGCTTGATTTTAATTGTATACATGTATATCGACAGTAGTAAAATCTTCACCTGTTTTTGTATTACTGTAACATCCCGACAGCGGCAGGTGAGATGACCAAGTCAAATTCCTTCACACGCCATGATTTAGCACTACAAATGACACATCAGTAAACACTTCACCACAATGTTCAACAACTGCATGATGTCTGTAAGTGTAAACATACCTTTCAACAATAAAAACTCATCAATTTCCAGTATGGAGCCGCACTTGTTATGAGTTTCCTTTTTATTTGCTCTCTGCAATGTTTACTTCAGGCCGTTGCTAAGGAAGCGCTGCTCGCCGGTGCTCGGGAAGCCCTGTTGGAATGTGCTGTTGTGCGCCAGAAGATGGTGCTAAAATACCAGATCATCCGAGCATGAAACATACATGCGAAATGTCTTATACATTTTTGTTGTGTTCCTGTTGTTTTTTTTTATAACAATTTTATAGTATAGAAATAATTTATTTATAAAAAAAGATCATCCATCCGCGTGTGGCACACACATTGCCGAAAGCGTGGATACGAATGTCGACAGATAACTTATATAAACCATTACATATTTTATTTATTAATGATAAATAAAAATAGCAATGTTTGTCCTTTGGGGTTCCTTCCCTGTGATTTTAGATTGATGAATGAATGAATGAATGAATGAATTAATTAATTAATAAAATTGACAGACATAAAAATAACATAGCTAAAGAATATAAAATATTTAATGAATTAATAATAACGAAATAATAAACGATATATATTTGGCTACAATAACAAAAGTGTGCCATTTGGGGTGACTTTTAAAATAAAACTAAGTCACAATTATATGCATAAATACATTTTTAAAATTGCTAATAGATAATAAAATAATTAATAATAATTTTCTGTGAAAACGTACGTCAAATAGTAACAAATTCTGTAATTTCAGGCCGAAACAGTCAAAACAAAGCAATGTTATCAATCTTTTATCACCGATGGACGTATCTTGCTTATATTTACTATTTACACAGACCCGCCCATTTATAAAGTATATATATATATATATATATTTTTTTTTTTTTTTTTTTTTATGTGCACTCTGATGTAGCATGAGCCACGCCCGTGGTGTGGAGGCGCGCGCACACGGACCGTCCTCTAACCGGAATGTCGCTCTCCGTCCTAAATCCGTGCCAACCGCGAGCCGCACAGATACAGTGACGTCAGCTCCGAGACACTGAACCAAACACATCAAGCCCACTGGCTCCGCTGCTGCGAGACGGGAAGCATCGGTCAGGATCGGCCATATTAAGCGTCACGTCTTTCAGATCTCGCTGAATCGTTCTCGCTTAGGAAACAAGCTCTCCGCGTGCGACTACTGCAAGCATGTCCGCCAATTCAAACGAGGGGCCGGGTTTGGGTGGGAAATGGTTCGAGGAGGAGGAGGAGAAGAACGGGATGTTTGGGAGCGCAGGGCCCCGTTTCGACGAGATGCGGGACGATCTGCGTGCGCCCAAGCAACAATTCCATCCATTTGAAGGAACCGGCGTTGCCATGGAAACTGCATCTACAGGTAAATTTGGGCTCTTTATAAATTGCCATTGTGTGTTTTAGCGGCGACACCCGTGTTTTGTTGTGCCGGAGACGAAAGAAAAGAAGAGTCTGAAGAACAAGATGATGATGATGTTGAGTTGGAGATGAGGAGAGACAGAGCAGGCCATGGGTGTGACACCGCCTGCATGTCTGCATACATACACGCGCGCGTAATGTACTGTGCTAGTTCAAACAACATGATCTAACAGTAAAACAAACAACAACATTCTAACGTTAATGTGTAACGGATTTTGGAATTAAGCAGGGATGATGACGGAACTCTCGGGGTGATGACGTGTTCATAAAGCAAGCAACAATAATGTAATCATCATTTCTTTGTCTTTGTGCTCATCATGTCTGACTGCACTCTTTCTCCTCGACCGGTCTCACTGTTCTGGCTCAGTGATTAGGCATTGTCCACCCCTCTAATAGACCTCTTCATGTAGCACAGCAGCACTATGAAAAACTTTGTGAATATGACAGTTCATACAGTACTGACAACAATGGCACAACCTTCAAATCAAAGCCAGACCTTACAGGATCTCAAAAGAAATATCAAATATTTGTCTGAGATTAAAAATTCTACAAGTTAACATGAGAAGGTGTTGTCAGACCTGCTGATTCAACCTGCAGTTAAACATGAGAGGCCGTATGATGCTGTTTTAATTATTTTATTGTGCATAGGATACATGGTATAATGCAAAAAAAAAAACTGTACATAAAAAATGCACATGCTGTACTGCGCTCTTTGTCTTTCTGAAACTCACTGATTGAGTACCAGTTTCTACAAAGTGCTCTGATTGGCCAGCTGACCAAGTGCATTGTGATGCCAAACACCTGTGTGTGTTGGAAATGTAACCCTACAATAATCGTGTCTCTATGACATGTTGATAACACAAAAAATACACTGAAGCCTCACCTTGCTTTTTTGGGTGCCATTATGCTAATGTTTTAAAATGTCATGTGGAATTTATCACAGTAATATCTGGACTTCAGTTATGTTTTAGGCAGCTCAAAAAATGATTTTGCTGCTTGTTAAAACTACTTATTTAAAATAAGCTGAAACAACACAATTATTTAGATTTTTTTCAGAACAATTTAATTGTTTTACATTCAATCCACTTAAATTTGTTAAGTTAACTAAATCGATGCGTCACGGTGACGCAGTGGGTATGATCGCCTCACAGCAAGAAGGTCGCTGGTTCGAGCCCTGGCTGGGTCAGTTGGCATTTCTGTGTGTGGAGTTTGCATGTTCTCCTCTTGTTTGCGTGGGTTTCCTCCAGGTGCTCCGGTTTCCCCCACAGTCCAAAGACATGCACTATAGGTGAATTGAGTAAGTTAAATTGGCTGTAGTGTGTGTGTAAATGCAAGAGTGTATGGATGTTTCCCAGTGATGGGTTGCAGCTGGAAGGGCATTCGCTGTGTAAAACATATGCTGAATAAGTTGGCTGTTCATTACGCTGTGGCGACCCCTGATTAATAAAGGGACTAAGCTGAAAAGAAAATGAATGAATGAACCTAATCGATTTGTGTTGGGACAACATGAATAAGCTCTGCACGGTGGTGCAGTGGGTAGCATGTTCACCTCACAGCAAGAAGGTCGCTGGTTCAAGCCTCAACTGGGTCAGTGGGCGTTTCTGTGTGGAGTTTGCATGTTCTCTTCGTGTTGGTGTAGGTTTCTTCCGGGTGCTCCGGTTTCCCCCCACAAGTCCAAAGACATGCGGTACAGATGAATTGGGTAGGCTAAATTGTCCGTAGTGTATGAGTGTGTATAGATGATTCCCAGTGATGGGTTGCAGGGATTGGCGACCCCTGATTAATAAAGGGGCTAAGCCGAAAAGAAAATGAATGAATAAATGAACAACATGACTAAATTGTGTGGAATGCTGCACTTGTTTACAGTGTAGAGAGAATACATCTCTTTTGTTAGACATGTGGCCTCTTTAAGGCCTTAATAAGACATTGAAATTCAATTTAGGACTCATTATTAGTATTTTAACTTTTTTCTTGCTACTTTAAATGGATACTTGAAAATAAATGTACTCAGCACCCTCAAGAGGCTGAATAAAAAGAAGACATTTTGAATAATATTGGAAGCCAGTAGCCACACACATCCACAGTAGGCATGGGCTGATATAAGATTATGATGGTATGATAACCTTGGATAAATATATCATAGTTTCACGGTATTGTGATTCCTGCTCTAAAATCTGTTCTTTTTAAATGTCTGGTTAAAAAACTAAAACTTTGTCCCCTTTGAACATGATGTATTGTATTTTGAGAAACCTTTAAAGTATTTTGGAGCAGTAAAAATGTCCTGCATTACTTCACAAATTTAAAATGGCATGTTTGGATATCTTTTCTGCTGGAGACACTGTCCTAAAAAAACAAAAATGCAAATAAAAAATCTTACCTATACCATAGGATGTTCAAATATCTAAAATTTTGGCGATTTTAAATCCTTGACCTTTCCAAAATGCGGTATACCTTGAAAACGGTTATCGTCCTATGCCTAATCCACAGTAGAAAACATAAGTCAGTGTCTACAATTTTCAACAAAATTCATAAGATCTTTTTTATTAAAGAGGAAAGAAACTCAGATTTAGAACAAACAGAGGGTACACTTAGTGTTTTATACCATTTATAAAGGTTTACAAAGAAAAGAACAGTTCCTGAAAATGATATTCACTCCAGTGACGACTCCAGTAACATCAGAAGCCTAATCTATTTTACATGGAGCACCACCTCAGGGGTGAGATCACATCAGATCACATGACCAGCCAAATAGGGCCCATTTTGTCTTGGTAAACCCCTGCCGTTGGACACTTTCACTGAGTAAATGCAATATGGCTGCGTTTGAACTGCACATGTACAAAAACATTGGAAACAAAAACGTTGCTGCAAACAAGTCCAACATGTAAGATGAAAAGAGAAATAAAAATGCATTACACTCAAAACATGACATTTGCTATTTGTTCAAACTATTAATTTAAAATTACACAATTCTTAAAATTACACAACAACACAATTCATGGTTCAACACAATTCTTTGTTGTAGGGCTGTATAACAATATTATATCAAATCGCAATAACATTTATGTCGATAACGATGATAAGCTCTGGACATTTTTACTCAATATTGGTCCTAAGATCCAATCACACAGCAGAAATATGCAACAACAGGAATCTGTAATTGTGTTAATATTAGATATTCACAGAATTTTTGGTTGCAGAAAATTATTGACCGAAAATAGGTCATGCTGCGTCACCAAGTATTGTTTAGCACGCTTGTTTTACACGTACTCTTTTAAAAGTGGAAGCATTAACAACTTATATCGAAATATATATCTTTATCGTTCAATAAAGAACATAATTAGCAAGATTGCATTTTGGCTATATTGCCCTGCCCTACTCAATCCACTTAAAAGTGTAAAAACTAATAACTTAACTTAATTCTTTCATGTTGTCCCAACACAAATCAAATGTCTGGAACTCAGCATTGTTTACAACAGTGCAAGACGTTTCGTGTTATTATTAAAGCAAAATGAAAAAAGCCATGCTAGACTGAGATTAGTTTAGAGGAGACTATGTTGTGTGAAGTTTGTCTCACCTTTAAATATGAAGCTGATGTAGCTATATAAAACATCTGACTGCTGACATTAGCCTGCATGCTAAATCTACATTGTTTTTTTCTCTGAACTCTTTCTGAGTATTTCTAATCTGCTAAAACTAAATCCTTCCTTACCAATAATAACAGTGGGTTTATTAAGATAAGACAGTCTGGCGTCTTGCAGGCTGACTCCTAAACCTCAGACTCTGCTGTGGATTTAATACTGGACAACAATAAAGCACAGAACCACCTTATCCAGAAGGAAGTGTACATGGTTGGAGCTTCAGAAAGGCAGACATCCAGGCACTCATCGTAGTGCTTTAATTGTACCCTATGCTACAGCGTTTAATGTGCTTTTAGTGTTTCATGGATCGATCTGACAGATAAAGTAGCCACGTATCTATAGAAACCCTCAGCAAAGACAGTGCTATGTGTGCAACTGCACCCTATTACATACATAGCATGTAAAAGACATAAGGTAATATGCACTGTGCTTTCAAACTTAAATCAATCGCAGCTTGTTTTCACAGCTTTATCACGTTGCTAGTTGTCAGTTTCTGCTTCTGCAGGTGCTTCTCGGTCCATTAAGAGTCTGATTGGGACGCCATTATGGCTCAGAGTGCTATTATTAGCAATGGGGAAACTGGCCATGCAAAAAACGCACATGCATACGCCCATGCACAGCCTTTCTCACATGCTCAAATATTCATGAGCTGGGGCCTAGAATCCCTCAGCTCCCTTGTGCACTGGCTAGCATTACCGCGCACTCGCGTATACACAAAACACGCACACACAAAGTCTTTCCTCATCTCATGGACGCAAGCCCAAATACGCATATTCTTTTAAACACATTCAAATGCACTCACACAAAGACTCTTTCTCTCTCTTTCTCTCTCTCTCTCTCTCTTTCCCGCTTTCACACTCTGGCTTTGGTGAGGCTCTTGTTTCTTCCCTCCTTCTCCCCCCCTCCCTCTTCCTGTCTTTCATAGCATGTCGGTTTGGGCTGTACTTGGCTCAGTCTTTAGCATTCTCTCTTTTTAAATAAACAGAGGGAGGTCTATTTATAGGCTGAGTGAGAGCAAGACATCTCACAGTCTTTTTTACAGTAGCCAAGCAAGTGAGCTCACGGCTGTTTATAGACAACATATGATGCATTCTAATGTTTTCCTTTTCCTTTATGGTGTAATGTATCCACTTGTGCAAGTATACTAGCTGCCACAAAGGTCTAACGGAGAGCAGTGCACATAAGTTGCATCAATATTCATCAACAGAAGTCCAGATATTACTTCCGCAAATGTCTACTGTACATCTTAGTTTGAAATACTAGTATAATGTCACCCAAAGCATTCGTAATTGGAAAAGTGAGACTTTAGTTTCTGTGTTGTGGAGATGCTGCTTGATTTCTGTGCACTCTTTAATCATTGTGAAATATTTTTCTGCAAGTCATGCTTGTAAAGATTGTTCAGATTGACCTGCTTGATCATCTTAACCTTTTAACTGCCCTATCAAGACAAACATTTTTGGATTGCATTTCTTAACTATAAATTTTTAACTAATGTCGCTGTAGTTAACACACTCAATGCATTTTTTTATAACATCCCATCATTTCTTAAATATCAGCCTCTACCAAATGGTAGATTTGTCGGTTTATGGTAAAAGTACAGTAATTATTACATATACTATGAAAAATCTGAAAATATGAAGTAAGACCAATTTATAAAAAAAAAAAATCTAAATAAAACATTTTTTAATACTAAATCAGCTTTATTTTTTGAAGTATGCCATAAAATATTTCAGATTCTCATTTAACATGCTTTCTCGTTTAGTTTTTTACAATAAAACCAAAATCAAGTGTAGTAGTGCAACATGATTATGTTTGTTTGATTTTTTTTCGTAAACCAACAATGCTGTGTGGTGTAAGTTATTATTTAAAACAGTCATTCTTCAAAAGACTTTAACAGTCATTGTTTAAAACAGTCGAAATATGGCAAACAATTTGGTAAAGTGAGGAGTTAAAGGCATAGTTCACCCAAAAATGTAAATTTACTCACTATTAACTCCCCCTCAAGTGATTCCAAACCTATTTTTCAAAGGAAGATATTTTGAACCATATTTTGAAGCTTAAAGAGCTAAAAGCAAAACTTTGCATTTATTTTGTATTTACACATTTGTGGAAGCTAGCCAATCAGAGCACTTCCAGGCATTTTGGAAGGAGGCACTTTGTATAAGCTAATGGCACACTTAAGTCAGGATTTTAAAGATATCAATATACTGAACAGCTAGGGCTGGGCAATTAATTGAAAAGTAATCGAAATTGACATTTAGAACCTATAATTGATAAAAAAATTTCCAGGTCAACTGTTTTAATTACTTTCCCTAGTGAAGCGCTCTCGCCTCACAGCAAGAAGGTCGCTGGTTCGAGCCTTGGCTTGGTCAGTTAGCAATTCTGTTTGGAGTTTGCATGTTCTCCTCATGTTCTCGTGGGTTTCCTCCGGGTGCTCCTGTTTCCCCCACAGTCCAAAGAGATGTGGTATAGGTGAATTGGGTAAGCTAAATTGTCCATAGTGTATGTGTATGAATGGAAGTGTATGAGTGTTTCCCAGTGATGGGTTGCAGCTGGAATGGCATTCACTGTGTAAAACATATGCTGGATAAGTTGGTGGCTCATTCAGCTGTGGTGACCCCAGATTAATAAAGGGACTAAGCCAAAAATGAATGAATAAACTTTCCCTACCGAGTCACATGACCCTGCTGAACTGATAAATGTTCAGCACTTTGCAGCCAGATCTGATCTCTATGGCGTTACTTCAATTAAAAAATGTCATGAGCGCAGTATTACCATTTATGTAATACGAATGTGTGAATCTCTTTGCTTGCGCTCCGTTTTCCTCTGTTCATGCTCAAAACATATTGCACACTCTCAAATATACGCTACTAATTTACTTTCACTTTTTTTTTTCTAAGAAAAAAAGTGACTGTTGGTTTTAGGCAATGTGTGTTTTAATTGCAGTTGTTCAACGTTGATGTTTAATACAGTAAATATTCATAGAAAGTAGATAGTGTTTGCTTCAATTATTTTAAAGTCAAGTAATCTCACTTGTAATATGTGAGCATACTTACTGTACAACACTTGTCAGTGAACCACAAGGGAAAAGAAGTAATCATTCATTAATCGTAACAGAGCTAAAATGTACAGTTAATCAAGATTTTGATTTTAGGCCAAATCACCCAGCTCTACAAACAGCTGATGATATGATGCTAGATAAACAAAATGAAGAAGATGTAACATATAGTTTAAATTAAAATTACTAAATGCTCTATTTGGTAATATCTACTTGAACATGGTCCTGGTCCCCAGTGCACAGGGCAATGGATAGACCAGAGTACAAATATTCATGATTCTGAATCTGAATTATTAATTATGCTAGATGCATAAGCTTGAACTGCTTACATATGCTTGTCACTAACTACGACAGTCATTTTTTTACTGGTTAAATCTGACTTTAGCCATTATTACATTCCTTTTTTATTATCACACATTATGTGCAATATTTTATATACTGTAGTAATCTTTAGTAGTACATTAATAATCAAATGCATCACAGAAAAGTGTACCAAAATGACTTTTCCCAAACTTTTAAAGGTTGGTATCCAAAACTGTAAATGTAGTCTCCATTTACTCACTTTCATTTTCTCACATGCATTTGAACATCCATTACTACTACTGTTTACTGCAGTATGTGTGTATACAGTAAGCCAGAAGATAATCTTCAGAAGATTAGACAGCTCTGATTATATTTTGTTTGATACTTTTGAGTATCTACATGACATGTTTGGGGATATTTTAAGCTTTAGACGACAATGGTTTACATTTTTGTTTGAAGTATACCTTATAAATACAGTAATCTGACACTTGAAAACTCAATATCGCAAATCACAGCAGTGATACATTATCACATTTTTATATTGTGATAGCTCAATACAGCATGTCTTTACACTCCTTGTACAAACTCAGTGAAAATTAGTCATAGCAGTTCCAGAAACAGAGATCTTCCAATAATGTACAGTACTGTATGCCAGTTTTTTCCTATTCTAACTTATTCTTGTTCTACAAACCAATGCCTCTTTAAAACAGCATCGCATGGCCTCATTAAAGAGTTTGAAAAAGATTTGTCCACACGGTGAGCAGCTCAACACAGCAGAAATCCTTTCGAGCCATCAGTAACCTCACACACATCAATATGTCCAGCATAATCCACTTCTTACAGTCTCTCTCCCCCTAGTTGTCTCTCTCTTTCTGCCTGTCTAATACATTGAGGGGAAAGGCCTAGACGAGGGGGAAATGCTAGTACAGACTGTCTGTCTGCATTCACAAAGTCACCCGGGCATGAGAGAGAGAGGCCGAGTGAGATCAACAAACAGTGCTGGGTGAATGTGAAAAGAGCATTCTTTCTGTCGCTTGCAGCCAAAGGCGCTCGGCATACAAGGACCACTAGGACAGAACACAACACCAAGGGTCTCCATAGAGAAATTGATTGTATTGATCGTTCAAGACAGACCTTCTTAAATTTAAACGATTTTTTAAATGGAGACGCATGAGTCAATGTTATTCAAGAAAGCTAATTGTGTATTCATATACTCTATGACTTTTTATCCTGAAGAACAAAATGATATTGTACCTTAGTCACTTTTAATAATGTAAATGATGAATTGTGGGTCAGGAAATAAACTTCCCATAATCCTGGACCAATCAGAGCAGTTGCTGTTACCATGGAAATGTAAATCGTGCCAAAAGAGCTCAGCTGTGATCGCCTACTCCCAGCACCGCAAATGACATAATCCAGTCACTGGCTGAATTCAGAATAGCATGCTTTTACTATATAAAGATATGGCTGAAAAAGTCCATTTAGTATGCTAGATTCAATTCAAGTGCAACCATGAAACAAGTTAGACTAATTTCAATTTTGCAAATTTTGGTCTGATTTAGAACCTAAAATGTCTATAAATGAATAAAGGTTCAAATGTGCAGTCAGTATTGCTGTCTGTTAAAGAGCACCTACGATGAAAATCAACTTTTGGCTGTTTGGACAGAACTGTGTGTATGTATAGTGTGTCCACTGTCATACTGCAGTGAAATAAAGTCTATTTTTTTTAATTTCCTGATGTTAAAATAGTAAAAATCCCAGTGATTTTGAGGCCCACTGCAACGTGACGTAGGAGTGCGGTATTCCCGCCCACTGAATTGATTGACAGGTGCCATGTTTCTATAATATATATATATATATATATATATATAAATGTATACACATGTCCACAGAAATTTTTTTTTGTAAATAAACTAAGATTCAAATATTTGTTACATCTCTCTGTGATTTTTAGATGTTTTATACGTCTAAAATGTTTCTAAAACAGAGCATGTTTTTAATAAAGATAGTAAAATCGCTATGTTATTCTTAACATTCGAGTCTTTCTCTATCATTGACGGCTGTTTATCTGACGTAATGCATGATGAGAAGCAGACACGCACATGGGAACAGTGGGCTGGGAGAAACAGCTCATTTGGATTTAAAGCCACAGGCTACAAAAACAGCTACAATGTACTCAGACACCAAAAATTAGAATATAGGAGACTATAATAAATTATCTGATGGGTATTTTGAGCTGAAATTTTATAGACACATTCTGGAGACACCAAAGGCTTATCTTACATCTTGTAAAAGGGGTAAAATGGTGCCCTTTAAAACAGAGAAAGAGGGGTCCTTCATTTATCTCTTATATTTCTGATTTACTTCTTTTTAGTGTTGGCAATACACAAAACACATTGCAAAGGTATCTGATATTTACATATTTAGCACACAAATAAAAATGAAGGAATTTCTAAAGTACTCGAGTTCAACAACTGCACATACATTTAATTCAGTACCTAAAAGGGTGGTTTTGTAACTTTTTCTATTTTGTCACAGCGTTGTTTTTTGTTATTATTTATACAGTATTTATAATACTTTATTTTGAGTTTTGGAAATTCAGCTAGTTGCCAATAACATTTCTATCTTTCATTTCATCTTATGGTTTTGATCTTATATTTTTCTTCAGTTTTATTTTATTTACCAAACATACATTTAAAAAAATACATATTCATAATTTTATATTTTACTTCATACTTTGTTTCATTTTTTATTGTTTACAACAAAACACTAGTATGCTGATTTAAAAGATAGCTGTCTACTTTCTAGGTTAGTTTAGTCTTGAAGCTTTAGAATCAGAACCTTGCCCAAACTGCCATTGGACCATTGTGATCTTATTACCCACTGTAATTTTAGCACTAGCTGATGAGAATTAAACCTAAGTGTGCACTTTTTATTGGAGATATTCATTGGAGGGTTCGTTGTCCAGCTATCATTAATCCTCTTAAGACTTGAATGATTTTACAGAGATGAGCAGATGTTTCCAGCTGTCTCTGAGGGCTTTGCCTTTTCTATCTGCTCTTCCTCTCAGTCCAGTGGGAATCGGATTTACAGTACTTCTGAAAAAAGAATCAATGTTGTTTCTCTGCATAGATTCTTTCTACTCTCTGTCCTTTGTCCATTATCTCTTTGTAAAACTGCCTTTGTCTTCACTTCATATATTTTACTGCATGTGCACTTGATGTAGTAAATCTGACCTCTGCACAGTCTCTGCAGGGTTTCTGCTGTTTTTGTATAATATTAATATTTACAATAATTATTCCTTACATTTATATAGCGCTTTTCTGGACACTCAAAGCACTTTACACATTTTTGGGGGAAATCTCCTCATCCACCACCAGTGTGCAGCATCCACCTGGATGACGCGATGGCAGCCATATTGCGCCAGACCGCACACCACACACCAGCTGATTGGTATGGAGCAGAGGTGTCAAACTCAGTTCCTTAAGGGTCACAGCCCTACACAGTTTAGTTCCAATCCTGCTTCAACACACTTGCTTGTAGGTTTCAAACAAGCCTAAAAGACTCAATTAGTATGATCAGGTGTGTTTAATTAGAGTTGGAACTAAACTATGCAGGGCTGTGGCCCTCCAGGAACTGAGTTTGACACCCCTGGTGTAGAGGATACAGAGTGATATATTATGATAAATTATCCCCAATTATGATATGGGAATGGTTAGGAGGCCATGATGGACAGCAACCTAGCTTTCCCATGTGGTCTCCGATCCAGGTACTGACCGGGCACAGCCCTGCTTAGCTTCAGTGGGCGACCATGTGACGCCCCATTCACACAGGGCATCAGCGTCAACGCTTCCCATTCACTTTGAATGGGTGACGTCAAGTTTTGCCGAACTGAATTGTGGATCCTTCGCCGCTGCCCGCTGCAAAAGTTGGGGATTTCTCATCTTTTCAATCGTCAATGGAAGCGTCAGCCAATCAGATGACCTTATGCAAATAATCCAGCTCAAACAGTAGCCGATTGCAGACTAATTTTATTGGCTGATGCTGCTATAACGATCATGTCAGCCCCACGGTCCTCCTCCTCGGTCAAGCATTGACACTAAATCCCAGTGTGATTGCACGGTGAGAGTTGCAGAGAGCTAGCTGCCGGCTGCACCGAGAGGCCTTATGGATGTCTATGTGCTTTAATTACTTTATCAAATGTTCTTCTGACATATTTGATGTTAAAAAGGCATTAGCCAATTCTTTTAGAATGGTATTTTATGTGCATCAGCAGAAAAACACATTCATAAAAATGATAGGAAACACTGAAGTTAAATCTTTGTAGATATGCTCAAATATATTATACCCACATTAAATTATTTCTTAAATGCACTAGTCTTAAGTTTTGGATTTTAAACTAAAGTGTATATGTTTTCAGAAGTAATGCATTGTCTTGACTATTGTGTGTGTGTGTGTGTGTGTGTGTGTGTGTGTGTGTGTGTGTGTGT
>CAIGQZ010001313.1:9844146-9865987 GCA_903798205.1 Danio tinwini
GTGTGTGTGTGTGTGTGTGTGTGTGTGTGTGTGTGTGTGTGTGTGTGAATTCAGACATTTAGTTTGATTCATGTTTTTAAGGCAGCAGGTCAACTAATTGATTTGATTTCAGTTACTAATGACGTCTCTCCTTCTCTCCGTTTCTCTAGGTGACTCTCTATCTGACATGTTTATGAAGTCATCGCCTGGAGAGGGTGATCTGTACACCTCTCTCCTTTCCTCAAAGTCCTCTTCCAACCCTTTCAATGACGGAGCCTCTCTCTTCTCCTCCGAGGGCAACCGTTCTCCGCCTGCACCCACCGGAACTGACTCCGGCATCGGCATGACCCCTGGCGACCCCTCAGACCATCAGACGACCCTGCAGGGCTCCCACAAAAGTGACCATTACAGCTACATGGACATGGGGGGTGACCTCTGTGATTTCGGGAGTATGGGCAATGCTAAGAACAAGCAGCAACCTCCCATGTCTGGATATGGAGATGAGGAAGATGAAGAAGATGACGATGAAGACGAAGATGACATCCAGGATTTCAAGCCTAAGATTGAAGAAAAGGGAAGTAAAGAATCCAGCCATGATCCCTTTGATCTGGGTCGCTACTTGGAGAAGAGTCCGCTCGGATCTGAAGACACAGAGGTGAAGACAAGTACAGGATCAGCCGGTGGGCAGCACGCATTTCCATACGTTGAGGATCCTTCGGATGAAGAAATGGCAGATTTCAGGTCATATCGCAGGATGGAAACGCCACAGAGTGCCAGTCCTGTGAAGATCACAGTAACAACAGAGTCCTACAGCACTGCAAGTCAGCCAGTGAGAGTGTCTCCACAAGGGGGCGTGTCTGAGAGAGATAGTGTGCTCAGTTTTGGACAGCAGGGTCTTCCCACGGTAACACTGTCAGAACCAGAGGATGACAGCGCAGCGTCGTCAGCTAACCACTCCCCTAACCACTCCCCTACAGGTAGATCCCACCCACCTGTGATGCACCTGCTTGCGCACCATCATGAATTAAAATGAGAATGCCACTTCATAATCCACATTCTATTTAACATCTCAATTCAGTCTCAATTAAGCTAGCAAACCTCCAATTTAAAGGTGAAGTAGATAGTTTCCAGCTTGTAGATGTACACAAATAAACCAGGCCGTGTAGTTTATAAGCTAATGGATAGGATAAGTTATGGTCTTGCATAATTCCCTCTAATCATTTAATATTTTGGCATTTTTGTTAGCAAACTGTACAAAATAGTACTGTGACTAATTATGTAACATATAATCGAATCTAAAGTGTTAGTTCAACTTAAAATTAAAGCTCTGTAATTAACTACGCACTTTCATGTTGTTCAAAACCCCTGAGACTATTGTTTATTTTCAGAACACTAGGTATGATATTTTAGGTGAAACTTGGGAGCTCCCTCATCCTCAATATACCAAAGTAATGCAGAAAATACCCCCAAAAAATACTAAAAACAGGCCATATGCCTTCAGTGGTTTATTCAGAATATAATCTAGCTATGAAAATACTTTGGTGTTCTCATAAAATAGAAATTCTGACTTTATACTAGGCCTGCACAATATATTGTTTCAGCATCAATTTCACAATGTGCACATCCCCAATAATCACATCGCAGGATCTGCAATGTTAAGTCTCAATTATAGTTGACCAGGAGCCACCTAACACATGCGATTTGTAGAAAGACTGCAAAGTTTAACCACAATAGAGTGAAAGTTTATCATCTGCATCTGTTTTTAAGACCTGTGACTGCGCACTGCCAAAAAGCTTTTCTTATTTAGATATTTGGACTAGACACAAGACAATCTTAAATGGAGAAGGATTATCTAGACAAGCAAAAAATATTGTTTTCTGAAATAATATTCCAAAATTAAGTGGGTTTTTCTTTAACAAGCAAAATAATCGGAGCAGATAAACATTTTTTCCATCGTGAATGTTTCATTTCTGTACACGAATACGGTTAGACTCCCCACGTCAGAGCTTTCTATTTAAACCTTCTGGTTAAAGTGTATTTATATCGCAATAATTTTTGCAGAAAAATAAAATATTGCAATATCAAATTTTCCAATATCATGCAGCCCTACTTCATACAACAGGTTCTTCTCATCAGTGTCAGTATAGGGTGCACCTTCATTAAGCTGTCATGCTTGGCCATGCCTCTGATGTATTACCTCTGATGTGTATGTGCTTTGTTTTAAACAGAGGAAATCACATGCAGGCATTCGGGGGGTTACATCAGTGCACAGAGCTCATGTGCGCACAATATACTGACACTGAGGAGAAGAAACTGTTGTAAAAAGTTGTTATTTTTTTTATGTGCGAACAATATCTTGATAACATTTATCTTTAACATCTAAAGGCATATGGTCTGTTTTTGATTATGTTTTTTAGAACCTTTCTGAACTTTGAATGTGTCGGAAACTTGCTGCCTATGGATGATGAGGAAGCTCTTAGATTTCACCTAAAATATCTTAAATTGTGCTCTGAATACTAACAAATGGGCTTTGGAACAACATGAGGATGTGTATAATTAATAAAAAAATTTCATTGTTGACCTTTTTAAATACTTACATTTAATACATTTCTCAAACTCTGTTTCAAGGTCGAGAGTCTCCATCTGATGTGCTGTTCCAGCCTGCAGGAATGAAGTCTATGAGCTCCACCCAAGATTCAAGCAGCATCAGCTCTCATCCCAACCCTCCTCCAACCCACGATATCAAGACCTCAGCCAAGCCCTCATCCCCATGGGCTCAAGACCTTCAAGGCAGTGGAGATGAGTCTGGAGATTCAGAAATTGAACAAGTGGCTGAAGAATTAGATTCACCAATACATGACCTGACATCTAAGACCCCTCCTGCAAAGGGTGGATTCAGTCCAACAAGCAACCCTTTTGAGCCGCCCAGTTACACATCTGCCACCGATAAAGCCAGTAACCCATTTGACAAGCAACAAACCAACAAGGTCAGTGCTAGTAACCCATTTGATCTCTCTGCGGGTACCAAGATGGGCTTCGGTCAGTCCAGTAACCCACCACTTTACAGTCTGCTAAGAGAGGAAAGGGAGGCAGAGCTCGATAGCGACCTGCTAATTGAATCAGCTTCGGAGGAAAGTCCCAAGAGGGAGCAGGAATATTCTGCTTCTAAACCACCAGAACCATCTTCCCCCCTGATCACAGACAACATGTCTTCAAAGCCCATCACGACCTCTAGCGTCTCTTCTTCTCTATTCACTGAACCCAGAGTCGTCAGCACTCAGAGAGAAACTGAAAAAGAAAAGGAGAAGGAAAAGGAGAAAGCAGCACCAGTTGAAAAGCCCAAGCCACAACCAGAGGACAGCTGGTCCACCAAACCCAGGCCTGCTGCAATGGGAACGTCTACAGTGACTCCGGAGCAGCAGCCCATTCAGGAGAAGGAGAAGGAGAGTAAAAGCAAAAGCAGTATTGTTAGTTCCAGCACAGAGAAAGAGGCTGATCTGTCCTTGCTCCTCCATGGCTTCAGCAGACAAAAAGGTAAGAAGCTTTGCAGATGTTCTTCTTCCTCCTATCAGTTTTGTTATTCTTAGTGTTAAAATAAAAACAATTAAATTGCAGTTTATTTATAAAAACAAAAAAATCTGGTAGTAATCTTTTTATGCATTTTAGCCCTTCACTTACACAACAACCTTGTTTTGCTGGCCTGAAAATTTTTACAAATGGGCTGAACATGCAAAACTGCGGTGTAAATTATTAAGACTTGTGCCGTTATTGTACATTTAAAACATGAATAATGGTTTAGATCTGTAAGAATGATTCTTATGATTTAAGTCAAACCACCCACCAAAAAAGACGAATTCTTTATAGGATGTCTAAGGTTTTATTTTCATTTTGTCAACAAATATAGGTCTTCTATTTTCTATTCATAATAAGCCACCAAAAAGAGATCCAAGGAACTTTTATAATATTATTCATTCATTCATTCATTTTCCTTCAGCTTAGTCCCTTTATTCATTAGGGGTTACCAGAGCAGAATGAACCACCAACTTATCCAGCATATGTTTTACACAGCAGATATCCTTTCGGCTGCAATCCACTACAGGGAAACACCCTACACTCTCACATTCACACACATACACTACGGACAATTTAGTTTATTCAATTCACCTATGGACCATGTCTTTGGACTGTTGGAGGAAACTGGAGCACCCAGGCCGACACGGGGAGAACATACAAACTCCACACAGAAACTCAGGACTTGAAACAGCGACCTTCTTGCTGTGAGGCGACAGTGTTAAACACTGAGCCACTGTGTCGCCCAGTTAATATTTACATATTTAATATTAGTTACATTTCAATGTAGTGTTGTCTTAAAATATATATTTTAGGCAATAAAAAAATGCATAATAAACATTTAATATAGAATATTCACATGATAAATATCAATAGTTCTTGTGAGAAATACATGTAGTAGTAATGCACAGCACATTGCCTTCAATTAGTCCAGACAGCTTAGGCACAAATAACATTTTTAATACTAACATTGCCCTTTATTGAGGACTGCTTATAGAGCAACAGCTAGATAATTTTATTTAAGCAGTTGTTCTCAATCTGATATTAATCATTTATAAATATTCACTCTATTGAGATAAGTGGAATATGTAAATATATGCTGCATATTATAACATAATACTGTAAACATACAAAACATGAGAAAACAACGGTAAAAAAGGCATCTGATTATTTATTCATTTTCTTTCCGGCTAAGTCCCCTTTATTCATCAGGGGTCGCCACAGTGGAATGAGCCGCCAACTTATCCAGCATATGTTTTACGCAGCGGATGCCCTTTCGGCTGCAACCCATCACTGGGAAACACCCATACACACTCAATCACACTCATACACTACGGCCAATTTTAGCTTACCCAATTCACCTATAACGCATGTCTTTGGAGTGTGGGGGAAACCTGAGCACCCAGAGGACACCCACACGAACAAGGGGAGAACATGCAAACTTCATAAAGAAATGCCAACTGACCCAGCCAAGGCTTGAACCAGTGAACTTCTTACTGTGATTGTGCTACCCACTGCGCCACTGTGTCGCCACATCTGATCATAGTGATATTAATTTGCATAACCTCTGCAATTGACCAGCATCGTGTTGACAGATGAGATCAATAAAATTTTGCTGTTATGATAGTTTGATTATAAAGTTTATTTGAAATTACTGACTAGATAAGCTGTCAACTGGCAATAAAATAGAATACGTGAAAATTCGTACATACAGCCCCTTTCAGTGTTGGGGTAGCGCATTACAAGTAGTTTTTAAAAAAATGTAATGCAAGTTATTTTTCTGTTTAGTTCATTTGCTTTTAAAAAATAAATAGCTGAATTAAAATTATCGTAGACACATTGAATCCCACACTCAATGAGATAATGCAGGAATAGGCAGAAATTAAAATGGCAGAGCCTTACATTTCTGCGATTAGAAATATTCTGGGGTCAGGAAGTTCCCAAAAGATAGCATTATTCTACAATCATTTTGGTGTTTTTTAAAGGTAAATGAAGGTTACATAAAATTTCTTTAAGGTTATTAAAAAAAAGTAGAAAAAAACCCTGCAAGTTATGAAAGAAATCAGGCCAGAATCAGGTCAGAAAAACAAACACAAAAGTAACTTAAATGTATCGTAACGCATTACCATAAAAAGACACTAAGTAACCCAACTAGTTACTTTTTTGGAGAGTTACTCGATATTGTAATGCATTACTTTCTAAAGTAACTTTCCCCAACACCGGTCCCTTTCATCTAATATATAAACGCAGAAAACACCTTCAGAAAAGTTCAGAGAAAACATCTTAGTCGATACAGGGGGTTTAAATATTGTTATTGGCAGTGAGGGGCCTTGTCAAAACTTTAAGAATCTGGACTCTCTGGAGTACTGCAGGTTTGGAGAGCAGCTAACATGAGTGCTGTGACAGGGAGCATCTACTGACAGCTGTGGTGAGAGGTGGAGAGTGTCATGAACTGATGAAGTGATGATGCAACAGTACCAGCTCATCTCCTGTTTATCACCACATGGCATCTCTGACATATTTCATACAAAGAAGAAGTGATTATATGATGCAGTACAGCAACTTTACAGCAACAAATAAGTCATTTAATAAAAAAAATATATATATTACAAATTCATATATTAATTTTCCTTCGGCTTAGTCCCTTTATTAATCAGGGGTCACCACAGTGGAATGAACCGCCAACTTATCCAACATGTTTTTACGCAGCGGATGCCCTTCCAGCTGCAACCCATCACTGGGAAACACCCATACACTCTCGCATTCACATGCATACACTATGGCCAATTTAGCTTACTCAATTCACCTAAAGCACATGTCTTTGGTCTGTGGGGGAAACCAGAGCACCAGGAGAACACCCACCACCCACCCATACAAATTTTCCAATTTAGATTTTCCATTATGTTGTCATGTCAGCCAAAAGGCCCAATATGCTGCAAATGCAACCATTTAGAGAATGTGAGTTTTTTCAGTTTGTATTAAATGTAATGAAGATAAAAACTCATACAGCAAAATTTCTCTGGGCCAGATCTGGCCCACACAATCAGCTTTTGCTTGGCCTACATGCCGCAGTGAATTACGGTACATGATTGTACCAAGTCTGGCTTCCATACAAGGGCCAAACATGGTCCATATCAGGGCCAAGTCTCAGCCAGGTTATTAACCCATAACTGGATCTAAACTGGGCCAGATATGTTGGTGTGTCACAACTGCATTGAATTTGATAAACCCATGAAGCATTTTGTTTTATAGCCACACTTTTTCTCAGTGACCTGATTGGTAGAATTTTTTCTTTTCTCAAAAAAAAAAAGCAAATGTATTTTAAAAGTGGGTCAAGATAGGCCAAACTTACGTGGCCCACATATACATTTTTAACATCTGGGCCAAATACTACACTTAATCTGGCCCAAGTCTTATGTGGTGCCTTAAAAACTACCTCTGCCAAACCTGGGCCATGTTTTGCTCACATGCTGTATTCCAGTGCCGAACAAATGCCTGCTCTGCCAGCTTTATGCCAAATCTGAGCCAGAATTCTTTGCTACCTGGGAAGTTTAACTGTAAAAAGTGGTTCATTTGTTGTCTGTGTAGCCAGATTTACAAAGGACTGTTATGTAAATCAAATACAGCCAATGAATGCCTGATCCCCAAAGTTTTCTTGAGCAATTTACGATATGAATGAATTTGAAACGTTTTTCAGACACTTCTGACACTGTCCTGGATTTGACTGGTAATTAAGCTCATTGATTATCTAACCTATCAGCGACTCTTTGAATGTGTAGTCACGCGGTTCCAAAGCTCAGAGGATGCAATGTTGAAGAGATTATTGTCCCAGCTGGTGATTTATGAAAGCCTGCTTATATTATACTAGTTTGAATCAATGGTGGATAGCTCGAAAGACAATTGTTACGTTCAGAAATATAAAACCGCTGCCTTTATGTAAGGTAGTAAAGAACATCCAGCATTTGTGTAACAATATGTCAACTAAGATGCCTTAATCTATTCTGAAAGCAGCATATGTTTATGGTTTAGTGTAAACTCAAGATTTCTTGAGTACAGTGGTCAAAATATAACTTGAATCTAAGCTGTGAATCCTTTAAAAAATTAAGACAATATTATTTTGTGCATTTTCCATTTTCAATTACCATGCACTTCATTTATTAACAGAATATGAATAAGTATAATGAAAATTAATAAATACTATTAAAAGATACAAATAGATCAAAATTATGACTTCACAAAATACAACAAAATAATAAATAATTAAATATGCAAATAAAAAAATAATACAACTACAACAAATATTTTTGACATTTTTAACTGGAATTAACATTTTAAGTTAGTGAATTTAAAATTAATTACAAATTTTTCTAATGTTATTTTATTTTCATCCATTTTGAAATTAATCTTTACTGTTTCTAATCTTGCATATTATTTATTTTAGCAAATGTTAATGATTCTTTCACATATGATCAGAGTGCGCTTTCATCTAGCTTTAGCTCTTAGCTGATTAGCTTTAGCTAGCTTTAGTAAACAATCCCGCACTCTGTTCAAACCTTTTTATATAACACATAAAAACAGTACTTGCTTTAATTCAACATGCATAGTAAAAAAGTTCCAACCTTAAAAACGATAACGGGGTCTGTTTTCATAAGTGAGGGTAAAAGTGCTTCTCACTCTTATCCAGGTTACGTTCTTCATCACTTCCAAAGTCGCGACAGAGTAATCTGTGTAGCTCACAGCGCCCTCTATGGGTAAAAATTACTACCATGCGATAGTTCTGGTGAACTGCAGGATGTGTAAGTTAGGGTTTTTTTCTGTATATTTGCCAGTGTTATAGGAAGAGACTCAGAAAAATATAGTTTGATAAGTAACAAGCTAATGTCTAACTACACTTCTAAAAAAGTTACTTCATAAATGCAGCTAGTTACATTGAAGCTACTTTTGTCTTTTTTACAAAAGCATATATATTACAAAAATGTAAATAAATGTTAATATTAGTAAAATATTTGGTTCTTAAAACAAATAAACCAGTGTAATACACTTTAATGTTCAAAGCTTAATGTTTTATTACAGACAAATTTGCAATTGCAATATTGCATTGCAATACCAAAATAATTAACTTAGATTAAGCACACAGTAGCGGTTTCTCAACAAAAAAAACTGATTTATAGGGTGTGAATTACAGGGGGCTTGGGGGGCGGGGTTGACCCCACTAATTAAGGATTGATCCCCTGAGGGATGTCAAAAATAAGATGTATGGGTGGGTCCCTTTGAGTCTAAGAAAAGGTTCACTCTGATCTGTGTTTTAAATAATAATGTTAATAATTAAAATAATAGACATCCATTTGACCACCCCTATAACGATTCATACCATTGTGAATGCACAATCGCGCATGTGAGATAATTAATCTATGCGAGAAAAAAGACCAGCCAGCACATTTAGAGAACCAATAGACACCGTGAGAATTCACAAGACTGATTTCTCATAAAATAAGTGTTTGTTTCTACATGACGCCTAAAAGTAAAGTCAAATTAGATGGGTAGTTTGTATTTGGCATGTGCACACATAGAGCCCAATCTGTGCAGTGCACATGCTCTTTTTAGGCATACAAAGTGCCCTTCCAAAATGAGCAGAACAGCCCCCACCCTCTTTAGTTCACGACAGCCACTCAACACCATCCCCCTTCTCCCTCTTGGTCCACCCCCCCTCCCCACCCCTCGATCAGCAATGTATAATTCACACACTGCATGTAGCTGTTGTCAAGCTGCTCACGACTTGCTGGAAAAGGTTTTAGCTACTGAAAAAGCTAAATTGTATCGAAAGTGACTGAGCTACTGCAAAGAGTGTCAAAGTTAATTTGCTACTGTCAAGGTTTTGAGAAATTTAGCTGATCATAGATATTTACATTAGATGTTGCCTATCCTATTGTTGTATATTGGAAGGAATGCGTCAATAGAGCTGCCATTTTAGTACAGGGTAGCCCTCCTTTGAAATGAATGTGGGACCAAGGTGCAGTGGAGGACTGGCCGTCCAGAGCTAGAGATATAAACACACACACATATATATATACATATGATTGGGAGTGTTCCTGGTGGTCAGTATGCAAATATATTTTTTAAATTACAAAAATATTAATTTTACATCACTTTTCTACATCGATGGATAAGTGACCGCACGGGCATTGCCGACAAAGAGAGTATGTTTGTGTGCATATAAATGTATTATCCTCCATACCTGTTAAATTTGATTTAATCCATGTCCTCCTGACACCCCCCGCTCCTGCTTTCACTTCTCATTCTAACGGAGGGAGTGATTCGTTTGTGAATGAATCTCCATTATGAACGACTCGTTCACTTAGCCGATAATAATACACGTTTCTGGCACCACAGCATCTTGTTGTAATATTTCATTTAAATTGTTGGCTTATTTTATTTAACAAAACTAGCATAAGCCTTTGCAGTTGACTAGTGCGTTTGAATTACATTTGTCCTTGATGCACTGTACAAATGTGGCGGCGCTATTGACGCATATTCAGGGTCCGTATGCGATATATCTATGGTAGCTGAGGTACTTGTAGCTAACGTATGGTCAGCTAAATTGATAAATGTTTAAATTTCTAGCCATAAATATGCATTGTAGGAATTTTAAAAAGACTTTTAAAGAATTAATAAAAAAATTCTCAACTATATATGTATGGTCATTTGGAAGCTGACATGAAATGATTTCCATTGTAATGTGCCTTCATACTATGAAGCTTATTGTGAGGTCATTGTCTGACCAGGAACAAAAACACAGACAGATACACTCTGTTCTGAGGTCAGCTGAGGCTGAATTAAAGACTTAATCTCCCTCTAGTGGTGCATTTCAACAACTGCATTGTGTCTGATTTACATAACTTTTCATCAAAAACTCAATCAATTGTGACTAACACAGAAGATATCACAGCTCCTTTAAACTTTAGTATACAGTAGGTCATATTTTTGAAAATTGAGTTTTTAAATCATGGCTGTCCATTAAAAGTGGGATATACTTCTTTTGTTCGCATAGGCTAAACAATCCCCATAACTAGATAGCAACCCTTTATTTGCACATTTATGACATATAATCATACAATCGTGACAGCAGTGGGAGGAATGAACAAGTGAACATATTTTGAATCAAATAATTTTTTTCCAGAACAAAACTTTTATGTAATTCTCTTGTAAAATAGGGCCGTTTGTGCACATGTGATGCTACTAGCAAGTCTCTTTTTTGCTCTCCTTTTTTGTTTGTCTGCAGGAACATCAGTTGAGATTATATTTTCATGTGGTTTTCATTTATGTCTTATATTACGACCTTTCGGGCAGCTATAGATTTACAGAGTTTTTTTAACAGACTTATATTCGTGTGTGTGTTCGTGTGTGTTGTGGATTGTATTTATTACATTTCACCATCCATTGTTGAATGAAGGTTCTGGAATGTTAGAAAAAAAAGAGGTCAACGCCTTTTCATCAGCTTACCTGCAGAGGGCGATAGAGACCGCAGATTTACGTAACAAAGCTTTACATTTTTTTATTATATTGATATGTTTCATAAGAAAATACAGATTTATCCAGTGTTGAAATATATCTTCATTGTATGTTTGAATATAGTGATTTTAAAGCATTTTGAGTTCTGCTTTCATTACTCTGCAATTCTGAGACAATCTGGTTCAGCGCAGACTGGCCTGTTTCCATAGTAACAAGGGAGCCAGGGAGCTTAAGCTGTTGCCGTGGTGAGCCCTTTGAGGGAAGATGATGGAAACAGAAGATGATGATGAAAATAAATAAGCCAAGACAGAAATCGCTAAATACCAGTCATATACTCACTGACGCATAAAAACATGAAAGTGCTTTTAATATGTTAGTTCTTGATGATGTACAGACTGTGTGTTGAGGTTTTCAATTTTTTTAGATGACCTGAACCCAAATATGATCATTTTCCTAATTAAAGGGACCACATCCTACAGGTCCATAGCCAGCTTGATAAAAGGTGTAGTTCTTTTTTTTTCCTCAAAAAGTGGACCTTTTTGCAGTTATACACCTCGTGTTCTCTAATTATGAGATTTAAATACATTTTAAACACTATTTTAAGCTGAATTAGCTTGTCGGATGGTCATCATAACCACACTTTTGGATGTACCAAAAATGTTTCCTAGATTTAGATTAAAGAAATATAAAAGAAATACTTATTTTTAAAATACAAATTTATTACATCATATATCATTCGAAAAAAGAATCAGTTTTAAATTAAAAACAAGGTTATTGTCATTTATTAGGCAAATTATAAATAACAAACTGGCCAGCATATTCAACTTTGCCCAGGCAGATTTGTCCATTTAAACAATAATAATAATAATAATAATAATAATAATAAATAAATAATAATAACAATAATGTAGAGCTTCACAATTTTTCTCTTGTAAAAAAAAGTACATTTAAAAATTCATGGGCAACAACATTTGTATTTAAATAAATTTTAATTGTATGGGTTTTCGATGGGTTATTTTCACTATTTATGATGGCATAGCAGTCAAAATAGGACAAATGAGCTCATATAAGGGACAAATTTGTTTAATGTTTAATTCTGAACTAGTCCTTCAACAGATTGACTGAATTAGACATTGTGTATGTTTTTGTGTGTCATGAATTCTCATAAATAAATCTACCTTTTGGTATGAACAAAGTAACCTAACCTTAAAATAACATAAAAATTACTGTAGAAAATGTCTGAATTTTACTATTTTACTATTAAACTATGGTATTTCATTTAATTATAGTGTTAATAAACCAATATTTTGAAGTAGTAATATTTACACATTGTATATTTGTTACAAAGACAAAAACACACAACTAAAAGGTACATCTAATGTACGAAACTGATGAGAAAAAACTAAATAAAGCATAATAATGTCAACAAAAACACTAATGTACAGTTAAATGTACAGTTATTCACCATATATACTAAGGAAACGTACTGTTAACCAGCTTACAGTAGCATTTAAATTTTTTTTTTGTGTAGCACTCAATGGAAATGACCCATGAGAACCAAAATACCATTAAAATACTGTAGACACTGTACAAAAAAGTCTGAATTTTACAGTAAACTACCATATTTCATAAATTCATAGATAAACCAATGTTTTGAAGTAGCAATATCTGCATATTGTATATTTGTTACACAGACAAAGACACAACAAAAATGTGCATCTATTGTACGAAACTGATGAGAAAAAATAAAGCATAATAATGTCAACAAAAAAACAATGTACAGTGAAATGTACAGTTATTCAGAATTTTTTATTTGTTTTTAGGTAGGTTAGGTAAAAATGTATTGTCCCAGTTAGGGAAATTTGTCTTGGGCTTTTACCTTCAGCTGCAGTCATCACATACATTGAAAAAACAATACAAACATACAAAAAAACAGATGAGTATATGAATAAATAAATCTATACCCCCACTCCCAAAAAGTTACATACACACCTCCAAATAGACAAAAATACTTTCAATCTAAGCCACCACTATTTAATTGCTTAATGCTCACAAATAAAACGAGTTTTTGTATCTATTAAGTCTACAGCAAGGTACTCTAAAGTAGCAATGTCCAAACTAGGGCCCGCGGGCCAAAGTTGGCCCACAGTAAACTTTGATTTGGCCACCTCATCTGAGAAGAGAGCGAGAATGATGGGGAAGGTTGGGGCAAAACAGAGATTTTCAATACAATTTTAACATAACTTTTTGTTTGTTTGTTTGTTTGTTTAATTGTTGAGCTACAAAAAAAGCATACTGAAATTAAATGTTTCAGATAAATATTCTGAATGAATCAGATTTGTTAATGTGAAAATGTAAATATTGATACTTGACGGATAGCGGACAAAGCACAAGACATTGTGTTCTAAATGGAATTTATGTTTTTATTGTAAGAAGTTTATTTAATTTTAAATATGAATAAATTATGAATTTAAGTATATTGAGTATACTAACCTTTGGCCCACCAACCTCAATCAAGTTTGGTTTTTGGCTCTTCATAAGAAAAAGTTTGGGCACGTCTGCTCTAAAACTTTTCCCTGAAGGTAACAACTCATACTAAGTATGCAAAACATTTGATAAGACACATACAATTTGTTAAGCATGTCTTAATGTGGCCTGTTTATAAATATGCTGCAGTGACATCTGTTCTGACACACATATAATAAATAAACATACATTTCAACTGAGTTTTTTCTCAGTGATACCATGAAAGTGAGTCCTATTTTGTACCTTATAGTAAAAATCTTCCAATGCTATTTTTTTTTTCACAGTGCAAAGACTTTTGTCGGCAGTATAGAACCTTTTGTGGGATGAAATTATTCCTAGTTGTTCTTGATTTATCAATTAAAATTGTCTTATGGAATCACTGATGCCAGAAAGCAACATTTATTTTAAAATACTGTTCTCCAAATATTTCCACTGACCCACAACAAGCACTTCTCCAGCTCTTCTGGGATCCCTGTTTAAAGTTTGCTATATTTATTTACAGTGAATTATGTTTCAATATGATCTTTATAGAGAACTTGTGAAGGAATTGTGAAGTGTCCAAAATGAGACTCTGCTATACACTGTTTTATTAAACTGAGTTATCTGAGGCATTTATGAAATTATGATTAGTTTAAACATTATGAATTTATACTATTAGTTCATGTTTTATTACACTAGCTATTCTTTTTAAACAATTGTTTACTTAAGATAATGACATTATTGTTTATTAACACTCTTTTTTATTTCTGTCTTATAATGCTGATTACTGTTTTTATTATGCTTATATTTATAAGTAAAAGCTTGCATTTTCACAAAAGTTCGTCTGCAATGTTGTTAAAGTCAGTGTTTGTGAATAGAAAGAAAATAAATCAGACTCCACCCTTTTTGATGCCACTGAGGTCACATGACCATGCTCATGTATATGTATGAGCTTTGTTAGGTAGGGTGTGGCCTCTTTGATCTGACTCCTCCATCATCATCACCACCCCTCGAGCTCTGCATATGGTACGGTCCGCTCTCTGGCTCTGCGGTGGAGGCTGCAGTGTTTACCGTTTCATCCAACAGAACGGCTCCTCTCCTCTCTCTTTCTCTTTCCGTCTTCTCTGCCCTTCTCCTCGTTAAGCAGCAATATCGTCTCTCTCTGCTCTCTTATCTAATTTCTGGCCATTCATGCCGTTCGGACGTGTGAGATAGTGGGTCTCTGAAAGACATACGACCAGCGAAAGGGAAAGGAAAAAGACGTCAGCAGTGAGAGAAGGCGACAGACATGGATAAAGGGAAGAAAGAGTGCACCTGGAGCAGCTGGAGAGGGCAGGGTACATATTTTGTGTTTTTCTTTGTAAAATACGACAACACTGTGTTTGTTTTGGGCGTTTTATGCGGTGTATTTTAAGCGTGTTTTGCGCTTAACGCGACGCCTTAGCATCCCATCGGTCTCTGCGCTGCTGGGACAAAGAGAATAGAGGAGAGGCAGCTGTTTTGGGATGAGGGCCGGCAGGTGGTCTGTCTGGTTTATACTAAAGCAAATATCTATGTAACCTCGCCGGATTCGGTAATTAGGTTCCGGTTGCCATTGTACAGAGTTCAGCCTGTTTTTATGTTCAATCGCGGTTACAGCAGCGCTGGATGAGGCTGTTTCTATAGCAACCAGGTCACACCCATTGTGATTACATCATTCTCCTCAACAGGCATCCATGATACCTGGAAAGGGAAAACTCGGAGAGGGTGGAGGAGGAAGGAAAGGGTATTTAAAAAAGAAAACAGGAAAAAAATGCATATTTTATATAAACGTTCACACAGATAATGTGAGTTGAGAGGGAATCCATTTGTAGATACTGCATTGTGCAAGTGTTGGCAATCAGTGTTTGTATAGCGATAGTGTATATTTGTTTGAAGCTAAAACAAAACACTTGGCTTGTCAAAGTTCTCTAGATTGTTGCTAGTTAGTTGATAGTTGCTAAGTGATTGCTATGTCATTTCATGTTGACTGGTAAGTGATTGGTTATACACAACAATGAAAAAGGAGCACACATCATGTTTTCTATGTTTTCTATGATACTTTTGTGCCTAAAAAAATATTTCTCACTAATATATAGGTTAAATAACAAGGTGTTCAGTTTTGGAGTTTGCATCAAAATACCATTACAAAACTGATGTTATATTATGAACTATTTGTTTCTATAGTCAAAATATCGTCATTCAGTGTAACATTTATTAGAAATAAACAACAAACACTTGTAACTTTATGAAAGAATAAGCAATCTTTAGGAAATCATGATGTATGACAATTGTCCATATGCACAACTAGTGTTTTTTTCAGCCAATGATAAACTTCCGGTGCAAGCGTAATGTGACTATTTTCAATTTTATAAGGTTCATTTTACAGCATCAATGTTGTAACGTAATTCCAATACATTTCCATTAAGTAGACTTAAGCGTTCATTTAGTTGTTAAAGCGGAAAAAGAGATGAAAGACAGTGTAACTGCTAGCTCCGCCATGATCAGCAGGCGAGCGCAGTAACTCCATTAAAAATACTGGGGTAAAATAAATTGTCATATTTTAAAGACATGGTGGGGAGCAAATGGAATTAAATGCAGTGCTTCTTGTCCGGTCTGAGACCCACTTTATATCGTATATCAGTCAGGCAGTGAAGATCACTGATTTTTAAAGGAATCTTAAACATGGCAATTTTAAGTAAAGACAGTTCACCGGAAGCGCTGAGGCTGGCTGGCTGAAATAAAAAGTCTGTGTGCATATAGCCCATCAAAATGTAAGATAGTTATCATTTCTGCTCAGGAAAAAAGAATATTAAAAAGGACATCACCTAATGCTTTAATAAACTAAAGCTGTATTAAAACCATTTTAATTTTTCATACAGTAAACTCATGTTATTTCTTAGTATTATATCCTTAAAAAGTCATGATACAATATTGTCTTTTCACTCTTATGCAATTTTTTGTCTATTTTTGTCATTTGAATGACATCACAGTTCCCCTAAGGACTATATGACATCACTATAAAGTCATTTCTTGTATCTTGATGATTCATTTGAAAGTCTCTAGAGTATAGACCCCTAACTGTATTCTCCTGCTCACGATGACATGCGCAAAGCAACACATAAATATATAAACATTCAGTGATTTATTTTTAAATCCACTCACATGCCTGAAGCCAAATGATTTATTATCTCATCTATTTGCATTTATCTGTCAATTAAATAAACTTCGATACTTCTTAATGCCAAGACAAAATAGTTTTCCTGATTACACTTTACAAAACCAAGCACAGTAAATGTGATATATATATAGTGTTAATTATCTAGGGATATGTGTGATCTGTGACGCTAGAGTCTAGTGTAGTACCTTTTTAAACATAAACGTGTGCACAATGCAGTGGTGCAGTATTAGTATTTACTTGTGTGTATACTGTCTATATAAAGAGGCATATATAAAAAAATTAGCATAATAATTAAGGGATTTTTCAGCTAGGAATCAGAGAAATAGCTGTTTTTCTGCCAAGATTAGCTTGACATACCTTTCCCTGTCACATAATATGTGCAACCATTAAATCAATAAATTAGGAACATATATTCCCTTTAGATCTTAATATAGTTGTATTGTTTGGTGGGGCTGCACATCCTGTCCACTTTCATTCCTGTTGAGTTCAGGATTTTCCACGGTTGTGTGTGTGCAGCACTTTTGGTTTTTATTATATTTTTGGCACTTGGAAAATTGGCCTTTTGTGCATTGTTGTTCTAATAAAATTAATTTATAGTACAGTTATGGAGATTAGGAGCAAAATGTACTGTATGAGTACCAGGATTGTGATCACAGAGACTTTGCCGCCTGGGTCATCTATTTTTACGATTTTTGCGTCAGCAGCCCAAATCGTTAACCAATAAGCTACCACCAACCCTAATTAAATCTTAAACTGGCACAGAAATGTGATAAAACAGTGAATTGGTGAACACTGGCCAATGCTAAATAATTTTTATGGGATTGTTCAAGCAAAAAATGGCATGTTTGGTGATTGTTTACACACCTTACTATTTTTTAAATATGTCTTAGATTATGTTGTCTATGCATGCAAGTCAAAGGTAACAAAAACTATGATTAGCAACATTCTTCAAAATATCTTTTGTGCTCTGCAAAATAGGAGTGAGTAAATGATGACAGAAATTTCTGTTTTATTTGTTGTAGTTGGTTGGACAAAGACAGACAAAGTGAGCGCGTCCTAGGGCTAAATGAAATGCGCATACAATATTAAAAAGGTGGGGGAGACAATGTGTCTCGCGGGTGTATAGTGTGCAGTGTCTCACACGTGCTCTTTTTCTGGTCCAGGTTTCAGAGCGCAGCAGGCATAGTACTGACTGATCAGGAATATCTCATTTGATTTAATAAAGCAAGATTTTTCATTATTAAACCATTTGACTGAACTTGTGATCCTAGTAGAATGCAACAGCATCAGTCAATTTTTTAAGAGATCTGCTTGTGGAAACATTTTTTACATTCATATTTAGGAAAACATTACAAACTTTGATTTTAACCCCTGTGTACTGTTTAAATTGACTAACCTTTCATTATTTTTGTGGTTGTTTTTGACCCATTGTCAAATTTGTCATTTTTAAAACTCTTACCAACAGGAGAAAACGCCAACTATTAAGAATGCATTAAAATATGGTGCCATGGCTTTGCAATCAAAAATGTCATTATAATGGAAGTCAATGGGGCAAAAACAGCCACGAAAATAATGAAAGGTTTAGTCAATTTGCCCAGTATGTATTATTTAAATGAAGTATGTCTATAGATACAGTAAGTGTTAGGGTTAATGGAATCTCAATTGTAAATTAGCTAATCGCAAGAGGCTGCGATATGAAATAAATATGTATTATATAATTTCTCCCACCCAGAGCAAATGCGTGACCACCTGTGTATGAGTATGAGTCTGCCACTTTAGAAGCATTAATAGATGAATTCATATCAAAGAAAAAAAGCATGTTGGTAATATGGGAGTATTTTGATTTCAGAGTCACAGACACTGAACACAAACAGGTAATTTGTAAGAGCTGTCACAGAATTGTTGCCACAGCACTAGGAAATACAACCACCAGCACGTATAAAAGCACTACAGGGGGCTATATAAAAAGTGTCTTGCTAAAAAGTCAACTAAAAGTATTGCCTGTGATACTCAATCTGGTAGCAAGCAACAGTAAAGTATAATTTCAAAGTTGTTTGCAGCTGTTACACCATATGAAACAACATCATTAAGGCAATTAATGAGTGTTTAATTTTTGAATAGTTATAAACAAATTTGATTAAACGTTAATTAATATCACTCACTGCATTTTAGCAGTAAGACGCTAAGATACAGAATTTTGAGCTGAAGCTTTACTACAAAATTAAATTGCAAATCAAAATCTGTAAAAAAATAAAAATTGCTATTAGATATTTTCCCCAAATCACACAAATCTAGTAAGTGTTTCATTTATTGCATATTATGTTTTCATGTATGAGTACAATTATTATGTAGTCAGGGAAACGGTCTTGATTACATCGAGCAGAACTTTTAAAGAAACTGGTGGACATTAAAGTTTTTTTTTGCTTGTTTTTTCTCCCAGAATTTTGAGTAATGCAGTTTTTCACAAGGGTTTCTGCTGTTAAATACAATTACTTAAAAATAAGGTTAATCAATTAACAACCTCTTAAGCCGCAGTCACACTGGACTTTACTCCCCATAGACTTCCATTCATATGCACGCGAGTGCGTCAGACCGGAAACGCAGGGTCAACGCTTCGCATTTCGCTACGGTGCAAAGTTCAAGCTTGGTGAACTCTGACCTTCGAAATCGCATCACTTGACTGCGTGAGACCAATCTAGGATCAAAACATGACCTCTCTGAACAGAAAGTTAAAACATGGAGCAATCGCTCGCTTTTTTTGATGTTTATTCATCTTGTTTAATCCCGCCCCTTTTCGCAGCGCCGTACGACAGAATTTCGCAAGCTCAAACTCTAGTGTGACTTCGGCTTGAGTTCACTAAGTAAAGTTTCACAAAATAATTTCGAGAGGAGCAAGTGATATGATTGACCGCAGCTGGGCTCTCATCTACAATCATTAGTTAGCCAATCAGATTAATCCAAACTCACTATTAGTAGCCTAGTAAAAAACTACTCCCTTACCTTCGTATTCCAGAAAAAAAAACATCCACCCCTTCTCCCACCTTTTCTTTCTTTACCACAGGGAGCTCTCGAGAACTACCTGATCTCGTACTCCCCTTACATGCTCAATCCAGCAGGTGGGAGCCCTGGGCTCAACTATCTCCGAGCTCAGGGTTTTCTCCAGGGACAGCAAGCCAAACCTGCTAATAGCATCAAAGCAATATCTAAGTGTGAACTTTTGAAAGGTCTGTCGTTTTTCTATATGACACAAATTAATGACATTTTTACTTTCAAAACTTCATCATTGGTTTCTACCTATATTGCCTTTGCCAATGACCTTTCACTCAGGAAGTGACGAGCTGGGTGTCATTTTGGCCTTGCTGCCAAGCTGGATGTGCATTTCTGATGCTATAATTACCCTCCGACATTTAAACACCACACCAACACACAATTACCCCCCCACCACCACCACCTTCTTATTTTAAGCTGGCCCCCGGCCCCTAAGCAATGTGTGTAAGGAAAACTAGAGCACAGTATCTATAGCAACTGCTGCTGTCCCCTTTCTTTCTCGTCTTTCTCTTCACACTTGTCACATCAGACACATGAAACAAGCTGGATTAATTAGGTTCTGATTATGGGTCACACATGATTTTGGTTTGATTGTGTTTTTGTTTTAGTCTGGGCTATTTGTCACCCGGTGTGCAGTGTATGTGGGTGTGTGTGTGTGTGTGTATATCCATTATTAGCCAATGGTAGTATGAGCCGGTCCCCCTCCCTCTCATTCTCTGCCTTTCTCTCTCTCCTTTTGTGTGCGTTCCCACTCTCTGTCTCTCTCTCTCTTTCTTGCTGTCCGCAATCATGGGTGGTTCAGGTCAGTATCTTTCTCTCTCTTCTGGTAGCGTTGGTGTTTTAGAACCAAAAGTCAGGAATCAGGAAATCAGGAGGGTGTCTATAATAATGCTGTTAACGCTAACATTGATGGATAATTGAATTTTGGTGGTCGTCGTTGTGTGTATTTGATTTTAGAACCAGTGTTAAGTCACCTATCTACTGTATATCCTTAAACTAGTGGTATTAGTAGTAGTAGTAGTGTACATTAAGTCAATAAAGGGGTGTGTAAGAAGAAAGTCTGCAAGTGTTGCAGTTTTAAGTCTTGTTCTGTTTAAAGAGGCAGGGATTTATTAGAGTGTAAAGAGTTATTTATAATTTATACAATTGCTATGCTTTTTTTAGTTAACACTATGATTGATGAGAGACTATGAGAATTAAGTTACTGATAGTGTATGCAACTCTCTAAAAAGAGTGTGCGCTTCATCAAGGACTTGGATTCAAGCAAAAATCTTGAGATAAAAATGGCCGATATTTCTGCCCTCCTCTAAGCTCTGCCTGTCTAAATTTAGCCCAGCGGGACCGATGGGAGAATCACACAAGGGACTACAGATGTCGTGCACACACTAGAGTGTGACGAACCAGCTCCTGTTAGTGTGTGTAACAGTTTTATCCCAAGCTGCAACCAGAGGTGTAAAAATACAGGTGTAAAAATAAAAAGGGGAACACACATCTGGCTACAGGAGGCTCGTGGTTGCTACCGAGACTGAAGAGATGACTCCGAGATCTCAATCTGCTTGTTCTCATGGCAACAAGAAAACAATTATATTTTTCTTTGTGATATTTAAAGAAAGATGGAAAGGTGAATGTGTTTTATCCAGCAGCCGTCAGAGAAGAAAGCCTAGTCTTGAAATGTCCACCATCACACATGGGTATTAGCCCTACTTGGTTATGACATATCATTATTAGAACGAACTTGCAAAGACTAGTGTAAATATTGTAATTCAATTCAAATAAAGGGACTAAGCTGAAAAAAAATGATTGAATTCAAATTAAATGTATTTGTATAGTGCTTTTCAAACTAGTGCTCGTTTTAAAGCAGCCTTACAAAAGGTGTTTTGCAGCCGATACAGAGTATTGATTCCTTGTCATGGTGATCGGCTGGTACAGAGTACCGATTCTGATGCTTCAAGCTTTATAATGCATAAAGCATGTTTTCCCTCTATGTATGATACTTAAGTGGAGATCTCGCCTTACCTAAGAGAATAAATT
>CAIGQZ010001313.1:9866087-9890769 GCA_903798205.1 Danio tinwini
ATATATATATATATATATATATATATATATATATATATATATATATTCTAGATTTAAAAAAGTACCCCAACAATGACTGAAGCCACAAAAAATTAGAGGGTTCATTAAATGGCATAACATATTTTCAGCCGATAGATTTTCAGTGGCCAAAAATTCAGTACATCTCTAATATCAACACGCTTCTAGATTCCCATTGACGCACATTTCTGCTGTGTGCTTAATATAGAGTAAAAAAGTGCAGAGCTTATTTTTATTGACATAAATGTTATGATAATAATATACATGATGTTCGATATAATATAATTTATCAGCCCAGCCCAGCCCATTTTATTTATGTAATACTTCCAGCCAGGTTTTAGTGAATTTGCAGTATTGTCAACAACACAGAAGTTCTTTCAGTTCTTATATGTAAAAAGGCCTAAACATGCAGGGTCATTTAAATATTTTCTTTATCTCCAACTAATACAAACACTTGTGATTGGTCCATGATCAGGCAGATCAGCAAGTACCGATCGAGTCATTAAATGTAATTATCAGCCGATATCGATCTTCATCCAATTGATCGGAGCATCTCTAGTGTGCATTTATTACATTACAATCAAAATTAGGTGCGAGTGTGGTGGACAGTTCTACTGTAAAGTTTATAAATAGGTAATCTGCAGTTATACAATATAATATACTTTTTAAAAAGATGATATCTATTCTATTTCTTACATATTAGTCATTTTTTTGTTATCTTGTTGAGTCTTTGTAAAATGGAGTGTTTAGAAGAAAGCGTCTGGTGCAAATAGCGAAAATGGTGTTTCCCACTGCTGTTTTTTTTTTTGTTTTTTTTTTTGTTAATAGTACAAGATTTTTTTGACCAAAAGAATTAGTCACAAAAATCTAATTTAGATATAATAATAATTATAATAATTTAGTATAATGTGCTTTTTCAAAGTCTATGTTTTTATTTTATTATTATTTATTATTATTAGTTTTTGTAAAATGGAGTGTTTAGAAGAAAGTGTCTGATGCATATGGTGAGGAAACCTACTGGTGGTTTGTTTGTTAGTAGTGTAAGTTTTCTTTGACCAAAAGAACTGGTAACAAAAGTACATACGTAAATATGTTTAAATAAATTAATACTTGTTCAGTAAAATAAGCCTTAAAATGAGCAAATATAACTAGATTTATGCTTTGAATCTGAAAATAATCCAATTACTAAAAATCCAAATGACAAAAAATTTGTTAAAGAAATCCATTACTAAAAATCAGTGACTAAAATGCTGGCATATGCATGGCAGACCAGTAGTATGGAGGGTCACCACATTTCTGATGCCATGCAAATGAATGGTCAAAGCATATTTTTAAAAATTTGTTTTGTTATGTACTTTTAATAATAATAATTCCTTACATTTATATAGCGCTTTACACATTTTTTGGGGGAATCTCCTCATCCACCACGAGTAAGATAATCACTAGTGGTTTAGGATAACTTCAGCTTCCAAGAATATAAGCACTCTGTATGGCTACATGCTAAATATGCAAATGCTGTCAGATTGGTAGTACAAGATGTTCATTCTCCATCAAATGCAAGCCATTTAGATGCACGTTGACAGCAATTATATGCTCTGGCTTTCTCTGGAAAGTCCTTTAGAGCAGTAACAGTGAGTTCTGACCCATAATAACAAGTTATATTTAGTTTCTAAGTGTGGTTCATTTTAATCTGTTAATTGTATATACACTGACTGCCCAACACTTTCCCAGTAATGTTGTACTAGTTAGTTGACAGGAAAACAGTGGTGACTGATTTGGTTTAAATGCTAGTTGTACAGCTTGTATCTGCAAAATTATTGGATGCATGTCAGGGCTGGTTACTAAAAGGTTTGAACCCTGCAAGGGGTGATCCTTGAGCAAGACACTTAACATTAAACTGATCCACTGGGAATTACCCTTTAACTTAAGATGGTACATGTATATAATGGTGTTGCAGAAACAAATTCAATCCCCCAGAGTAGAGGGAGGATAGGTTATGTGTGAACTAGGTTTTGCCTATTATCTGTTCTATTTTACATTTATATATTTAATCATATACTAAAACTAAACCTGCAATTTAAAGCTCGTCCAACCTTTCTGTTTCACTGCTATTTTTAAGTGCTGGTTGGTTTGGTGAAGGTTTATACTGTAGCTTACTCTGAGTGCTCATTACATTTCAGCACTTCTGATAATGGAACTATTTGTACTGTCTTACCCAGCAGCAATAATTAACCCAGTAGAGTGTGTGCACACAGATGGTTAGGGTTAGATAAGTTGATAACCGGTGCTGTGAGAGGTGGACAGGTGTGACCTGATAGTCTCAAGGTTAGACTTTTTCTCTTGATGGAAAATGCTGGATTCCTACAGTCAAGGAACATTTGATGAGAATTTAAACCTGACTTCTAGATATTTTAAGTCACATTTGTGGGGGAAACTTGTTGAGATTTCTTTGGTGACTTTACTTTTATTCTATGCTCGGCAGTGAAATATTCTACACTAAATAAGCTCAATGTTGTGAAGATGTGCCTGAAGTTCTTCATTTTCATAAATTCATGTGCAGCATGATCCTCAAACAATGCAAATTCTGTCATCCTTAAAACCAGTTCAAACAATAAATATCTTGTGTCGAGCTGTGGATCAGCATATCTGAGTTTTTATGGACAGCTTAAGCTATCACACCTCCTATTCTCTACTGTTTATAAAAAAAAAAGTCCAGTTTTACCTAACATTTTAAAATGGCAATGTTTACTAAAAAACATATAATAATAATAATAATAATAATAATAATAATAATATTAAAATCAGAAAATTAAATGTGATCTTTCAGATTCTTAGTTCCAGTGCCTTCCTGAGACAGTCTACCTCATACAGAGTATATACAGGAATCAGAGAGTGAAATTCAATACCTTTTAAGACCTTTTTAAAGACTCCCTCTATACATTTTAATACCTTAAAACCAATTTGGGTTTCAACCGCAAACACTGGCAAGATTTTAACTTACAGTATACTAAATATTAATGTAAGAAATAATCAAAACTAAAACATTATTCATATACTGAATAAAAATTGTTTAAGTCGAGCTAATTCAGCAGTTTGGCGCCTTTAGACCTGCAGAAAAAAATGATGTTGCCTTGGTTACTGCAGTGAACAAAGCAGCATGATGTCAAATCAAGTAGGATTTCATAAACTCCACAGCATCCCGATATTTGCAGATTTAATTCAGTCAAACTTTAGCATACAACCATACATTGCATAGTCCAAAATTATAAAGAATTTATTACCTTGCAAAATATCATAAAACTTTAATACTTTTTAAGGACCTTAAATTTCTTTATATTAATTTCATCAACTTGTAATACTTTAAGACCCCGCAGAATTATAAGTAATCATAATTATGATTATAAATGTAAAGTAACATTAAACTGTCTGCAACATTTTATTTAAAATGAGTTATCTATAGTCAGAAGTGTAGTCAATTATGCAACAGAAGTCAACCTTTAATAGACTGAGCTTTCTTGGTTTCAAACAGAATTGAAAATAAGCTTAATATTTGTAGGAAAGTCTTCATCCGCACATTAAATTTTTGATCAAGTAGTAGATTCCTATTGGAACTGTAAATGTGACCTCAACGTAAATACTAACCAGCTGGTAATTTAAGATATCTATATAAATATTTACAGAGCACAATGGGGTATATGCACACTGACTTTCATTTCAGCCAGCCAGCCTCAGTGCTTCCGGTGAACTATCCTTTCCATAAAATCGATGATTTCTTTAAAACAAAAATCAGTGATCTGCCTGATAGGTATACAATATAAAGTAGGTCTCAGACCGGACAAGAAGCACTGCTTTAAATTCTATTTCCCCCACCATGTCTTTAAAATATGACAGTTTATTTTACCCCAGTATTTTCAATATCGCCTGCTGATCCTGACAGGGAGTTATTCACTTCGTTTTACGCTTGAACACCTAAATGAATGCTAATATAGCCTATTTAACTAAATGTATTGTAATTACATTACAAAACCAATGCTGTAAAAGAAACCTCATGAAATTGAAAACACAATTACACACACAGTCACATTAAGCTTTCACTGGACGTTTATCATTGGCTGAAAACACTAGCTGTGCATAGAGCCCATTTTAAAAACAAAACAGACCAAGTACGGAGAATCGTGGATTTTATTGTAATAGTTCTGTACAAATAAAATGAGAACTGACCACTGAATTGAACTCTAGTTTTACTGAAGTATGCACAGTTAAAAATTTCCTTCAGTAGTTTACTGGCAGCAGTAACTTACTGTATTTACATTTACAGCACCATTTATATTATTGTATTTACAGAACTGTATGTATATCTTTACTGTAAAATATACAGTAATTTTCACATTGCAACTTTAAAATACAGTAACATACTGCATAACTGTCCTACAGTAAAATACAGTTCATACTACAGAAAAAATATTGTGTAATTGACAAAAATCTTTAAGAGTGTGGTTCTTTTTCTAATCCCTTCTCTTTCTCTCTCTCCTCAGTGGTAGATCTGGTACACTGGCGGGATCTGAAGCAGTCTGGACTGGTGTTTGGCAGTGTGCTGCTGCTGCTTTTCTCTTTAACCCAGTTCAGCGTGGTGAGTGTTATAGCGTATCTGGCTCTGGCTGTCCTCTCCGCTACCATCAGCTTCCGAGTCTACAAATCAGTCCTGCAGGCAGTGCAGAAAACTGATGAGGGCCATCCCTTCAAGTTAGTTCAGTGTCTTTTCTATTTGTAGATTCTGAATAAAGATTGGCCTTCCACTCTCATGGCTTTCTCTCATTGTTCAGGTCCTATCTGGAGGTGGAAATCTCTCTTTCTGCTGATCAGATCAGTAAGTATGTGGACAAGACTCAGCTGTACATCAACACCACCATGAAGGAGCTCCGCAGGCTGTTCCTGGTTCAAGATCTGGTCGACTCCATAAAGGTAAACACGGCTATGAACATTTCACTCATGATAATAATTACGTTTAAATTTTTTATCAAACTCAAGACTATTGTTGCATTAAAAAAAGCACTCTACAGTACTAGTGACCTTATTTATTCTTTACGTATGAGTGGGCGCAGCATTGGAATTTTTTTGGTTGAGACTTTCGCTCTCATTCATTTCCAGTCATTTTTAGACATTAAAACAGCTCGTTTTGTGCTTGAGGTTTCAAACTGATATTTTCTTATTATATTATAGTCATAGAATAAGTAGTTTGACTGTTTAATAATTTCTCCCAACTGAATCTAAAGTTCTAAGAACATCACAAAAATTAGCATGCTTCCTCATTGTAGAATAGGGTCAATACAGTAAGTACTTATTCAAAATGAGAATATGCCATTTTGGATGCAGATGATCTTTAGTATCATTAGCTACGTTTCCATCCACCTATTTTTATGTGCATTTTGGATATGCACATTAAAAAAAATTAATCAGTTTATGGAAACGCCAAGATGCGCATACATTTAAAAAATGCGCATAACTGAGTAGGATAAACTTTTTATTCAATAAGTTGCACATAAACTACAATGAAAACACTTTTACCAAATTCCAGTATTTAAAAAAGGGTCATGTGATGATGAAAATGTGTGTGATTGGACAAACCAGCAGGCTGAGCACACTGTAAAACATCTGAAATGTTGTTTTGGTCATTCTAAAATGCCTTAACCATTTCAGTATTAGTGTTATTATATTATTAACTACCTCCAGAACAGTCAAGAGCGTCTGTGCTTCATGTCTCATGCCTTTAAACGTCACCACACGCTCATTGCGTGTCAGCATTCTCTTCTGAGGTGCAAGTCATTTATTAAATAAAAAAAAACTCACGCAGCTTTTCCTACTGCAGCAAATTCTGTTTTTACTGTTGATATTTGGTGCCAGTTAATCAGGATGTGACGATTTTGTTCTTTTTGACTCGGATGGAAACGCTACTTTATTCGCACATCTTTTATGCGATATTCCAGTTTTGTGCATAAAGTTAATTCACATTTTTGGATGGAAACATAGCTATTGTTGACCTTACTCTGCAATATGGAAGTAAGCACTTTACTGTGTTAAAAATTCAGATTTATTTGCTTATGGGGGAAGGACTAGAAATAATAACCTGTAGTACAGTCAAATTACTTGCTCTACAAACAATTATGACAATACATGCAAATATAAATGATATAAGAAAATAATTGCAACATCAAGCAGCATAACAAGCTTTTTTTTTAGCTAAAAATCAATGGAAGCAAATGAGACCAGAAGTCTCAAGCCAATGATGTTCCAATGGCTCATACATGAAAAAATAAGGTCAATAGGTGCACTCAACGTCATTTCACTGGTTGATAGAGAAGTGGTCCTGAGCTTTTTTTTTATCGTTTTGCAAAGACAGATGTACATCATTTTAAAGATATTTTAGTATTACTAATAGTTTAGACAGTGGAAATGTTTTCAAAGCTAATTGGCAATGAAAAATTTATTTGGCAACAAAAGCACCAGCTTCCTGACACCATATGTCTGTGTTTAGTTTGCAGTGTTGATGTGGTTGTTGACCTATGTTGGAGCTCTGTTTAATGGCCTGACCTTGTTGATTCTGGGTAAGAATACAAAACAAACATTTATTCTATACAAAAGATTAGGGTTGGTTTTCAGTTTGAGAGTTTTTTGATCAAATGTATAGTAAAGTAATAATATGATTAAGAGTAACAGTTAACAGTTAAATAAAATTACAATGTATTTGAACACATAGAAAATGTAATTTATTCAAAAATATGAGACGACATAAAATGTGAAATGTCATCTTGCAGTTTTATCACTTTATGACCAAATCTAAATAAAATACTTAAATTATATTATTTGTTATCTGGTTACTTGTCAATTGACTGGAATGATCTAAAACGGTAGTTGCAGACAGCTACTAAACATCTTGGAATTTTAAATAAAATTCAATAAACTTTCCCCTTTATCAGGGCTATTTCTCAGTAAACAAATAATGGTTTAAGCAATGTTCAGCAGTTTCTATTGTTTAGTTGCTTGCTGTCTGATTTCCATCCATATCTTAAGTACACACTCAAAATTCCAGGTCAGAAAGGTCTGTGATCTGACTGCTGTAGGTCAGGGTGTTCTAACCTCAAACAGCTGTCATCAGATGGCATCATGCAGCTCATTTGTCCTGACTCGGTCTCTGCTTTGTCTTTTTTCTTTTTAGCTGTGATTTCCATGTTTAGTGTGCCAGTGGTTTACGAGAAGTACCAGGTAATGTTCCCCCCTTTATCTGAGGCTCATGTTGTTCTACAATATAACTGTGTATGCAAGTGTCGAGGAAGAGCTGCAGGGTCCGATATTCGTACCTCACTTAAATGATCTAAGATGATTCGGCAGATCTTGGATCTTTTAATCTTAATAACTGATCTCTAGATAATTTGGTTCTTCAAACAAGTTCTTGAATCTGATAAAAATGTCTGGATGAACTGATCTGAGATCACTGCGTGTGTTGTGAAAGACAGATCTATCGATCCTCAAAATCATAATCAGCAATGCAACGATTGGCTGATGGCACAGCAGCGTAATGACATCATCTAATTAATATTCAATTATCCATGTAAGCAGAATTACATAAAATTTGTAGTAAACGATTTGTTAAATATGATACGCAATAACTTTACACATTTGTTGTGATCTGCAGGCTTTACACTTTCATGTGTCAAGAGTATTTAGCAATTTATTTAGTTTTACTTTTAGAGCGGATTTTCTTCCTTGTTTCTTAATCGACATAATAACTGGCGGTTTAAATTAATTCTGCATCAAAAAAGCATTTTGATATTGGTAAAGGTGTCTGCAACTTTTTTTGAAACATCAAATCACAGTCATATTCGCTGTCAAAACACGTGCATGACTGCATAAATTATTATTCCTTTAAAAAAGCAAAAAAAAAAAAAAAAAGTCATACTGTGCATGTATGTGTATTATCATACAGAAATTGTAATAAAGTCTATATTAATAAATGTTCTCTTTGAACGCCTTGGGGAGAACCACCTCGTGACAGTTTTTGTACTTTTATTTAAAGTGCAAATTGCATTTGTTTTATTTCTATATTTCTTAAACTTATATTTAACTTTATATTTAACACACACACACACACACACACACACACACATACATATATATATATAAAAAACTTTTTTTAAACAATTTTTCCAAGTGTATACAACCTATAGGTTACTACTGTAGGAAAATATCAGCATTCAGTACATGCTTTCAGTATTACCTTTGCTTGAAAAGACCTAATCTAATCACGTTTATATGAAATAAGCCATCTCCTGAGTAGGTTTGAGTTACCAGAACTGTTACTATGACAACAACTCTCGGATGAGTTTTGAAGAACGAAATGATCCTGGATAGTGTCAAATCGTCAATAACCAAATCCAGCTAATTGAGTAATACATGTACAAAGAACTGACCATTGATGTGCTAATACAAACAACTGAGTTGTTTGACCAATCAGTGGAGTACACTTTTGGAAAGGAAGAGCTTGACATGGCTGGTTAATTTTATCAGCCATTTTCTAGTTTAGACTTGGTCTCATCCATGTGTCAGATGTCATTTTTAGTTTGTATCATAATTAGTCTTGCTGAGCGGTTTTGTTTATTTGGTCTAGATTTAGTAAATTAAATCTTTTACAAGGTCACATTTAATCATGGTTGCCAGATTGGGGAATTTAAGTTCTTGACATCTGGCAACTGAAACACAAGAGCTTATATTGCAGTCTATGCTATTCTATGCTAATATTTGACAAAAATAAAGAGTTTAGCAACGTTTTTTTTTCTAACAACATTTGTAATAATAGCAGCAAATACATCTTTAATATTGGTACTACTGACATCTGTGCTGTGTATCCTCACACACTTGTTTTTTCTCTCTTTCAGACACAGATTGATCAATACTTAGGACTGGTGCGCACCCAGGTTAACTCAGTAATGGGAAAGTAAGTTCTGTATTACCACTAGTTAACAAACTATGCTGGGTCTATATCAATGTGATTAAAATTCAGTTTTGAACACAAGATTAACAATCCCGATTGTCTGTTTATTTTTCAGGATTAGAGAAAAGGTTCCTGGGGCCAAAAAGAAGGAATAAACTCTTCACTTGTGTACAAGTAAACACTACAGCCAGTAAAAACTACAACTTTTGCCAGCACTGAAGGATCCCAACTACATAGGTGGCCAAAACAACGGCTCAAAAAAACATTAAAATAAAATAAATAAATAAAAATGTTTTAAAAAAAAAGCATCAACAACAACAAAAAAAGATTGTCATGTTAGTACAACGGCACCGATAAGACCCCCACCATCCGTTGCCAGTCACAGGTGAAGTCCTGCATAAATAGCTAACACAGATTCACATGAACGACACCTTGTGGGCGATTTGTAGAGCGATAGATATACCAGAGGGAGGCACACACACAGTGTTTCTCTCTTCCATTGCTTCTGATTTAAGTGCATGAAGTCCAGTCTTGAGTAAATATTTGTTATCTCTGCAGTGCTCTTCCTCTCTGCTTTATTTTGCAGTGCATATTTCCTGCTGTAAAACGTGACACAAAAATGAAAAAATCATGCCTGTCATATAATCTCCTGCTGCCATGTCGATTAATCGCTTAATTCACCGTCACCAGTAGAGTGGCTCTGTGTACAGACATACTTATTAATATCAAGTTGAATTGTGGAAATTCTTTTCTTTCTTTCAGTTCCTTTCTGTGTATTCGAGCACAATGATAATTTGGAGATGTTATTACTAAATGTGTAACTGTAATTTTTGCAGAAACTGTAGGGACACGTGTAGGTGTTTAAAGGCAAGCTTTGTGGTCCTTCTGTAGGGCATCTGATGGTCAGACTGCAGAGCTCCAGCTGTACTAAAACTCTGTCCAACTTTGTACGATGTTCAGTGTTCGGTTATTTTAAAGTCTTTAACTATTTGCACTCTGTATTTAATTGACGAATGAGAAAAATAAATGTTCCTTAATGTAAGAGGGTTGGCCGTCTTGACGTTGTCTTTATTTGCCGGCTCTCAAGTGATGCAGGTTTGAAGTCAAAAATATCTATAGCGTTTGCTGAATAAATCAGAGCCAAAATTTATTTGAACTATTTTCAAAATTTCACACTTAAGATATTGCTTGATACTAATTTGCAGGTTTGGCATGATGTCCCAGGAGAAAACCCTGAGCTAGGAGATAATTGAGCAATTTAAAGTATTTTAACTAGTATTTAATTTGAGAAAAAGAATATTTTGCTAAGAAAAATAAAGAACACCAAAGGGAATTTTTTGTGAAATAAAAATGAAATTTGCAACAAAAAAAAACAACAACAATAAAAACAAATAAAGCAAATAAATCAAGCAGAGCAAATAAAACATTTGTAATAAAAAAAAACTATATATATATATATATATATTTGCAAAACATTTTTTATAGCATTGCCTTTACAAAACTCAAATGTTACAAGGGAATTTGGGCGTTTACAGCAGGCCTGAACCTACCTGGCTGTAAGATCACCTCGATGATACTGTGTCTCCAGGTGATGACGTCGCTTAAATGGAGGCAGGTCCACAACTAAGTTCCCTTGACTCCGCCCCCTTGTCAAATTAGGGCTCAAAGTGAAACATGCAGAAACGTGAAGTGCAAAGTGAAAACAGCATCAGCATATTTTTTTGTTTGCAAATTTCATTTTTATTTCTCAAAATTTTATTTTCCCTTTGCAGTTCTTTATTTTTGTTAGCAAAAACGAAGATACGAGAAATAAGGTGAAATGGGCTATTCATTGTAGGCTTGGATTGATCTAATTGGTTAATCGATGATTGTGGATGAGAGACCAACCGTGATCAATCATATCACATGCTCCTCTCGAAATTAATGCGTTCAGCTTGCCAAATTTACATAAATATTTGATTGCTAGCAGTGTGACTCTAAAGTGTTGTACTGTATTTTTGCAAGTTTTCTCCCTAACAAACCCCATAATGTTGACGTTCTGCACTGCTAAAGTCACCCGCAGTAGCACCCAAAAGGCAGAGGATGATGCCATCCATCGCACAAAAAGTTGGACCTCTAGACATTCTAAAGGAAGGTAAAAGTTTAAACTGGCGAGTGTTTAAGCAAGAGTGAAAAGTGTGAAAATGTTAATGCGTATCTGAGAAAATAGTGTAGTGAGGGGTTTTACAGCCTTAAAAAAAATGTATAATAATTGTAAAAAATAAAGAGGACTACTTTGCAAATTTCACTTATTGCGGGTAACTCCCGCGATTAAAAAGGCTGTAGTTCACTCAAAAATGAAAACCATTTACTCACTCGTCACAAACCTCTTTAAGTTTCTTTCTTCTGTTAAACACAAAATATAATATTTTGAAAAAGCTATTGACTACCATAGTATTTCTTTATCCTACTATAGTTGTCAATAGTTACAGGTTCGCAACATTTTTTAAAATAGCTGCTACTGTGTTCAACAAAAAAAAAAGAATGGTTTGGAAGCACTTGAAGGCAAGTACATGGTGAGTAAATCTTTATGCATGAAATATCTCTTTCAAATTTGACATTATATTAATATAAACAATATTCATGTTTGCATTTCAGCCAGGTTAGAGACAATAAAGCTACATTTGAAATAAAAGTCGAGTAATCTGAACACAAAGGGTTTACTGTATGCATAAAACTACAGCAAGAATAGCTCAACTTATTTAACACCGTAACATACAAAATTATAAAATGCATTTCTTAAAAAAAAATGCAGTTGGGTCTTTTTTTTTTACAGACAACCACTGCATCACACAACTTAAATTCTTACTCAAGTATCACAAAAATACCTGATAAAACTAAAATGCTGCACATTAACCAAGATACAAACATCTCTGTCATCTGCTGATAATACTGAAAACCAACAAAACCTGCAATGCTGCATCTGTCAGACGCTCCTCACATGTTCAGTAAGGTGATGGGATGCAGCTGAAACAGCACACCTTTGGATTTGCCATCATCCTTCTCCTGTATCTCCATCTGCTGAGAGCGATCCACCTGATGACACGCACAGTGAAGAACCCAATGAACTCACTCTAGGAAAGTCAACCATGATCGCTGCTTCACTGAAAGAAGGCTTTAGGATCTCTTACCAGGTTCCACTTCTTGAATTTGTCATGGTAAACTGGTGTGCACTCCGGTCTGGGAGGGTTTTTGATGAACAGTCTGGAGATAAAAGATCCACAAACATTTGATACATGTTCGTGTGTCAGGGAGAGTCTCAAAATGAAGGATGGAGTACCTGACGAGTCGCTCTCTGGCCTCCTCCTGAAGGCTGCTGATCTTCTCATGGCTCAGGTTCAGCAGGCCGTTGGGTCCGTCACACACAAGCCTGTTCATTGTACCTCTCAATGCATTTATCTACAAATGCATCAAATACATTCGTCTCTCTCATGTAACCAGATAAGACTGCATAGATTAAATTGAATGCAATATTATGTCATGATTTACAGGATTAAGAGTTTAAATTAGGTGGCAGTTTTTTTTGTTCAGTCATGTGCAAGATGCAGACACCATACACATATAATGACGTAGAATTTTTTTATATATGTAAAGAGCTACTTGTTTGTTTTACATTCATATATTGATGATGGAAAAAGGCTGAGGGTTCTCAGTCTCAGTTCTGGAGGTCCGGTGTCCTGCAGATTTTAGCTCCAACTTGCCTCAACACACTTGCAATGATGTTTTTAGAAAGCCTAGTGAGAGCTTGATTAGCTAGCCCAGGTGTGTCTGATTGGGGTTAGAGCTAAAATCGGACCTCCTGGACAGAGAATGAGAACCCCTGGCTACATTCTACAAGGAAATTTACCTGGTTTCTTATTTTACAGTTCTTCTGAATATATAGGGACTTTTTTGCATTAACTGTTGTGTGGTGCACTTGGAGTGGAGCTTTCTTTAACTGAATGGTTTCTTTTCTTTGTTTAGAATGAAGTTACTTAAGTGATGCTATACTTACAATTTTAAGATGATTATTTAAGTTAAAAGGTCAAAGTCAAATGTTCTGGAAAAAAATAATACTTTTGATTTACTTGAGTTTTGCTTTTTGTCCATGTACACGGTCAAATATTAGTTTCTTTCCAGAATGTTTATTTCATTGCATCACTAATAATATCCTCAGCCTACATTACAGAAATACACACATACACACCGAAACATACCTCTGTGATGTCTTCAATTTCAAACTTGACGTCAAATGCAATCTCGATATCATGTTCAGGAAGCACTGCATCTTGGGAAACAGAGTTCCAGCCCAGTCCACACAGAGCTCCAGTAAAACAGGTCCTGTCCTCATTAGTACTGCAAAGGAAGTGTGCATGCAATTAAACGCTGATTTTTACATTCAAATGAAGTATAAATGTGGATTGCAATTTGATGAGTAAGCATATAAGGTGAATTTTTTTACACGAGTTTCAACACCTTGTGGTTGTAAAAATGTACAGTTGGCATGAACTGGACTCAATAAGTATTGTGACTAATGAGACTGAATGAACATCCTTCCTCAAAGACCATGTCTCATTCATAAACATGTAGAACACACAAAATGGAGCGTAAAAGTGAGTATGCTACTTCTTATGCAAAGGTTATGAACGATAAAAAAAACTCATTTGAAGGGAGAAAGTGCGCACTTGTGTGTAAATTCTTAGTAAACATATTTAACTTAAATATTGACTTAATTGAACCACTTTAAATGATCATATGAGCCATAATCATTAATAAAGAAATTGACATTTATTCTGGTGTATGTTCACTTTTAGGAAGGTTTCTATGCTAATTTTATAAACCAGTCCACAGGTGGTTTTGTTCTTTGAAGACGTTGATGTAAAAAGCTTGCATGTTACCGCAGTTCCATGACAGGGGTAAATAGCATCGTCACGAGGGAGGGAAGGCCATGGATGTGAGGCATCAGAGAGGTTTCCTTCAGCAAGATTCGAGAACCTGCACATGAATAATAACAACATGAAATTTAGGGCTACTTTACTACTACTAACCTTACCAGCTGTTTTAAATTGACACACCACTGTCATATAATAAATTATTCATTCTATTATCTGTAAGCTTTGTTTTTTGTTTTTTTTAAGTATTTTTGTTTTATTTTGTTTAGGTTTCTTATGCTATGCCTATTAAATAAAAATACAGTACAAATCGTATATTTTGAAACATTATTAAAACCAATTATTTAATAATTAACAGTTTATAGAGTACAGAATATTTCCATTGACAAAGCTGATCAATTATTATTGTGTGTAATGGTGTGCTCACCTGAGGCACTGAGAGACACACTTGCAGCCACCAGCATCCTCTCATGCCAGTCCTGTGGTTTCTCATTCACCATTACACAGTTTATACTGTCTCTCTCAATGTTGACAGACCTGCAGATCAAACCAAACCATTACAATTCTAAAAGGAAACCGGTCTGATCTGATCTGTGAGAAAGCAAAAGCTTTTACCTGAAGTTGCTGACTTTGCTCATGCTGTGAAAGTTAACCTTGTGTGGGCTGCTGGGACCATGAACTACAGCCTGCAGAGGAAAGAGAGGATTTTTGTTTTTGTCAGGGTAACATTATTTCAGGTCCAATAAACCTCTCACTGTGTATTATGAATATCATTGTCTCTCTGATCAATTGCTTTTGTGCCTATTTTAAAAACTACTTTGAATTAAACATGTATAAAAGTATAAAAGCAAAACAATTTGCACTAGAGAGACTACATAAGAAGTTTGATTCAATTAGTACTTGTAAAAAATAACAAATAAGCTGCCCATAACCAGAAAACAACTGCAAGGTTGATCAAATGCTGCTATGCCAATACCTTGCACTTGGGGGCGCTGCTGCCAGATGCACAAAAGTGTAGAAGGAGCTGGTTGATGAGCTGCTTGTCTTCCTCCATCCTGCTGTTCAGGGAACCACTGGCAAAACTGGGGGTAAATCTGCCACTGGCCATATCCTCATACAGAGATATCAGAACCTCATGAGACTGCTGCAGATGCACAAAGAGACAAACCATGTTTATAAAATGAGAGGGTTAAATTTAGCTTCTAGGTTAATGAAAAAAAAGGACCCTTCATAGAATATCTTTCCAGAAACTCTCTGATTATCTCTCACTATCTCTCTCTCTCACACACACACACACACACACACACACACACACACACACACACACACACAGAGAGAGAGAAAGAGAGCTCCTTGGATGGAGAATGAAAGCTGCAATGAAGTCCAGACCTTCTGCCATGAGACTTTAATTGTGTTGCCAGGCAGCAGCAAACCCCCAAAAAAGGTCAAAACAGTATACAAACAATGGTGTCACTAAAGCTTGTCAAACTATGGTGTTTCTATAGTTTACCTGACTCTCGAAGCTCTCAGGCGTGTGGCAGGCATGACCCTCCTGCACCAGCAGATCAGCCACACCCACGTCGCCCGTCTCTGTGGAAATGTGCAGATCAACACGCATAACGCCATGCAGGATAGAGTAGAGCGAGACGATGGCGGACCGACCACTCGTGAGGGTCTTAAAGCGGTTACGAGCCCGACTGCTCCAGCGATCACCCAGAATCAGGGACTGGGCAGACGGAGCCATCCCTGCGATGCAGAACTCCTGCGCCTGCAATGAAACACACATATACAGCTCATGTCCATTCTCAAAGAAATCCATGAATGATCCTGTTGTAATATATAGAGTATGAAGATATAATATATTCACAATAATATCTGCTACAACTTAAAATGACATACATTTGCCTAAAGGGGTGTGCCATGAAATTCATCCATGAGTCTAAGACAGTCAAATCTGTTCACACCGAGGGTGATTGTTATACATTTAAATAAATGCTTTAAACACATGAGAATAGTGAAGCCCCTGCCACAACAATTTTTCCCAAATAACAGATGATAAAGAAATCTATGATAGTAGAGACGATTCACTGAACTCACAGTTTGATTTGATTCATAATTTCAATCCCACAACCATATTTTCCAATGATTTTTAAAAATCTTTTTTTACAAAATGAGATAAAAGACATTGTACAGTTATTATATAAAAAACATTATACGGCTAAAAATAATTTTTTCCTCAAAAGTGACTTTATTGAACATGTTATATGAAATCTGTTGTACAAATAGCACAAATATACATTTAGGTTCTATAAAAATATATGAATAATATTAAAATAAAATACAAATAAATAATCATTAAGTAAATCATATTTTAATCATATATGAAAAAAGGGAAAAACAACATAAAACAATGGTTCAACTTTTCTAAAAAAAAACTGAAAGGTCTATCTTCTTTATGTGATCTAAAACAGGTTGCTAAGTAAGAAAAACATATCCATACAACCTCTTACAGTATATTGTATTTTTTCTAAGGTCAGGTGGTGTAGAAGTTACAGAAGCCATTGCTTAAAGGTTGGAGGAAATGTTTCCTTCCATTTAAGCAATATTAACCTTTGAGCTAAAAGCATAGCAAAGGCAATCACATTTAGTGAAGTTTATTTATAAACTAATTTCGAGAGGATCACGTGCTTATGATTGCTAGCGGCTGGACCCACATTATCCAATTCACTACGCAACAATCAGATGATCCCTAAGCTACTGTAAATACCCCGGGTTTCATATCACTGCTATCTTTGCTTTTGAAGAATCCCCCCATCCACCCCTACTCCTCCTCTTTCTTAGATGGGTGACACGGTGGCCCAGCGCTTAGCGCTGTTGCCTCACAGCAAGAATGTCAATGGTTTTAGGCTTTACCAACCAGCGGGCATTTCTGTGCGGAGTTTGCACGTTCTCCCCGTGCTCACGTGGGTTTCCCCCGGGTACTCCGGTTTCCTCCCACCGATTAAAAACATGCAACCTAAGTTATTGATTAACCAACATTATAGACTTGCTCCCTATCTAGTACCTATCTCGTTAAAGAGAACTACTATCTGCTCTTCAATCACTACGATGGGGGAGTTCTCGAGATCTACCTGAGCTCGATCTCCCCTCTCGCCTTGCAACGGGAGGGAGCCCCGGGCTCGAGGATCTCATGAGCTCAGGGCTCTCTCCCGGGACAGCATGCCAAACAAGCTTTATAATCAATCATCAGCTAAGTGTGAACTCTTGAACTTTTATTAAAATTTAAGGGCTGTGGTATGATACCAAATATTGAAATTACGGCCTCAGGTTCTAAATAGGAGCAATTCCATGCAAATGTCAACCTTGCCATAAAAAAAAAGTAAATTTTCACCAAAATATGGAAACCGTTTCTAGGTTTTTTGTGTAGGCAAGTATTTTACTGTACTGTAGAAATACTCAAAAATGTCTGTCAATGTTTTCAAACAATTATATTTGATTTACCAAAATCACACAAGTGGCAATTTCACATCCGTCACATCCATAACAGAGAGACGTCACATCCATAACGACACTTTTTCCTCATAAATGCAGAAATATTAAATAAAATAAATACAACCATGTTTGTTGTATTTAATGCATCAGAAAGAAACTGAAATATTAGCTGCCAGAAATCCTTTAATTCTGAACAAGCCCAAAACGTATGGGATAGTGTAGCTGGCTCAATATTACATCTCTCACAATTAGGCTCTATATTTGGCTAGTTTTACTTTGGACCAATGTAATCTGTGTACTATAAATTGTATAACTCTATGTTTTAAACAAATTGAAGATGAGCAAATATTATGTAGTTTGCCACGTCTTCTGATAATTCTATCTCTAGTTCCACCTCTCATTTTATTTTTAATGGCACTAGGGGTTCCCGATTATAGGAATTAATTATAGTATATATATATATATATATATATATATATATATATATATATTGCAAATAAGTGCCTTTAATTATGGTCTTAGCTCCATAATAGAGTCAGGCAGGGAGAAGGAAGGTAGTGACGGAAAGTGGCCCCAAAAAAAATAATTTGACATTTTGAAACCAACTTCAAATCAACTAAGTTACACAAATAAAAAAAATCTCTTTACATAGTCAGGGTTTGCCTGTGCTCTTTCCATTTAAAATTTGTGGCCAGCACTGCATTTCAACCAAGAACCAAACAAAGATGCAATGTAGTTTAAACCAAATTAGACTGAGTAATTTTACAATTAAAGCAAAAATCAAACAATCGGACTAATTTTGTGAGACTATCAGCCTACTACATAAGATGTGAAGGAAAGAGCAGATAAGCTAAAATAAAAAATAAAAATCATTAAAAAAAATTAAGTCAGTTCACCTTTCAGTTGTACTGAATTTTATTTGACATCTAAAATCTGAATCACCACCCATTTTAATTGATTTAAATTTTCTACCGGTTTGTGATTCATCTTATAAGCCTAACAATCAGAATCCAAACAACTTTAACAAACTTGAGCCCTGAAGAAAGCAAGAAAAGGATATAGATCTAGAAGACAACCAGGGGGAGCAAATGATGCCCAAATTGTTCTTCTTTGTGTGAAATCCCTCTTTAAAAAAATGTTAATAAAAAAGAGAATTCAAAGAAGTACATACTTGAAAGGCTGGGGTCATGAGGTCAGATGGAAGCTCTCTCAGACTGCTGCTCGAGACCACAGAGGTGTTACCGAAATCCACAAAAAAGACCTTCATGCAAACGAACACATATATTATTAACACATAAACATGAATATATGAATGTTATGTAGATTTACATTACTGTTTTGTTCTACACAAGAGAACTTTGAGTGTGAACGGAGTTTACCTCTACATTGCTGCCCAGTATATGCAATACTTTGGCTCTGTAGTATTTAGCAATTTGCTGTCCATCTTTGAAAGGGGCCACACACAGCAGGTTTGGATAGAGCGAAACTGACAAGGGTCTCAGATCTCTCATGTTTAGTGCTGCTGTTAACTGACACTGTTTCTCAACACTGTTCTCATCTGTCTGAAAGCCCCAAAAATGGCCCACATCGATGACCTACAAACAAACACTTTAGTGATGTGCATGCTTCTCAAAAAGATGCATTATATTTACCAAAAAGGGAGGTATAGATATTTTGGGGGATTTTTCAGAGTGTGTTTTTGTGCTCGTTTGTAATATTTCTTAACCATTCCATATTTTGAATGGATACAGGGATTATTTTTTTTTTATTATAGAGTAATTTAAACTACATTACAATATGTTTCACCACGCAGTACATGCTTTTCGACTCTAAAAACTTTTTTTTTTGCTTTTTGCAACATCGTAGGCAAAATATCCCTGCACATAAGTAGGCCACATTTCTTTAAAAGCCTTTGAAACTCTCTAAAACAATATTTACGTCCGCATAAACCAGAAGCTGCTGTGGATTTGTGTTTTAGTATGAGGGCTTATTTCTGTCACATTTGCCAGTGATCTATGCCTGGAAAGATCACTGGTGAACTACAAATCAATGACGAACTACAAATCTACAAGTCCACTTTCCACTAAATCACACACACACCCCTGTCATCAAAGATTGTTTGGACTAATATATATATATATATATATATATATATATATATATATATATATATACATATATACCCTGCACACGTTAGTTCAGTAAGGAGTCTTTAATTTGTGTCATGTGTTGTGTACCACAGCCTTGCCTTATTTTCTTGTTTTATTTCTGTTTGTTCATTTGATTCTTTGCATTTGGATGGCCAATATGCGTTGACCTTATGCCTGTATGATTATTTTGAATGTTCCCTGTTTTTTCACCTGTTTATCTGCACGACAATCCAACCATTAAATGCACTTGGATCCTATCCTTTTGTCTTCGGCTCTTAAGCAGTCCCACACAACAATTTACAAATAAAATAAAATATTAAGTATGGGGTGGGTTTTATTTTTGCGCTCCTCCTCTCATGTTTCACTCACAGCAAACTAACAGTTGGAGGGGTGTGTGGCTAAGCATATTTCACAAGACTTTTAGTATTTTTAGTATTTTCACCTCGGTAATGTTGATGACGAAATCTCTGCTGGATGGAAGTTTCTCTGGATTCACGGTGCTGCTCAGAACTCCAACAGGAGACACAGTGTGGCTTTGAACATCCACATTAACCCTGAAAGAGAGAGAGACTTCTGTTAGACAACTACACATCTCTGGTCTAGATTTGTGTGAACTTGTGGGTACCTTGTGTAACGCAGGTGTGCGATGGGCTTTCCTTTAGCATGGAACTCCACCTCATCTGCATGGTGCACCTGCAGGTGGAGTGCAGGAGTGTGTCGTGATCTCAGTAATGCCAATAACACCTCATGTAACACACCCGACTCCCTCACACACGAGCGGTAGAACTCCACATACGCTCTGCAATAAAATCAAAAAGTAAATTGTGTACTTTTTCTATACTGTGTAATACAAAATACACTGTGTTTCTGTATTCAAGTTACCTCGATCCATCAAAGGCGATTGATTTGACCTGTCCACATTGACGAAACAGTGACTGCAGTTGCTTATAGCACAGGAACGCAAACGGAGGCAAATTGCGAATCTGAAAGAGAAACAAATTAGACCAGAGACAAACTCTATACATGCTCATAAATACAGTCAATTAACTACAAAAAAAGGTCTAACTTAACTTTTCTAGTTCTAAAGTTTAATACCCATTAACTGCCTATGCCATTAAAAAAAGATTCAGGAAGTGATCTATGAAATTTTTAAAAAAAAATGTAACTATTGTTTTTTATTATTTTAACAGTGAAGGCAGGAAAGTACATATGAGATGTGTACAGTTGTACTCAAATCAAAGCTCTTAGCATTGTGTATACAGTCCACTGCACCACATCTGACAAAATCTAGACACTGGTACCAGAATTGTGGTCTTTGGATCGTTTCCAGAAAGTTCCTTGGATGCCAGCTGCTCATCAATTTCTCCCTGGGAGAAATAGTTTGGGAATAATGCACCTGCAATGACCACCTAATCCAGAAAGACAAAGAGGTTTAAAATAAGATTTTTGTTTTAAGAATTTTAGCATGGCGAGTTGGTGCTCAAGCAATATTATCATCTTCTATTATCAATACTGAAAAGAGTTGTGCTGCTTAACATTTCTGTGCAACCTGCAATATGGGTTTAAGCTTCCTTGCAGATACAAAAAAAACAACATTTATTTGATTCGTAACAATATAATTTTTATTTTACTTTGGATCGATTTAATTATTCCCTGTTTAACAAAACATATATTAGGGGTGCAGACACTTACATAAATACATGAATGCAAAATTGTTTATTCATCTAAAAAAATTTAAAAGTAAAAATCAAAAAATGCAAAACTATTTAGATGTTTTTTTCAAATCAACTTGTAATAAATGTTTTTTTTTATTTTTGAATGGAAAATTGTGTTTATATATTAATTTAAATAATAGCTAAATATTTGCTAATATATGAATGGAAAATAGATTTTTATTCAACTGAAGAAAAAAATGTAATAAAAAATAATAATGAAAATCACAAAATGCAAAACAATTTTAAATCAACCTGCAATGAATGTTATTTTACTGCCATAAAGGACATGCAAACACTGCTAAATATTTTGCTATAAACTACTGACTGGCTTCTTCCCTGAACAATTTCACATGAGAAATCTCCTGTCCTTTCCACAAATTTAACTTTTTTTAAAAATGCAATCATGTTATTTTTGGAATTTCGTTTTTAATTCTTCATTGTTTCATTTTCATTCAGCAACATTTCATGCCCCTGTTACAATCTCTCAGCTACTGAATGCGAGTATGAAGTAAGACTGATAGGAGAGAGTTGTTTTAATGGAGTTTAATACCGCATGCTGAATGAAAAGAAAACTTCAGTTTATTTCCAGACAGTAAGGCCTAATCCCAATTCTACCCCTTAGCTCTTCCCCCTTACCCCTACCCCTTGTTTTGCCCGTTCAAGTGAAGGAGTAGTGGTACAACAAACAAACACGTTTTAATATTTTAATACTTGCGCTCATGTTTTACCATCATGCTTTTATAAAAAAGCGCAAAATAAAAAAAACGCTAAATTTTGCTATCTATAATCCCTAATAATAACTCCTGTACAGCAATCCCACAACATTCTGACACTCGAATACCCTGTCAGAAAAGTCTAGTGGCTGAAAATGAGCCTTTTACAGTGTCTGCAATAACGTTAATCTTGTTTTTGGTGTGTTTACATAGATGAATATGGCCACGGTGTAATTACACAGTATAGTATATATTACGATCTTATTGCCACATTATATCGTTATGATAACAATATATGCCTTCAGTGATTTCCTGAAGATAAATACTAAAAAATAACACGACTGGAAAAACTACAGCAGTTGCGATGGTCTGATCTCATATGAAGCAAGAGATCATGATGATATATGAGGATGTGTGCAGGTGTTGTAGTGCTGTCCCAATTCTTAAGGGTATATTTTGAAGCCCTTTCCCTTCACACTCGTTTTTAAGGGCCAAGGGGAAGAGATAGGGGTACAAAAATAGAATTGGGGTTGGGTCTAAAACCCCATCATAACATCACAACTCATGAGACATCTTTTCATCTCGATGAGAAATCTTGTCACGATTTAGTCAGATCCCTAATATATACATACTTAATCTTACTGAACAGTTGTGGCTATACCTGCAGGATGAATCTCTGTTTGTGCAGACTGGTATAGTCTGTGGGGTTTGAGGAGCTGCTGATGTGCATGTTAAATCTGGACACTCTCTTTTTCAGATCCTCAAAGAGCTCTGCCACCTGTAACACACATGCACATGTAGCACAGGACTTGTGCAAATTTTGTAGGAAATAAGCACGAGTGTGTAAGAGCAGCACACTTACCTCTCTAATTCGCTTGATCTGAATGCAGTTTTCTTTGCCCCATTCCAGTTCATCCTAATAATAAAAAACAGGGAACAAGTGTTTTAGCGTGAGCAAGACACATTTTGCTTATGTTTTATTTAGTGGTTGGTCTTTGTTAAATTAATTGTGGTATTGTATTTGAGCATATCTCAAACTGTGCGTCTTTAAAGATAGTGTGCTTTAGTAATATAAACTTTAAGAGTTCGCACTTAGATATTGCTTGATAATATCAGCAGATTTGGCATGCTGTTGATCCTGAGCTCTGACATAATTGAGCCCAGGGACCCCGCCTGGTCGATGAGCATGTAAGGGAGTTTGAGATCAGGTGGTTCTCGAGAGCTCCCCCTGGTAAACGAGGAAAGGGGTGGATAGGGGGATTTTTCAAAATGAAGATGAAGGAGTAATGCTAGACGGGATATGTATTGTGAATTTCGATTAATCTAATTGGCTTGCTAATAATTACAGATGGGAGACCAGCTGCCATCAATCATATCACATGTTCCTCTCAAAATTAGTTTGTGAAACTTCACGTCTTGAATAGGGCTCCATCTAACTGTTTCTGAAGACAAGAACATTGTACAGTGCCTGTATGTAATCCCTTGTAAGAAAATAAGTTTTATTTCCCAGCTTTAAAAATTTCTAATTTAATGTCTAGTAAATTATTTTAACCAAATTAACTGTTCGATGACTACTGTTAGCCTCAAAATACTGAGGTGTCTGGCCAAATTTGTCGATTACTTTCAGTGTCTAATGTATGGTCACTGTAGCAGGAAATTAGGATGTTGCTCAACCATGACTGACTGATTACATATTAGTTTTGCCACACATTAGCTCTTTATTTTGAAGGTACATATGAATTAATAAAATACCAAATAAGAATAATCTTAAAGGGCACAATGAGGGTAATGGACATTTGCGAAGACCATTGGAAAACATGCCTATGTTTGCAATTGCACTAGGTGAAATTAGTAGTGCAGTTGTTCACTTTTTAATATATGATAAATATATATACTCTTACCTTTGGGTGTCTGAGTTCTCCTTTAGCTCTCGATGTGTACCATGCCTGAAATAAAAAAAGTGCAGTGACTAATATTTTACTAACAAAGATTTGAAATAACATGTAATTATCAAACTCATTTTTTATTCAGGTATCTCATACCTTGAAGGCATTGACGTAAGCAATGAAGTCACTTGGAACATTTTGTGCAAAGCTCAACTTACTCCTGTGGGGTCAAACATAGATGACAGTGATTTAGAAAAACTATGACGTATATGAGGGACTAGAGGTCATCCTACCTGTACCCAGCCAGCTGCTGCAGTGACGGCATGGCAAAGAAACTCTTCAGGGAGAGAGATGCAGCTAAGAGAAACAATATTTTTAAATCAATTTAATGGCAACAAGCTATAACCTAAAAATGTTATACATCATTCAGATGATGTACAAACATTTTTACAAACACGAAAGTGTTATACCAATGATAAGACACTCCTCCAGACAGCCAAACACATGTCCAAGAACAATCAGCTTCCCCAACTGTAAGTCCACGGGCAGCTGTGCCAACACACGACCCAGAAACGTCAAATCGCCATCAAACTGTCTCTGATTGTTGCTCTGCACAGAAAGAGCTCCGATCTGCACACAAAGAGGACACAAATAAGATTAATTATATATTTAACTAAAACTAAATTTAAAAAACTTTCTGCCAAGTAAAATAAATCTGAAATACAATATAAATATTACATACTTTAAAAAATTATGTCCACTAAAAAAGTTTAACGCTGAAGCACAACTATTATCAACTGGAAGTGTAACTT
>CAIGQZ010001313.1:9908590-9965146 GCA_903798205.1 Danio tinwini
AGATAGATAGATAGATAGATAGATAGATAGATAGATAGATAGATAGATAGATAGACAGATAGATAAGTTAGATAGATATTGTATATTTTCCCCCATATTTGACACAACATCTGATAACTATAAATGTATCACCATGTATGAAGTATATGTATTTTCGTTGAAACAGTCATTTTAAAGGCACATACACACAGTCTGTCACTGAGATTATAGTCTGTTCATGTCATTGGGGGAGGTGTATGATGTTGGCTATTTGTCCAATAATCTCACAGTGTCTATTGCCCACTTCAACTGTCACATCTCTTTTTGCATATGTATGTATTTCCCCCATTAACATTGTTACATCATTTGGGTGGTGTTTCTTCCCCATTTACTCTTTTGTACGGAATGTAGACTATCCAGATCTGTTGTTGATCTTTGTGAATTGTAGATCTTTGTGACTTGTACAATGTCTAGGCATGCAGTAAAGCATTTATAAACGTTGTTGATTTACATCTAGGTAAACACCCCATCATTCACAAATTCAATAATTTAAACTTTATTTTAAAAATACATTTTAACTTAATTTTCCTGGTCCTGGCTACATCTTAAATGTTTATAATCTCAAATTCCCATCCTGTGACCCTTAATGGGATGGTTTGAAACCTTCTAGTAAGATTAAGGGTCTGATTATCACCAGTCCAAGAAAAGGCGTATTAGTCACTGGCCTAACTATGCCTGTTTTTTTTAGACCTAAGTAAACTTATAATGGGCAGGTCTTATGCATTGTTAACCAAGCAACTATGTAAATCATTCTGCCTTCTAGAAACTATAGACAATAAAGCTAATCCATCTTTTAAATCTTTGTGATATGTCAGATAATCCATGGGTATCAGGAAACTAAACCATGCTTGGATTATTGGTTTGGATCAGTCCACAGCAACTGCTTAGGTGGATACTTTGTTAATCTAATTGGCTTACAAGTTCAACTCCTGGGGAATTGTCCATGAGAAAATTGCAGACTGTAGGAACCTGCTTGTGCCGATTTTCAGGAATTTGGAACTGGTTATGAAAAGATCTCATCTGGTATTTGCAGGGGCTGAACATGCATCCCTGCTCCTCTGTCCTGCACATGCTGCTGAGATGCATGCGCGGCTGTTGCAGACACAGTCGCAGTCGCGTGCCCAGAAGACTGAGGAGACATGTCGCCTATATCAGACTCATTTTCAAGTCCCTTTATTTTAACTCTCTCACTAACTCCGATGTGGTGACGGACTCTGTTCTCGAACCAGTGTTTTGGATGGTGGAGGTTGTCACGCGCTGGTTTGGAATGGTAAATCATTCTTTACTCACATGATATCATAGTGACGGATTTGCTTTGCAGATATAATAGCAATGTTATAGTGCTGCATTTCCTTAAGACCCTAAAACATTTCCTTCTTTCTAAACCTTTTTCATAAGCCTAATTTATAATTCTCATTAGCCTAATCTAAATTTTTCATAAGCCTTCTCTGCACTGATTGGTCAGATGGCCCAGGCTACTGTTATTGGTCTTACAGTTTATACTGTCCTGTAGGGCTGAATTTGAATTCCAAATTTTATATTGATTGGAATCATTTATAGGGGAGTGCATTTGCATAAAATATACAAAATAAAAGAAATTACTTTCACGTTTTTAGATCACAGTTAAACTTTGGAATGACTCCATAAATCACATGTTCTGAACTGTGTGTTTCTGTTTTATTATAATCATAACTTCAGATTGCAGATCCTACGATATGAATATTTCAGATTCGCACATTGTGATATCGATGCTAAAACGATATCTTGTGCAGCCCTACTATCCTGTCATAGTAAAGACAAAAATGGCAAAAATAAGTCTTAATGAAGACTAAATGTTCATTAATACATCTGAATTTCAAATCTGGATGATTCCTCCATCCTCACCGATTGAACAGCAATTTTTACTAATGATTTTACTGTATTGATTCAAACCTAGGTCTGGTGATCTGTCATAGGAAGAAATAAGTTTAAAACCAAATGAAATGTTTTAGGGCAGTCCAAAATAGTTGTTGTTTGCAGGCAGCCAATAAAGGTTATAAACTACCGTTATGCAAATTATTATACATTACTTTAACATATGTATAAATATCAGTTTTGAAAGTGGAAGTAGGATTGATGATTTCTGAACCTTGATTCTTTATTTAGGAGATGATAATGAACATCTTTAAAACGTTGCACATCTTTAACATTTACAAACTGTTACATTGCACCCTGTATTTAAATGATTTTTAAAAAAAGCATAATAGGGACATTATGTCCATGTTTTAAGTACAGAAACAATGCATTAAGAGCACATGTCCACCAAAGCCTTTTTGCACAGCTGAAATTCCAGTGCTCATCTACAAACACTTCTGCAACTGTCTGAGCTTTAAAGAAATGTGTTTTTGTATAGCATGCACACTTAGTGCTGTTCACGAAATGTGGCACTTCCATTGACAACAATAGAAAAAAAACACGCTTCGCTGGGGAACAAATGATTCAATGGATACAATAACTTTATTGCTGCATCATCACATATTTTTCATTGAACACTGATTGGGTGCATTTAATTTTAGCATTATTAGCATAAGCATTTTTAGCATTATTATAATTATCAGTAGGCTACTATAGCCAGACATGCTGTATTTTGTACAGATTTTATTTGGTACATCATTTTATTTTACCCAGAGAACAAAGCAGATAATGAAACATCCATTATATAATTCATTACTTTCACCTAAACTACTGGTTTCGATTATTATCCTATTTCACAGTTTAACCAGGATCCTGATGGTTTAAAATAAAATTTTAAAAAGCCAAAAAGTGTCGTTGTTTGGTTGTCTGTGTTTCTCTTACCACTTTTTTCTTTTCTCTTCAGGTTTTTGTGTTTTTAGTAGTAGCTCTTACCAGTTCTGTGGTTTTCATCGCTTATTACTGTCTTCTGCCGTTGGTCTTGCACACATACTCTCCTGGATGGATGATATGGCACATCTGTTACGGCCACTGGAATTTGGTCATGATAGTCTTCCATTACTACAAGGCCACAAAAACCCCTCCTGGGCACCCTCCAAAGGTTCAGGTGATCTCCTACACATGCCAGACTAGCAAAACTGATGTGTGTGTTCAGTGTTATTCATGAATTCTCTGCTTTCTCCGCTATATTTTTTAAGACGAAAACTGACGTCCCGTTTGTGTCAGTCTGTAAAAAGTGCATCATTCCTAAACCAGCACGAAGTCATCACTGTGGCATCTGTAAAACGTAAGCGAGACACTGTCTTCTCTGTGACTTATAAAATTGGATTAGTGACTCAATGTCTTTGCATTTTTGTTCTATTATATACTAACATGCCTGTTTTTTTCTCTGTCTCCAGATGTATACTAAAAATGGATCATCATTGCCGTATCCTTTGTAAATTACCATACAACTTAAGAACAAGCTTGGTATTATTTTACTTGCTATGTAAGATAAAGAGTTAGATAGTTCACTCAAAACTGTTCATTCAGTCATCATTTATTAATACTTGAGTTGCTCCAAAACCTGCATATGCAAGTTGTATGGACGGCTTTTATGATTGTTTAATAAGGCTTTTGCATTATTCATTATAATGACATGGAAAAGAAGTACCACCAGTTTTCAGAGTATAGTGCAACAGCTGGGAAGTATAAATATATATAGATAGTACTATACACAAAAAAGTAGAGGTGGTTCAGAATGGAAAAAATGTGAGTAAGTGGCAGTATAATTTAAATGTGAATTGAATGAATATTCAATATAAATTAAATTGAGGGAGATATTCTTTCAACAACAGATACTATTGATTGTTTTTACCCTGTGCAGTATTTTCCTTAATTGCATCTTTTCAGCTTGGCTTAACAACTGTGTTGGTCATTTCAATCATCGTTACTTCTTCTCCTTTTGTCTCTTTTTGACTTTGGGCTGCATGTACTGTAGCGTCAGTGGTCGGCATCTCTTTATCGATGCCTACAATACTATAGATGTAAGGCTTTGTTCTTTTTTAATGCATTTGATGCTTTGATTTGATGCTTTTCCATTTTCCTCATAGATTTTTGTTGTTGTCATAAAAGTTAGAATTTTTCTCTTTCTTTTGCTTAAAGCTCATATTCATATGAAAATGGTGTTTAACTCTTATCTTTCTGAATAGTCTCTTCTCTAAGTCACGGGATGTGGGTTTGTTTTAACTGCCAGCTGTCTCTCTGCTATTCCATAGCAATTGAGGCACTTGGAAGCAGAGAAACAGGGTGTTCCAGTGACGGGGATTGGGTTGCTCATTGGCATTGTACCGTCAGCAGGTGTGGCTGGGAAGACAGTACAGGTGGCTCAGGTCATTGTTTCTACTCCTCTCTTGGCTTTGGATCTGCCTTTCTTTATCACAACTCATTATGTGATACTCTTAAAACAAACAAGATTCTATAAAACGCCAACAAATTATTTCTGACCTTCCTTATCCCGCTTCGAACAGCACTCATTTAAATTAGTATTACTTACTGACACTGCTTTTGTCACAATTGGATGAGGGTGGATTTACTAGTGAACTTTAGACTTTTTAATCTCTGATTGGTAAGAACTTGTACACTCGAATCCATTTGGAGCAAAGAATCAAGAAAGTATTTTATTTTTGTATAATATGTCCATGTCCACTTTTTGTAAAACAAACTTAAAATGCAGACATTTCTTTGTTTTATTAAAAATTGTATATATAATATTTAAAAACATGCATGTATTAAATTAAGTAGCCATAAAAATGTCTACTTGTCTAAATGTCAAAAGAGTTTTAAAAATCTAATAAACATATTATTTTATTATATACACAGTCCCAGAAAGTAATTAATTGCAGGCAATCTGGATTACATTGTCGATTACAAAAATTAGGTACTTAGGTACTTTAAATTGCTGGATTATAGTTCATTTTTGATGATATTTTTCACACCTTTGACCTTTTGGAGGTCTGGTTTAAAAGATTAGACATTTTTACGTGTATAATTCCCAGTGTTTATTTGGTGAGCTAGCCCCTTCCAAAGTAGTCCTAATAAATTACATGAAATGAGTAACCTAGATTACATTTAATAACTAATCATTGTAGCATGTTATTTGTAAATGTTGTGTTTTTTATATTTATAATATGTATTATTATGCTATATTGAATATTTTCCTCTTATTCTGTGCTGGACACAGGAGGTTTCGCAACCTCCGTACACCTACAAGGACAGAATGTTTCACAAGAGTGTTATCTACATGTGGGTCCTTACAAGGTACGCCATTTCCAAAGGCTGCTCTTTCATAAGTCTTTTTTCTTATTTCTATAGACTCACATGTTTTGTCATGTTTGCTGTGTTTTCCATCAGCACTGTGTCTGTCGCTCTTGGAGCTCTCACTCTGTGGCACGCTCTACTCATAACCCGTGGAGAAACCAGCATTGAGCGCCATATAAACGGCAAAGAAGCCAAACGTTTGGCTAAACGTGGAAGGGTGAGAATGCATTGAGATCCATTCAGAAATTAAGTTCTGACTATTCGACTGTTATGCTGTTTATTTTAACCTACAACTACAATTTATTTCAAGGTTTATCGGAATCCTTTCAGTTATGGCAAACTAAACAACTGGAAGGTGTTCTTTGGTGTAGAAAAGAGAAGGTAAAATGACCTATTTGGCATCCTCTTTAATTCTGTAATTCTGCATTTCGTAAGCTGTGGTTTCATTTCAGTTATGCGTTTCTCAACAGTCATTGGCTGACACGTGTTCTCTTACCCTCTGGACACGCTCCTTATGGTGACGGACTGACATGGGACATTTACCCTCTTAAAAAAGACATGATGCCAGTTTGAGATTTGAAAAGACTTGACAATGTGAGTTAATGATGCCCAGTCTCACCCGCTGTGCCAAGGCTGAATGCAGAACCAGATCCCGGAGAACACAGAAGTCTGCAGAGCCCAGATTTAGCTAGTGATCTCACTCAATGACTTCTGCTCTTTCTGGCCAAATGAAAGGGCTGTCCTCCAAAAATAGCCTGCATTTTTTGGATGTTTTCTATCAAGTTTTTGTAATGAAATCCATGGAAGTTGTCTGTGCTATCAGTGGAGGATACTGTGCTTAAAGCAGGGTTTGTGACCATGTAGGGCTTAACGATTAATTATGTAAATAGTATTTTTAACTTTTTATTTATGACATGTACAATAACGTTATTTAAATGCACTGAAATCCATTTCCAAAGTCAACCATGTCTGAAAACTTCCCTAGGATTTTATTACATTTAAAATAAATGTTTTTTCACAATACTTCTTGTTAAAATGTTTTACAGTTTCTTGCCATTTATCTGCCTTGTATTTAGCATTTATATATATGCATTGTATTTATTTTGCATTGCTTTGCATTAAATATTACTGCCTTTAGATGGCAGTGTATAATCATTTTATAATTAATTTCGTTTTTTTTATTCCATGAAAGTGGTGATTTAGTAGCATGTTTTAACAGTAACTGTTTTGTGCTTTGGAAAATATATATAATTTTACTTATATTAATATTTATATATATTATTGAAAGAATTTACTAAAATATACCCATTAAACAATATTTATTTTATTGATCTATTATTTTATCAATAATGATAATAGTTATTATTATTTTAATTTAATTTATCTATTTATTTATTTGATTGTTTAATTTAATTATAATAAAATTTGACCACATCTGTAAAAGATGACCTTACTGTCAGCTTTAAATTTATTTGTGGCTGAACAATTTATGTTTTTATTTTATGGCAAATCATGTACATTTATTAACACTTACTGTAACTAGACTATTTCTTTAGTTTACTGATTCTACATTTTAACTTTACTATTTCTAACAAACTGCTTAAATAAGCATTTAAGACCAAATGTGCATCAAACAGCACCTTAAAAACTAATATTTTTTTATATAAAATTTTAATATAAAATGCATATTTAAAACATCTTTTTGAAATCAAAAGCTAATTTAGATAAAATGTCAATGAAGATGCGGCAGATCAACCAAAAGGAAAAAAAGCTCATTCATGAACATTATAGATAATATTAAGGTATTTTTTAGAAAGCAAATTATTCCAAAACTGCTTAACAGAATCTAAATGAAGAAAATTAATATTTATTTTGATCAAAATCGCACACGATAATGTGCACGAGCGCCCTCTAGCCACAGATTTAATACCTCACTGATTTCGTCACTTCACGTCTCTGGTTTATTTTTCAGGTATTTGAGTGTGGTCTGCATTTGCAAAGATATATGTTTTATATGTTTTGTGTTACGAAACTTAAATATCAAGTTTCAAATATCTAGGAGTTGATATCTAATAATAGCCTAGCAGTCGGTTGATAGCATTAGTGTGATAACTTTGTCTTTGTGAAGGGGTTTGCTGATCAGCTTAAGTCACATGTCGACTCAGCGGAAAACAACGGGCTTGTGTCTCTCAGACACTAGTACATCTGACAACAGAAAACAGCAGTATATTAAACACAATCTTTTTTCTGGAACGGCAAAATATCATTTGTTGACGTCACTGACTTTTGGTTGGGATAGAAATGCATGTTTTCGGTGGCTGCCAGGCGTGCGAGGTTTGGTCCTGATGTGAGTTTGAGGGATGGGAAGTTGTTTTGGAGTGATCCGTCAAAGGTCTCGCCTGTCCTCCAGAAATGCACCCAGAAACGGCAACAAACGTGGAGGTAAGATTTCGCTTAATCTGTGTGCAATTCAGAGTCAGACGACCTTGAGCGATTCTGTTTGCAAATAGTGTAAATGTTTCTGATCATACTCCAAAGTCACAGTCTTGTCCAGCTTATTGTAGTTGGAAAGTGTATAACTATGAAAGCCACCATAGAACTGGGTATTTTCAATCTTTTAGATGCCACAGAACCTGAAATATCACTCAATCAAAATATATGACTCTCTGTAAAGACTCAGTTACACACTCAAAAAAATATATTTCCTGTTTGTTCAAACTACTTATTTAGAATGAATTGAAACAATACACTTATTAAGGTTTTTTGGGGGGACAGCTTGATTGTTTTATGTTCAATGCACTTAAATTTGTACAAACTAATAAATTAAATTAATTCCTTCATGTTGTTAAAACACAAATCAATTGTGTGTAACCCAGCATTTTTACAGTGTACAGAAAAATATTTATATTATTTAAAAAGAAACATTATTTGACGCTATTTATCTTATGTTATAAAACATTTTTTCATGATTTAGTCATTTATTTTGTTTAATTTACTATTTAATATATTGATTTGACTGCTATTATTAGTTGCATATATTATTTATTTACGTTTATTTTCTTTTTATTTAATTGATGTTGCTCTTGTATTTATTTTATTCTTTAAAATCATATATTTTTATTATTTAAAAACCTGTTTGTTGGATGAACAAATCTCATAGACAACCTTTAGACAATCTTTTAAATGGCAGTTAGAGAAATTCTGATTTATTTCACAATTGCAGAACTCGTATTGCACCCATGGATAAAATAAAATATAATTCTGAGGCATGTGAAACATGTTTTGAATCAACTATGAACATGTTTTCTGAATAAACTTGACATATTGGACATTATATAAACTTCAGAGGAAATTTTGGATTACTTGCTTATTTAAATAATAAAATGTTCTTCCTTTACCTAGAAATCCTTTAATATCAAGCCATCTGAGATTAGACGTATTTGTGGAACTGGCTGGGTGCACCTGCTCTGGGCAATCCTGGGATTTACAGTTTATTTATGACCATCCCTCCTGGTCTGAAATAGAGTCGTCTGTTGTGAAAAGTCACTCACAGACATAGACCCAAGCCAGAGATTGCAAACACAGGAGCTATTTTCTGCATCTACAAGCTATTTAGCATACTCGCTTTGATTTATATTCGTGTAGCTGTTATTTTTAGTTTCAGAAAACAAGGTGATGGGCGTGTGAAGTTTGCAAAAAACTGTACTAAGCCGCTAGTGAACGTTAGACATCGCGTAGTACATGTGTAAATGATTGTTCCTCAAACCTCTGCATGAAGTCATAGGAGCAACAGCGCGACAGTCCTTTAACTTTTCATTGATTGAAGGAATAAGGGATCGGTCTGACCATGGGAGTTGCAAACTCAAGAGACTATCAACCAACCATAACAGTGTTGCTGAAAAGTAAGTAGCTTTAGCATTGTGCAAGATAAGATTATTTACAAGATATCTTTTGATAATTAGCCTTAATCTAAAAAAAGATTGGCTATTTTTATTTATTTTTTTGGTCATGCTAGCTTATCTTAGTTTGTTTGGTTGCTTGAAATTTTGTCTTCATTCTTTCATACCAAGGTTACTTGTCCTGAGACGTTCAAACTACTTATTTAAATTGAGTTGAAACAATACAATTCTTAAATTTTTTGGTTTTACGTTTAATTGTTTTAAGTTCAATCCACTTAAATTTGTAAAAATTATTAGGTTAATTTAATCTATTTGTGTTGGGACAACTTAAAGGAATTGTGTGGAACCCAGCTTTTTTTTACGGTGTGTAAACAAATTAAATGAACATTTAATCTCTTGTATTTAGTATTTGGAAAATAATTTGCACAACAGCAAGATGTCAATTGGACTAGTCTGATTTGTAGCCCAGTAATACCTTATATGTGTGTTATACATGCTAGTTTATTACAGATTGCAGTACACTATGGGCTTGTATATTGTATAAATCACAATATAGTTTTTTATGGTTGTTTTAATAATGACAAGATAACTTGCAGTAATAAAGTCTAAATTGTTTAATTTTAATGTATTTTTTCCATTTAGTGTTAAACTCTAAATTGTGAATATGTTGGTGCCTTTGTTTGAGACATTCTGCTGGTGTAAACTATCATCCTGGAGTGATGCATGATGGGAAAGAAGCCTCCAAATCCTGTTTTGCATCACCCGATTAAGGCTTTAATCTCACACTATAAATAATTTGTTTTTCTCGGGTGTATCGCATTGAGTGCTTTGACTCAAGTGCAGGTTTGGTTTTGAATGATTCAATGCACCTACAGTATCTTATATTTTATGTTATGTAATTGTCACGTTTTGTTTGTGTACACATGATTCAGCCATTGAGCCAATAGACTTCCTCCCAAAGGGATTTCCCTTTGGCCCACATGAGCTCTTCTGTTTAGTTGGCATTAAGCTGTTGGACTGTTGGGATTTAGTTTGTGGTTTTGATGCAGATTTGTACTGCATTACTACATTTAATCCACACGGGTTCATAGTTCATTTCAAGCACAATTAATCATTACGGAGTAGCATTTAAAGGGACAGTTCACCCAAAAAAAAAAATTTGATTCATCATTAACTTCCCCTCAAATGGTTCCAATCGATTATAAGTTTATTTATTCTGTATCTGTACATGAGTAATTCTCCTGTAAGTTTGTGATATTAATTTAATTTATTTATTTATTTAGTTCACTTATTATTTTACTTATTATTTAATTATTGTTTTTATCGATTTGATTTATGTTCATGTTCATCTTATACTCTATATATGTTCTAATATATGTGTGTTTGTGAATGTTTGTATTCCTTTTGAATGTATATATAGAACATCTCAGACATACAAAAGAAATACACACTTTCCAGAAAAGAATGCTGGAAACTGGTAGCCATTACCATCCATAGTAGTATATTGATAAAAAGTTTACTGAAAATGCTGTGTAAATCAATAGCTACCAGTTTTATTATATATATATATATATATATATATATATATGTGTGTGTGTGTGTGTGTGTGTGTGTGTGTGTGTGTGTGTGAAGAAATATCTCTTTAATGCACAGCTGTATGATTGATGAACAGTTAGATGAGCTTAGATGGGAAATCTGTTTAATATTGCAACTGAGTCTCATGAGGACAAAACCTATACTGTCACATACAATTGCTACGATGTAAGTGTTGTTGTTCTGGTTCTTTAACAAAAGGTTTGGATCCTTTTTGCAAAATACTAATCGATCCAGATATATCACTCCAAACTTCTCTAGTTGATCTGGATGTAATTTAGATAGCATTTCTACCTTTCTGTTTTTTCTTCTTCTCTAGGACGCAATGAGGCCCTGAAAAAAGATAAGCCCAAGTGGAAATGTGACTATCCTATGACAGAGGGCCAGCTGCGCAGTAAAAGAGATGAATTCTGGGATACTGCCCCAGCCTTTGACGGCCGTAAAGAGATCTGGGACGCGCTCAAAGCTGCAGCTGTGGCGATTGAATGTAACGACCACCAGTTAGCACAGGCTATTGTAGATGGAGCCAGCATCACACTGCCTCATGGTAAATACTAAAAGTTTTAAAAAAGGGGAGAGGTTTTTTATTTTTTTTATCTATACCAGGGGTTCCCAAACTTTTCAGTCCTCGACCGCTAAAATAACAATGCCAGTGACTCGCAACCCTCAATATTCTCTGAGGTGGTTATAAATATACAAATCTTGCACACAACAGTACACACACACAGCAATAGGCCCAAGTCTATTCTTCATTTAATTTTGGAGCACGTCACTCTGAGATCATCAGAAAGTTTAATCTACTGCCATGAAATCAGTCTGCTGCATCTCACCCCATTGCTGTGTCTTTAATCTAAAGTAATGACCCCAGGGGTCGCAATCCAATGAAAAAAAAATTAGTATGTTGTTTTTTTATGTAACTTTTAACTACTATTTTTATCTTTAGTAGGTTATGGATAAAATATGGTAATTTTAATAGTTTAATCAAATGAATTTGATTTTAGGAAATCACCAAGTGACCCTCACTGATCTAAACATTTGATGAATAAATTAAACTTTTTTTCCAGACACTAGATCCATTAGCACTGAAAAAGACAGCTATGCCATTACTTCCTCAAAGGTGACTAATAATGCACACCAGTAAGCAACACTAAAATGCTATTATGAGAGTTCTCCAGTCAACAAATAAATTTATTCATCAAATTTCTCATGAAAGCAGGAAAAAAACATTTATTTTTTTACATTTGAAGGGGTGCCATGGTCCTTCCGTAAGTAAAATAAATTTTTAAGTAAAACATATTTTTATCAATAATATTAAATTAATGGATCTGCATTCACTTATTATATTCTATTCACTTAATAGATCCTTAGATTCTTTCCATTTATTTAGATTTTGCAATGAAAAAGAAACCCAACATCTGACTGGATTGTTCAATGTTAAGATTAAGTGAATGTGCATCCTTTACTTGAATATAACACTGTAAAAAAAAATGCACAATTCCTTCATGTTGTCCCAACAAAAATCGATGGTCAACTTACTTGTTTTTACAAATTAAAGTTGATTAAACGTACTGTAAAACAATTAAGTTGTCCCAAAAAAAATCATCAAGAATTATGTTGATTCAGCTCATTTTAAATAAGTAGTTTGAACAAGCAACAAAAGTAATTTTTGGAGTGAATGTTGCAGATTGATCTACGCACAATAATATATTTCCATTATAAGGGAAAATAATTCTATTTTACATTTTCTACATTTAATTTAGTGCTTATTTTCACTTGAAGACGAGCATGAATTGGAGCTTTTGCTTTGCTCTTTCAGGATCCCTCATGGAGTGTTATGATGAACTGGGGAACCGCTATCAGCTTCCTGCATACTGCTTGTCTCCTCCCGTCAACCTGGTCTCCGAGTGCAACGATCATAATGCGTCTGAACACGCTGACACACAGGAGAAAAAAGAGAAGGAGTTTCAGTTAAAGGTTCGTCTATCCACTGGGAAAGACCTTCGCCTCAGTGTCACCATGGCCGATTCCATCCGTCAGCTCAAGAAACAGCTTCAAATTCAGGAAGACATTGAAACTGCTCACCAGCGCTGGTTTTTCTCTGGAAAGCTACTTACAGATAAAACCCGCTTACAGGACACCAAGATCCAGAAGGACTTTGTAATACAGGTCATTGTTAGTCAACCTATAGTTACCAGCTAAAAACTGTGGACCAGGATTCAGGAAACTGATGTCAAATGTGAAATGCAAACATTTCTCCTTGGAATATTTATTTATTTTCAAACCTGAGAGGAACTAAAAGGTCAAATGTATTTGGTAATATGTGTAAATGTCATATGTTGTTTGTTTCACAATAATTGGAGTGCAAGTTCACATTCTCAGGTCGTTGTTTACTATAAGTTAAACTTTCCGTAATTGTGTGATAATAAATTAGATACTTTGCCTTCTTGGTTTTAATATCCCTACATATGTTGTGTGGATATTAATTTCCATGCTCTGGTATCAATTGCCTTGATCCTTTATACAGTTGGCTGTCTATTTACAGAGCGCAAGGATCGTTTTAGACACCATTTATGGTTATTGCATAATCATAGAATTTTGACTTGTTTAATTATATGTGGTTTCACAAACAACAACAACAACATTTAAACTTGCTTCTGTGTCAGATTATGCATCACCAATTCATTTTCTGAAGATATGTAAGAGCGACAAATAATAAATTGACTTCTAGTTAATCATTTGGAAAAGTTGCAGAAGGGAGATTTTCTCAGATGAATCATCTGTTGAACCCGCATGGACTCAAGATTCCCACAGAAATCAGTCAAGTTTGGTCAAGGAAAAATCATGGTTTGGGGTTACATTCAGTATGGGGGTGTGCGAGAGATCTGCAGAGTGGATGGTAACATCAACAGCCTGAGGTATCAAGACGTTTGTGCTGCCCATTAAATTACAAACTACAGGAGAGGGCAAATTCTTCAGCAGGATAGCGCTCCTTCTCATAGTTCAGCCTCCACAGTTCCTGAAAGAAAAGAAGGTCAAGGTGCTCCAGAATTGGCCAGCGCAGTCACCAGATATAAACATTATTGAGCATGTTTCATGTTGAAGATGAATCCAAAGAATCTTCATGAACTCTAGGAGTCCTGCAAGAATGCTTTCTTTGCCATTCCAGATGACTTTATTAATAAGTTATTTGAATCATTGCAGAGATGTATGGATGCAGTCGTCCAAGGTCATGGGAGTCATACACAATATTAATTATTTTTCCACTGCACCATGACTTTATATTCTATACTATACATTATTTCTGTTAAGTGACAAGATTTTTGTCTAAGAAAAGTCAGACCTTACTGTCCTAATTAAATAATAAAAAATCAAGGCATGATATTTTATTTTGGTAAAATAAGCGTAATCTAGAGGCCTTTACCTTTCATATAAGCAACTTCTGATACCAAATGATCAACTAGAAGTCAAGTTATTATTTACAGTTCCTAAAACTTGGATCAGCGACAAGACTTTTCTCAGGTAGTACATTTGTTTGAAGCCATTCTTTGTGAATTCTTGAAGGTTAATTTTACTACTGCTCAAACATTTTTGTAATTAATAAAAAGATCTTAAGTTGTTATCAAAAACAGTCTAAACTGTAAAACTGTCACTTATTGTAATATTTTAGATATATAAAAAAATAGAATGGGAGTTAATTGGAGAAACCCCTGTCTATTCTCACTGTCAACATTCCACATGTTTATATGTGACTAATGTACAGTGACAAATATTTAATATTACATTTTTCTATTGATTTTATGGAAAGCATTGGCTTCATTGACAAACTGGGTTAAAGGAATAGCTGAAATTAAACTGACATTTGCACAATACCACCACAGAGATTATTTATTTATTGAATTTTTTTACCTGAAAACGATGTGATGAAAAGGTGTTAAATAGCACATTCAAAACATGTCATCTGTGGATGTAATGTAAACATGTATACTAGATAAACAACTTATAAAAATTGTTTCTGGAAGAACTCTGGTATCTTGTTCATTAATTCATTCATTTATTTTCCTTCGGCTAAGTCCTTTTATTCATCAGGGGTCGCCACAGCGGAATGAACCAACTCCTTCACACACATACACTAAGGCAAATTTAGTTTATTCAATTCTTTGGACTGTGGGGGAAACCGAAGCACCCGGAGGAAACCCACACAGACACAGGGAGAACATGCAAACTCCACACAGAAATGACAACTGACCCAGCTGGGACGCGAACCAGCAACCTTGCTGTGAGGTGAACCAGCTAACCACTAAGCCACCGTGTTGCCCTTGGTTTCTTATTCTAATCTCAAATTGCCATGTGTGACTTTTATATTTATCTATTTTATTTTTATGTAATTTATACAAACCACGTTTAATGAAAAATTAATAACCATAACAGTTTTTTTTACACTAAAAACTACACTGTTGATGAATAAAATTAAAAGAAAAGATATATATGAGGGGTTGGAACCGAATATCATTCTTTATTTAGCTTTTTATATTTAACCTCCGCGATTTCAAGTATAAAACACCTGAAAGTTTCTTTTAGAAGTACATATACTTTTAGATGTGAAACTGTATTTCATTTTAAATATAACAACATTTTAAATTCAATTATTACTATCATTCTTTTCTTTTTTTATTGAATGCTTGAAAAACATTAACAACAAATGTCATGAATCAAACAACAACAACAATCCAGGGGGTTTATGAAATAAGTATTATTTTCCTTTTCACATTCATGGAAACCAAAGATAATATTCTTATATGTAAATTCAAAATCTGTCTTAACATAATGTTTTATAAAATCAAGTACATCACACCAAAATGTCATTGAATGAGGGTAATTCCAAAATTAATGAAGAGAAGTTTTAGGATTCACTAGGCAAAAGGAACAGTTGGTGTTAATATGATTCTTAAGCCGTTTAAGATTACACTTGTCTGGATAGCATCTATGAATCAGTTTAAAGGTAACTTCTCTTATTTTGTTTGTTATAAAAATGTGTGACCAAACTTTTTTCCAGGAAATATCATTCACAAAATCATTCCAATATGACATAACATAAGGCACAGTAACATAATCTTCCTGAAACAGGGCTCTAATTTTCTGATTGCATTTTGATTTAGATAAAAAAGGCAGTTTTTACGAATAAATGTTATCGAAAGGTTTACTGAATGACAAGTAATTGGAAATGAAAGTCCTTTAAAAAGCATAAAAACACCTTGTGGGATTGCATCAGCAACAATAGCAAAGTATTTTGGGCTTACAGGAATTCCATGCTTAACTAAAAATTCAGAGTAGTTACAAATTAAACCACTATCATTGAAAAGTTGAGACACAAAAATTATATCATTTTTAAACCAGTTATTAGAGAATAGAGATTTGTTTTTTTACAAGATGTTCTTATTATTCCAAATTATATATGAATGAGGTGCAAAATTGTGTTTAAATATGGGACCAAGCTAATAACATTTGTCTATGAAAATGGGACAATCTTATGGGAATTTTCATAATATAATTACAGATTAATACAAATTTTAATCCACCTAGTTTGGAAAAAATTACATTAGGGATCAGATTCCGTATAGACAATGGGTTATTGAGACAGTTCTTTATACAATTTATTTTAAAGGTATTGTTTAAAGTAGTGAAATCAAGAAAGTTTAAGCCTCTTTTCGTTACAGTATTCATGAGTACAGATTTCCTAATAAAATGAGTTTTATTCTTCCAAACAAAGTTAAGGAGCATAGTATCAATTTTTTTAAGAGTGGCTGAATCAACATTTAAAGAGAGAGCAGCGTATGTTAACCTTGATAAACCTTCAGCTTTAGCTAGTAAAATTCTACCCTTTAAGGACAAATCACGTTGGAGCCACATATTAAGTTTTTTCTTTGTTGTTTCAATTCTTGGATTAAAATTTAAAGAGCCTCTTTCTAATTCATTTTTGGTTATTATAATACCTAAATAAGATATCTGATTTGTGACTTTAATATTACAGATTTCAGATTACATTCTTTGATGGACATTAACTCGCATTTTGAAAGGTTCAAGGATATGCCTGATGCTTTAGAGAATATCTGGAAATATTTAAGGGCTACAGCAATTTGGTTAATATCTTGCAGAAAAAGCGTGGTATCATCAGCCAGTTGACTGATGAGTATTTGTTTGTCAGCTATACGAATACCATTAATACCACTATTAGAAATAAAGGAAGCAAATATTTGGAAAACTAACTAAAATAAATAAGGAGACAATGGACCCCTGTCTTATACCTCGTGATAAATAAAATCTGGGAGGAGTGCCATATTTTTATTTAATTGCACTACTACAATTGTAATAAAGTGTTCTTATTGCCTTACAAAAATATTTATCAAAACCAAAATTTTCTGCTGATTTAAAAATAAAACTGTGTTCAACTGAATCAAAAGATTTATAAAAATCTAGGAAAAGTATAAAACTATTATGTTCCAGTTTTCATTATAGGCCAATAAATCTAAAACTAGCCTTATGTTATTCATTATGTGTCGCCCCCTCATAAATCCTGATTTAGTCTCATCTAAAATAGTATCTAAACAATCTTTAATTCTTGTGGCATAAATATTGTGGCAAAAATCTTATAATCACTGTTAAAGAGTTTGTTGGGTCACCAATTGTCCAAATTATTAAGATCTTTCTTAGGTTTAGGAATTAGCGTGATGACACCTTGTGTCAACGTGGAAGGTAAAGTTTCTTTTTTAATACTTTCTCTAAAAACATTAGTTAAAAATGGAGTAAAATCATCACCAAATAATTTATACAGCTCTGCTGTAAATCCATCACACCCAGGGGTTTTATTATTTTTTAAACTCTTAACTGCACTTTGTACTTCTTCCGAAGTAATATTGCCATCACAAAAAAAATCTGTCAGAGTCAGATATAAGCTTTAAATAATTAATTGAGTCCATAAATGAGGAGGAGGTATCCTCTGAGCATCTTGATTTATTAAGATGTTTATAAAAGCTAGCACTAAATTCAGCTATTTCCTTAGGATCTTTAACAATATTTCCATTAATACATAGTTGTTCAATTGTTAAAAGGGAATAATTTCGCTTTTCCAGTTATTACTATTATTCACCTTAAAATAATACTAAATCTTGACTAGGACGCGCACAATGATGACGTAATGCTACGCGCCACACGCAGATTGGAGAGACCAACGTGACTGCAGCACATTGAAGATTTCCACCGGCTAAAATGGTGAAGTCCGGAAAATTACGATCCGGAGCAGGTCAGAAAGTAAGGCGGTGGAAGAAGGGGCACAGCAGTGACAGCAACCCGGAGACAAATCGCTATCGAAAGGCCGCGAGAAGTAGATTTTTCAGCCGTCCATCAGGTGAGACTCAGGCCTGCGTGATAACACGTGGGTAGAGGATCAGACTTGTAAACAAGTTTAAAAAATCATGTTTGGGTGCTTTAAAAGACAGTGACCAGTTTATTTTGCCTTGTGTAAAGTACTTTAAAACTTTATACATTATAGATGATTTTTGACAGCAAGTGGAGTTAATGTAGTTTTGACCATTATGACTGTGATGGAGTGCTATGCAATATGACTATATACAGTGGCTATAGAAAAATCACCATACCCTACCCTGCTTTAGTTATTTAGTAGTAAAATAGTTATTTAAAGTAGTAAAGTATTAGTAAAGTTATTTGAAATGGCATTTGATTTTAGTCTGTATGACAAATAAAGAAATTATTTAAATTGAGGTAAAGTTGGTTTTATATTGGCACATTCCGCTTTCCCCTTAATAATATAATTTCAGAAGATTATTAGCTAATTCCAAATGGGGAAATTATATTAGCAGCCAATGACTATCAAAGTACAACATTGTTTACAGTCAATTAAATAGTGCTAATGTTGTTTTAAAGTCATACTTAAATGCAATTTCAGACCCAATATTCAAATTAGCCTGGTAAACGATATAGGGACAGTGTCACAGGTTGAAAATGAACAAATGTGTGAACATAAATTTAACTTTACCTCAATATTTTTTCAAAGGGGCATCGATTTTAATTTTTTTTTATAAATTTTTTTGGTGTCACAAAATACTTTGTTTACTGTAATACTTTTTCGTAATCTAACTTTCATGAGTGCACGGAGCATGCAGACACAAACATGAACAACAATTTAGTGAGACAGTTGCAATCTCAAAAAGTACAATGTTTACATTTAGCATTTTATTTAACAAATTCTATATTTGTTATCTTGGTTCGGCAATCATTAGTAGGGCTGCACAATTTATCTGAAAAATATCATGATCTCGATTCGACCTTACACACGATCTTAATTCTGTTTTTCTACGATTCAGCCAATTATATATTCATTATCAGGAGAGAAGCGTAAAGACGGTCACACAAGTCTTCACATTGTTTTACATACATTACTCAGCAACATGGACACCTCCAAATGGTGTTAAAAGTGTCACATACTGTATTTATAAGGTATCATTTTTCTTTCCTAGCTAACATAAAGTGCTGTGAGTAAATAAATGTTTCCTGGGTTAGTATAACTACTCTAGCCTATATAATGTTGAATATAATGCAAGATGGAATCTGATAATGACAAATGTCTCATTTTACCAGTGAAAAAAATGGTCTAATAATGTTGTCAATGACAGAAGCAAATGTCTCAAACATAATAATTCAACTTCAGCATTATAAATAGTTGTATTCTGATGTCATCACTTTACTGTGAAGTAACAACCAGGACATATTTAAAATCTCTTCAAGTCCATCGTTCCATGTCTATACAAAATTTTGCATTTGACCCCAACAGTAGACCTACATATAGGCCTAATATTGTTGTTTTACCATATGTTTGAGGATAACAATAATAATAGCCTACTCATATTAATTAACCTTTATTTTACATTTACAGAAGCGTGAGAAAATCGTGATCTTGATTTTAAGCAAAAAGAATTTACAGAAATGATATATCATGATGTACAGTGCCCACAGAAAATCATCATACCCTGTGAAAATTTACTTTTACTCTCATTACACTGCCTGCTTCCAAAAGACCTTCGGGATCAAGTTGTAGAAAAGCATGGGTTAAGAGGCTACAAAAACATTTCAAAGGCTGGAAAAGTTATTTGGAATCTGATTTGATTTTAGGCTGTGGGACAAAAAAAGTAATTATTTCAAAGGGGTATGATGATTTTTAATAGGCACTGTATGTCATTATCAAGAGGATATATGATGACTTGTATCGTGATGTGAGATTTGTTTCCATATTGCCCAGGCCTGCTGTGATGTCATAACTTTGTGTTGGATGGTCTGAATGAAGTCAAATGTGAGATTCTGTATCTGTTCAAACAGAAAAGAGTGATCTGACAGTAGATGCCTTGAAACTTCACAATGAGCTCCAGACAGGATCGCTGCAGAAAAGCCGAGATGTGGCAGGAGATGCCATGGAGGACGAAGCCCTCACAGAGAAAACCTCTGGGACTTTCCTTAGTGGACTGTCAGACTGCTCGAACCTCACTTTTAGGAAAGTGCAGCGTTACTGGGAGTCCAATTCTGCATCTCATAAGGAGGTTTGTGTTGTATTGGTTTGATGGTCAGAGAGATTTGTTGTCATATTTTTTTGATATGTGCTTGATCAATGTCTCCTTGTTCTATAGATCTGTGCTGTTTTGGCGGCTGTAACTGAAGTGATTCGCTCTCAGGGAGGGAAAGAAACTGAGACGGAGTACTTTGCAGCCTTGGTAAATTAAAATCACTGTTGAAATAGTTATTTTTATTCTAGGTTTAGAATCTGTATGCTATTTTTGCATATCTGTTCTGTTAAGAAGGATCATATTGCTTTAGAAAATATTCATAACCTGGAATGTGCTGCATTTATAACTCTTTATTAATTAAAACATTGAGATTTTAAATAACAAATAAAAACATTTTACAAAAAATGAACAAACAAATACAATATTTTTGGTAGCTTTTAAAACTGCTATGTTGCTAAAACACAATTGTTCATTTTATATTTACAAAGTTTTGTTCTTTGTCCAAAATCTATGTATTTGTTTATTCAGTAATTTATTTATTAAAAAAAAAAACAAAAGGACAAGAATGCTTTGTTGGATTTAGGCACATTTGCCTTTGTCAGTTTTCTTTTTACATTTTCTGTAAATAAAACTAGGAACATTTTCCATCTTGCATCTTTAAATCGACAGATGACTACTCTGGAGGCTGTAGATAGCAGTGAATCACTGACAGCTGTTGCTTACCTGCTCAACCTGGTCATGAAAAGGTAAGAGCTGTTCATCAGAAAAATCAATGCTACAGCAGAAAGATATGAATTTCTGTTGAACCTGATTAGTCTGGCTTGGCCTGTAGATCTCAAAATGTCTTTGTTCTTCCCTCCCTTTTTCCTTTAAGGATGCCACCTGCAGTGCTGAAGAAAAAGTTCTCGGACACTGCCAAGGCCTTCATGGATGTCATGTCAAATCAAGCCAGTTCTGACTCCATTTCACACCTGCGATGGGTTTGTACACGTTCCTCACAAATAAGATACTTCACTACTTAATATGGAACTCACATTTGTAAAAACAGCCATAACACAATAGACTGTAACCTGTTATTACATTTTATTTAGACTACTATATTTAGTGTGAATGATTTTTATACTTTTTTTGTATTTTTAAGGTAATTCATGATACTAGATGGTATGAGGTTCTAAAATTTGATCTTTTTATTATATATAAAATAGTAGAGTTATTAGATAAAGAACCTTTTCATAGTAAAATAATAAAAAAATTATAATTGTGAAATATTTTATCACCTAAGTGGTGACAAGATTGTGATGTGAGGAAGAAGTCTGCTATGTGTTCCTCTTATTTCACTTATTTTATATCAAAAGTTGGCTTATTGTATATTCTTTTGAAGATCTTGTGCTGTCTAGCAACTTTGCTGCGTAAACAGGATCTGTCAGTGTGGAGTTACCCATCAACCCTACAGGTGTATCATGGCCTCCTAAGCTTCACAGTGCACTCCAAACCAAAGGTCTGTGTTTGATTACTATTCGTTTTCTTTTATGCCATATAGTCATATTACCAAACATCACTAGTTTTTAGTAATACACAAATGAGTAATACGGTGATATTTCTGCTTTGCCGCATAAGAGAGTACCTATATGTGATTATTTAAGGCTTCTGAATGATACTGTCCATGTTTTACAGGTACGAAAGGCAGCACAGCAGGGCATTTGCTCCGTTCTTCTATACAGTGACTTCATGTTCTCAGATAATGCCCCAAACCATCATCCGGCAGCCGTCAGCACTGCTAAATTCTGCTGCAAAGAACTGGAGCATTCCGGAGGTTAGTCAGGCTCATGCTCTTACTGTTGAAATGCGCAAAACAAACAGTCTGTTTTGTTTTTAAAGGGTTTGGTTATCTTTTTTTGTTTGCAGAATATGATTAAAGTCCCTAGAATGTGTAATGTTTCAGCTCCAAATACAGATTTGAGCTGGAATTACCTAAATTCAGGTTTTTTTTTTTTATATTTTGGAAAACACAAGACTAAAACTAAATTCAAAGATATAATATTTTCATTAAATCTACCTTCAGTATATGAGAGGTATAATACTTGCACTAAATATGCCATCTACATTTTGTAGACTCAATATTGACACAATGTTTTTCAATTTAACATAAGTGTAATATGAGTAAATATTATATAAATATAAATAAATAAATGTATAATCTTTCATGCTGCTATGGTTTTTATTTCATGTTGTAATTTTTACACAGCCTGTATATGTATGTGTGTATCCCCAGTATCTTTATGCGTACTTATGTGTGAGTGGGTTTAAGCCATATTTTTCTTCTTTCCAAACCATGTAGCCATGTTTTGAAACAAGGACATTTCTCACGCCTTTGAATCTTTTTCGTGTGGGCAGTTTTGTGCAGCAAATTACAACTTAGCACCACCTAGTGTCCAACCAGCGTTTAATATCAGTATAAGCTCTTTAAAGTACACATGAAATCAAAACCAACCATATTGATTTTGTTAGCTATCATTGCTAGTTTTGTGGTGAACAATTCATCTGTGCATGTCATTTAAGATTTTTATTTTAAGATTTTTTTTTAATTGAATTCTGAAAATAAAATTGTCTGTAGTGTATGAGTGTGAATGAGTGTATGGATGTTTCCCAGAGATGGGTTGCGGCTGGAAGGGCATCCGCTGCGTAAAACAAGTGCTGGATAAGTTGGCGGTTCATTCCCCTGTGGCGACCCTGGATTAATAAAGGGATTAAGCCGAAAAGAAAATGAATGAATGAAATCTGAAAATGCACTTTCTGTTTGTTTTCAGTTAAATTTTTAGATTATGAGTTATTGGGAGGGGTTGACATATTTAACTACGCCCCTTCAACTGTCCGTTTTGACAGCGCTATGATAGCTAACAGAAATTAAACTTTAAACATGAATGCGAAAATTGAGCAGCTATAAAATAGGACTGGGCACAAAAGATTTTTATGGAATACAAAAATTTATTAAGACAATATTTAGTTATATTGTCTAATAAAACTAAATATTCATATATAGACTTTTATTAAAGCGGTGGTCCAAAGTGTATTTTTAAGGTGCAAGGCAATGTGTGCTCATGCTTCACTTGTAGAAAATCACGTAATTTTTTCATATATCTTTCTTTGATTATATACAGCTACTCTGCTAACATGAAAAACGAAAGTCATATTTCCTAGTTCCTTTGAAAGGCCCGCCCTCAAGACGCTCTAATTGATCTGCTAACAATGTGATGTGATTTGTGGATCGGCTCCACATCACCAGTAAAGTATTTTTGTGCCTAACTTGATGTCATTCACATACATTCGGAATAAGAATGTGTAAGTAATATGAAGCGTTTGCATATCTTTTGCGAGTTCGTTATTTGAGATGTAGAACGCAGGTAAAGCGTCCGCATAAAGATGCTGCAGCGCTGGTAAAGATTGTGGGTGTTTACAACGGTTTGACTGATAAATATGAGTTTGTAGCTAATTTCCTGCTGTTTAACTCCTTGTTTACGTCCTTGCTACAACATGCCATTAACGCTAGACACTATGCATGTAATAGATCTATTTTAACAAATTTTAAATACTTACAGGTTGTGACTCAAAATTCACAGCTTCTGCTTGTTGGAGCTGCTTCTCCTTTGAGGAGTTTTCAGCTAAATCCAACCCTGATTTGGGAGAAATTCTGTAAGCTGTCCTTTGTCAAATGCTAGCTATATATATTTTTATAATTCTTTGGAACCTTATTAGGATTAAACTGTAAGCACTTCTCTGTTTGTGTTGTGTCCTTTGGAAGGCCAAATACAGAAACAGAACAAGCTCTGTGGAAACAGCGGTGTTTGGATGGGATTTTATGTTTTTCTGGTAAAACATTACAGTGCCTCTGGCCACGCCCATTAGCAGCGAGAGGTGAATGCGCGTAACCTGAAGGGTTTATGATCTCACCAAGTCCGGATGTATTTTTTTGTAGTTTCCAAATTTGTTCGCTGTAGGCTTTGCTAAGCTAACTCTGTCAAAACCAATGTCTCCCTTTGCATTGAACTTTGAGCATCTTACATTCAGAGATGTTGTTTATGTTCACACAGCTACATTACACATCAACTAAAGTTAAAATTTTGATATCGTAGTGGACCACCCCTTTAAGGTAGATTTTTATTTTCTTTTTCTTTGATTTAAGGCAGCAAAGAAGACACTACCACTCTCCACATACTGGGTCTTCTGAAGGACCTGCTGGCTGCGTTTCCTCTGAGCTCTGTCAAGTCATGCTGTGAGACTCTTCTCCGCGTCATGACCCTGAGCCACGTGGTGAGAGAGCGCTTTGACACTAACAATTCGATTTTCATGTGTGTATTTTTGTTTTTGTTAATTAACACTTGACTCTCTTTCTCTGAAGCTGGTGACTGCACATGCAATGCAGGCCTTTCACAAGCTCTTCATTAGCAAACCCAGTGCTTCCAGTATGTCAGCAGAGCTCAATGGCCAGATCATCACAGTGAGTATCATGAATGATAGTAATTCAATAAAGTGGCTAGATTCTGTGACCATCTTGGAATCCATAGTTTAACTTATTGTCTGTCAACACCTTTCTTTCAGGCTTTATATGACTATGTTCCCAGTGAGAATGATCTGCAGCCTTTACTCGCATGGCTTGCGGTAATGGAAAAAGCTCATGTTCATCTCTCCAGGTAGGTCTTTTTCAGCACAGAGCCTGCCTTTTCTACTTTTCTGAGTTATTTTTCTCATTCTCTTAATCTTGGACCTATAGTTTACAGAGCTCTTTGTGCCTCGGTCATCTTCCTCGCCTCTTCTCAGTCACCATGTCGTGTCTTCTGTCTCCACACACACAAGTCGTCTCTGCTGCAGCTTCAACTATGAAGGTTTGAAATCAGTTATTTTTTATGCAATATGTATTACGATATGAAAACAATTTCTCAAGAGGGCTTCAATGGCTTTATTTGGAAAGAATTCAGATTTTAGGTTGATTAGGGTAAAACAGCAAATAACTGATCAAATGAAATAAACAGTGCTTTCTGGGGAGTCTAACAGTATTCAGTTTTATAAATTAATATTATTTATTAATTTATTATTAATATTATCTGATGTAAAATAACACTGTATAGTCTTTATCGTACAAATAATGAAATGCTATTAGTCTTTGTTAAAGCTTCTAACTTGGTCATTTTTTCTGTCCAAATGATTTAAACCTTCGTGGAATGCATACAGTCACAAGCCATTAAGGCCATACTCACACTATGTACAGTTGCCTTGAACCGGGCCGAAGCACGATTGTCCCCCCTCCCGTCTCCCCAGACGTTTCACACTCACATTACATTCGGTTTTGCTTTTTTGTGTGCACGAGCCGCACGTCTATATTTTAAATAATAAACTTCTTGAGCTGATGATAATAACGTGCGCTTAATTACTGATGTGTTTTTGAAACCTGATCCTGTCAGAAACTGACAAATGCGAGAGTGACGCGCAAAAAAACTAAAGGAGAAGCTGGAAAAAAAGGAGCACATTATTTTTTCAGCAAACATGAACAAACTGCCATGTTTAACTATTATCATCACCTTTTGGACTATTATGAATTTGGAATGATGGAATTACTTTCTAACAAGAGGCTACACGTGCTGCTGATGATTACAGACACATTTAATCATGAGAGGTCTGCACTGACTGGGCTCTATTTTCTGCTGTTTTGAACCCAAATAAGGCCTAAATGTATGCTGCGTGTAGTTTTTCTGTAAGTGGTAACATATCGGAGAGTACCATTGGTACCCTTTTAGCAGTGGAAACGCAAGCCTGATAAAGGTGACCCGTACTGTACCAGTCAGTGGAAATGAGCCAATAAAGGTTTTGAAACATTTGAAGGTGAGTAAATAGTTTTTTTAGGTGAACTGTCACGCCAATAGCCTAGTGGTTAACTATAGTGTTCACGGCGACCCGAGTTCAATTCCCGGCTCGAGGTCCTATGCGACCCTTCCCCTCTGTCTGCTTTCAATGCTTGTGTCTGTCTTCCACTATCTTATCCCAATAAAAGGTGAAAAACTCCTAAAAAACACATGCAAACTATATATTAGACTCTTATTATGGTTGGAATTTGCAGTCGCTCCAAAACTGACATGTTTTCTGAGCTGAGGTGCCTGATTGACTGTAATCCTAATGGACGTTGTGATGTTGATGCTAAAGTGATATATTGTGTTTTTGTACATTCTTATGAGAAACTTGTTTTTTTTTGTTCTCTCCCTCTAGACTCTGATAAATGAGTGTGTGGCTTCCCATATGGCAGAGATTGGACCAGTTCTACAGAGCACATCATCTGGAAATGGGGCTTGCGTTCTGAAAATGTTTCAGTAAGCTGCCTGTGACCTCCTGTTGTAATGTGTCATCTTTTTCTACAAGCTAAAGTCTGGTCTCTGTCTCTTATAGTATCGTGGAGGAGGGTTTGTCTTATCGTTTCCATGCCTCGTGGCCATTTGTGCTGCAGATTCTTGGCTGTTTCTACAGAGCTGCAGGAAAACAGGCTTATCCTATTATGACAAAGGTAGAATTTTATATTATATATAATTTATTGTGCTGATACTAAAATATGATTTTTTTACAGAGACCTTTGTCACAATAGATGATTTGGTGATTCTGCTTTATAGTTTAAAAATGTCAAGTTGGAAAGAAATATAAACAACTCCGCTTTATCAGTGCTTTCCACATTTCACAGTACTGTATTTTTTTAGAATGCAAATCACATAGCTTTTTTTAATTATCAGAAACATGCTGTGTTTTTATATTCCAATTTGACTTAATGAAGTTAACATCAAGCTTGCAAATTACTATGCACAAAGCATAGCATATTTGAAGGCTTGCCAAATATTAATGGCATATGCGGATTTGGATAGGACTTTTCCCAACACCAGAACTGCTGGTAATTGGTTTCATTTTAAATAAATTAGTTTGGACTTAATGTTTATAATAAATGTTATTTATGGGGAATGCCAGTATGCCACTATAATCTGTTTTTATGTTTGCCACTATAATAGTTAATTATAATTTTCTTTTTTATATACTTTTTTAAGATGTTGCAGTGAGTGTGAGGATTAAAATACACATTTATGAGGTTAAATGTTCATTTTACGTGCACTTTTTTACATTTTGATAGATTTTCTCTACCTCACTCTCTCTCTCAATAAAATTCAAAGTAGTTGTATTGGCGTGACTTGCCAAGTATTACATTGCAGATTACATTAACAATGGATAAAATTGTAAATGATTATATAATATATTTACATATACATACAGGAAAAAACTATTAGAATTGTGATACACAAATAAGAAAGAGAAAAAAGATTAATATGAGGATTAAAATATTAATATTGTTAAAATATAACAAAATAAAATACAATTCACAACTGTACATTCATTCAGATTTGTTTGTAATGATGTTTCTGACCAGTTTCCTCTCTTGAACATTCATATTGTGTAAAAAATATTCCAAAAAATCATTCTGAAGAAACATGTGCTTTACATCATTTTTGAGATTGTTTGTGTGTGTATGATTATCAGAGTCTCCAGTCTCTCAGTGATCTGCGGGCCACCCCTCAGTTTCCCTTCTCTGGTGAGCTGGATCTGGCTGTTGGCGGTGCGGTGGAGAGCATGGGTCCAGAGGTGGTGCTCAACGCTGTACCCCTCCTCATCACTGGCACAGAGTGTGTTTATTTGCTAATCCTTCTCAATGTAGAAACTATTTAACGCTTTAAATGAAAATGTACAAATGTGTTTTGTGTGTGTTTGCAGTGATGACCTTGAGTTTCCACGCAGTTGGTTGATTCCGGTCATTAGAGATCATGTGAAGAACTCTCAGCTGGCTTACTTTAATTCATACTTTTTCCCGCTAGCAAACAAACTTAAACAGACAGGTTTGTATAAGTCTCGCTTTTACACAGTTACCGTGTTTCCTGGCGACAGTGTTACTGTTACATAAACTCTTAATCTTTGATGTATTTCAGCCGATGAACTGGAGCAGTCAGGGCAAAAGCTCATGGCAAAGGTTTATCAGACATTACAGATGCAGGTACGATGTGTATTTTGATACTGTACATTTTAACAGGAAAAAATGATCTGATTGAGCTCAGTCTGAATAATTACTTTATTATATAATCAAAGGCAAAATTATTAGCTCTCCTGTGAAATTGTAATTCTATTTCAAATGTTTTGCAAGTGCTTGTTAAGCAGAATAATTACTTTTGTCTTTCTGAGATGACTACATAATATTTTACAAGCTATTTTACAATATACTAGTATTCAACTAGTTAATTAGGTTAACTAGGCAAGTTAGGTTAATTATGCAAGTCATTGGACAACAGTTGTTTGTTCTGTATAAAATCAAATTTAATAATCTAGACCAAAAATAAATAAAACTGCTTTTGTACCAGGCAAGCTAAAAGAAATAAGACTTTCTTCAGAAGATAAAATATATCTAACAGCTAATGCTATGATAAATTCCTTGATCTTACTCCAGTTGATCTTTATTGGAAACTCTACCTACTGGACTTTATTAGTTTGGAATATACCACAGCCAGAATAATTGATGCCAGTAAGAGAACTGTACAATTTTGATGTGATTGTGATATGAGAGAGACTGTATCAGATATGTTTCAATCCTGATTTTGTACCTATTATTGCACTATTACTGTTTTTATTATATTTTACCTTTCTCTTGGGTGGACCTTATATTTTGATGTATAAAGTTCAAAGTCTTAAAATGTTCAATAAAAAAATCCTTGATGGGTTAAACTGCGCTTGGGAAATACGTTAAAAAGAATACAAATTTAGGGGTAAAAAAATTTGCCTTCATTAGCAGATAGCGATTTAGTGGTGTTGTTTCTATTGCGGTATGCAATGGTAACAACTAAACGTCACTTGTCTGCATAAAATCCAAATTTAAAAGGTTTATTGCAAGCTCACATTATTAACAATGTGAACAATTTATCTGTGCAAGTTAATCCACAGAAAAAAAAAATTGTTTTTAGTAATCCTCAATCAAAGCCTGACCATTTGCTTTTGTGTTTGGAGTGTGTTGGTCCTTCTGTGGACGTTAGTTGGATGGCTTCTATATCAACTGGATTGGAATCTCCTTAACTATGCCCCTTTTACTGTTAGTTTGCTAAGAAGGAATAATGCAAAAAAAGCCCCGCCCCCTACTCAATATTTATTGTCAGTTGGAAGCAAGTCAACGTGATAATGATTTAGCTGATAATATGATATATAATGAAATAAAAGTCTCAGCAACTTCCGGTTCACACAGACTTTATTATAGAAAAAGAAGCATCAAAAAATTTGGGATTTTGGTGATATATAAAAAAGGATTTAAAAATTCAACAACTGAAATATTGTATACCTTAACAACTAAATGGTCAAATGCACACTAAAAAAGGGTCAGTCTGTTATGCTTAAGTGAACATGGACAGTTTGAAGGAAATCACTTGTCAATGTGTTAAGATTTGACTCCATATCATTAAAGTTAAAATAAAATTACTTTCAATGTAACATTAAGATTTTGGCTTTCATGTAAATCTTTGAAACTTACAATTTAATAATACCACGTTTTTTCTCCCATCTAATTTATTTGCTGTGAACATAAAAAAAGTCAACTGGATAAATCCTTTTGTATCAGTGTTGTAAATGCATTTGTTTTTCCAGATCTGGACCATGTTACCTGGATTCTGCACGAAGCCCACCGATCTGTTGGCATCATTTAAGGGCATTGCTCGCTCTCTGGGTATGGCTCTAAATGATCAGCCTCATCTGCGTATGTGTATCTGCCAGGCTTTACGGACTCTTATCAACAAGAGCTGTGAAACAGGTCAGCTGGATTAAGATGTAATCTCTAATCAAATCTGAACAACTGTTGCTATGGCTGTGTTTTCACTGATGTCTGCGAATTCAGAGTTGATTATATAATGAATACTTTTTTTGTTGTTCTGGGTCATCTGCAGAGGAAGCAAAAGCAGAGATGAATCGCTTTTCCAAAAACTTCCTTCCTATTCTGTTTAACGTCTACAGCCAGCAGCCTAAACCAGGAGAGATGACATCTGCTCGGATGGCTGTCCTGGACACTGTCAGAGTTTACCTGACCATCACAGACCAGACGGTAACTCATCTGCCGTATTAAAAAAGTGAATTACTTCACTCCAAGAATAAGTTTTAAAATAGCATTTCTGAGAAGAAAATACAAACAAACATCCACATTAGATTTGTGTGCAAGTCACATTTTATAATTGCGTTTAGAAATATTTTAAGGTAGCAGTTTGTTTTAAGGTGTCCTTGTTACACATACCATGTACTTACTATGTGGGGCCATTCTACAGCTGGATTTTCTTTCTCTAAATTTGAGGGTTTTCTTGGCTGTGTTGTGGATTATTGTCTTGCTGAAATGTCCATCCTGGATTAATCTTCATCCTCCTGGTAATGTCAATGTTGGACCGAAGCAGCTAATATTAATTTACAATGAGGAAGGGCAGAGGGTTGCTGAAAAACTACTGAGAAATTCAGCTGCTGTCTGGGCTTTTACTGCTATTCTACACCTCCCTTTCGTCATGTGTTCAATACTTTTTTTCCTGCCTCACTTCATTTTATTACGCATAACTAAATTTGTAAACTAATTAGATTTGTTTTCTTTGCATATATGGGTTTCTTTGGTTGTTACCAACATCCGGGAGGAAATTTCAAGTCAACAGCAGCTTTAGAAATATGTTTTCTGAGAAAAAAGGTGACAAGTTCAAGACTTATTTTCCCCGCTGTAATTACATTCAATTACATGAAACTAAATGCCCAAACCTAGCCCGAATTTAAAATCTAACCATATTTAAAGTACATGTTATTAATTAATATTACTCAGTAGTGAAATGAATAGGTACACTGTTAAAAAATAAAGTTTAACCTAATTTATAATGGGCTTTCTTTCTGTATACCTAAAACAATTACACTTTTACAAACATTATAGAATTTTATTTCTTTGTCTCTCTTAGCAATATACAAAATACACAAAAAGGAGGAAGTAGCCTATGAAATACAGACATTAAGTTAAAGCTGCAAGTATCTGCATGTAGAAAGTTATATAGTTGCATTTTTTGCTCACTTTGTTAATTAAATTTATATGCTGCTTATATTGTATAAAATACTGCACGCTCTTGCCTTCCTGTAGCTCAAACAGAAAAGCCGCTGATTGGTTTAATTTCACATGGAAACTTTAAAAACAGTGCAAGTATTTTTGATTAAAATAATAAATATCTTGCGCTTGGCTCTTTTCTCAATGTCAATTCTAAATAGATTTGTTCCTGTTTCAGATGGTGTGCACATTTCTTCAAAAAGCATTGGAGAGACTCAATGCGGACAACACTGAGTTCACCAGGTAATACAGCTTCACAACTGTACAAGGCTTTATAGAAAACATAGTGTGAACGGAAAACCTGATGCTTGCATAAAGTGACATGAAATTTTAGGGCCGTGCTGCCGTGTTTCATTTGAAATTTCATTTTGAGTCTTGCTTTTTAAAATAAGTGTCTGTTATTTAATAGGCTTGCAGTCATTGACCTGGTTGTAGCCATGGCTCCATTTGTGGATGAAGCGTCTATGAGTCAGATACTTGAATTTATTAAACCTTTTGTGGAGGTGAGAATCTTCCTGATAAACCTTTTGTTTTCACTTGTTTTGTCATGAGTGTACTTTACATTTGTTTGTGTGTTTAAAGAGCAAGGATACTGGCATCCAGAAGAAAGCCTACAGAGTTCTGGAGGAGATCTGTGGAGGAGAGAGAGCGTCCTGTAAAGCTTTTGTTCTGGCAAATCTAGAGCAGCTGAAGAAGGTGCTGATGGAAAGCCTGAAGACTGCCGCTTCTCCTGCTAAACGGGTGAGAGGATATAAAAAAACACTAGCAATTCATTATTAATGTGCAAAGACATGGAGTGTAATGGTGTTTTTTTTATGTTTTTATTTTTTAAAGCCTAGACTCAAGTGTCTGATTCACATAGTAAAGCAGCTGAATGAAGAACACCGGGATTTTATTACTGCTCTGCTTCCTGAGGTATGTCTCGCAAAAGTGTATGGGTGTTCTCTGGTGTAGCTTTTTATACAATTTTCTAATGTTGTATTTTTTTTCCAAATGTGTGTTTAGGTCATTCTTTGCACAAAGGAAATGTCCATTGGTGCCCGCAAAAATGCCTACACGCTTTTGGTTGAGATTGGCAATGCTTTTGAGCGCTTTTGTGGGAACACAAAAGGTGAAAATGATGCCAAATGTTTTTTTTTTTTTTTTTACAAATTGGTTACTTTTATATTCATTTTAAAGTCAGTCACATTTTTCTTGTGAATATATAAAAAATCTTAGTGAGTCATAATAGTCATTTTTGTATTGTTTCCCCAGATGCCATCAATGAGTATTTAGGCTATGTGTACATTGGCCTAACTGGCTCTGTAACACTGATCACCTGCACAGTTCTGGCTTTAACCAGACTGATATTTCATTACAAAGGTGAGTTTGACTGATACTGCTTTCAGCTGTTCTTTAACGCTTATTCTGTACCTTTGGAATATTTTCATCAGACAAATTTAAATGTTTTGATATTGTTTACTCAACTGAATATTCTGTTATCTTTTTATAAACACTGACTTTATTAAATGTTTATAAACTTTTAACATACCTACTAAAGAAAACAAAACATACAAAATTATTTAAAAATAAGAATAATAAGAAAATAAATACAAATTACAATTACAAGTGTTTATAAATAAATAAATGTATGTACATACTCATACAATATAAAGGTATCAAAACAATGGTAATTTAATAGCAAGTGATACAAGATTCAAATTATATGGATAAAAGATTCATATCAGCTTCCTTCAGGTATCCTATAAAGGGATTCCAATTTTGAAAAACCTTTTTGGGTTTTCTCTTAACTCAAAACGTTAATTTTTCTAATGCCAAACAATGAGACAATACTTGCCACCATTGTTTAAGTGGAGAGTTTTCTGTATTTTTCCAATGACGGGCTATTATGGGTTTTGCATGTAATAAACAGATTTTTTTTATCTGAGATCATAAAAGAGCTTGTAACAGGAATTCTGTTATCATTTACTCAACTACGTTCTTTTTCAACTACGTTCTTTTTAAAAACAAAAGAAGTTATTTTGAAAAATGTTGGAAACCTGTAAATATTTTCAATAGTGAACACACTGACCCGAAACAACATTCGTTGTTCTATCTAGAGCCTTGCACGGGCCTTAAATCTAAGCCATAGCCCGGCCCTGGCCTGAGACGCACAGGCTGTAGCCCTGCCCTTGTCCAACAGCTTATCAAAATCTTTGGCCCGAGTCCGACCCAAAGCTTGTCTTTTTTTCAATCAGCTTATACTGTTACAGCTATTAAAATAGACCAGATTTGTATTTAATAGAAAGTTGATGTTTTTTCGTTCAGTTTTTTTTATCAGAATAATTTAAAGAAATGTTTGGAGGTTTTTTTTTTTTTTAATGTAAGTTTTAGTTTTTAAGTGACATTAATATGCAAGCGGTATGTGGTTCCCAATGAGTTTACTGTTGTGCGTTGTGCATAACCAGTTTGCTCATCATCTCAAGTTGTAACTATTTGAAAAGTTGACCAGAAGTTCGCCTTTCTTCTAGCGTTTTTAAGTTTTAAGTTTGCCATTTGACAATTTTTCTTTGTATGTTCTCCATTGCATGTGGCTGGAAATCTCTATGCGCAAGGCATCACTGGGGCTTCCGGACTGAATGCATTAGATCTCATTAAACTTATTTTAAAAAAAAATTCTAAAGCAGGCCCGAAGCCTGATATGCTTAAATGCTGGGCTCTAGTTATATCTTCTGATGAATGTAAAATAAAAAAGATAACTCTAATTACTCAGAGTGAGGATCATGACCTTTTGAGTTACCAATTAACCATTGACATTCATAATATTTGATTTTCCTACTATAGAAGTAAATGGTGGACTATCTCTTTAAGAGTCATTAAGTGATTTTAATAGTTTGTTGATTGTTTAACAAAAATAAATGTGGAAATTGTGTCTGTTTTTTTTTTTTTTTTTTTTTTAGATTCCATAGACCTTTCCTCATTGGAGCTGCTTCTGCAAAATGTCTGTCTTCTGCTTACAAGTAGAACTCGAGACATCGTCAAAGCCTCTCTTGGCTTCCTAAAAGTTATCATCTTTTCTCTGGATGTCAAGGTTTTAGCCAGCCATGTTAACGTTATTGTAAGTGACAAAGAAACTGTTTCATGTTTAAGCATTTAAAAGGTGTCAGAGGCCTGGTTTATACCTAGCATTAACATGTTTTCAGTCAAATGATCATGTATTTAAGATCAACTGTTTATACAACAAATCATTTTAATCTAACAGCATTCAGATACAGATGAATAATAAAATAACTAAAATAATATAACAAAAAATAACCAAATATGATAAACTGAAAATATTTTAGACTCTATTTACATATGGAATAATTTGCATCGTCTACTTGTGATGAGAGTAATGAAATTTCCTTAATTCTAAATTTAAATGAGGCATGAGAAGTGTCTATTAAATTACCATTTAATAATACAATCATTTTTGTGTCATCTTGCAGATGGAAGGCATAAGCAATATGAATGATATGCGCCGGCATTTCAGAGTGAAACTTAAAAATATTTACACCAAACTGATTAGGAAATTTGGGTAAGTTTAGCAGCTAATCAAATGTAACTTATCGACCCCTTGATTTCTGTCTGTAATCTTTATCTGGTTATAATGTGTTCAGATTTGAGCTTGTCAAAAGCATGCTGCCAGCTGAGCAACACAAGGTCCTGGTGAACATCCGTAAATCTGAAGCCAGAAATAAGAAACGCAAACTGACCAAGACAGAAGAGGACGAATCGGACACTGAAGACGAGAAGCCTAAAGTGAAAGGAGAGAGGTATGGGTCTTTCAGATGAAAACTTGTGTTTCATGATAGTTTGTGTGGGGTGCAGGGATGACGTTGAAATCCAGATTCATGAGTTCCCTCAAGCTTTTTAATAAATTAGAAAAAAAATGTATGTGGCCAACATAACTTGACAGTCCACTCAAAAAAAGTTTTAGCGCTATACCAGGGAGTACTGAATTAGACAAAAAAAAGCCATTTGTGAGCTTTGCAATATATATAGTTCTCTGTTTAATCACAATGTGCAGTTCTAATGAATGGGAATGGAAGGAAAATAAATTGGAATTGGAATTTTAATTTGTCTGCCGACTTCATCAAGTTGTCAATATAATGTGACACGCATACTAATACAAACTATTGCAATATATCACAATATTTATTATATTGCAATATATCGTGATATATTGTATCGTGACCCCACATATGGCTCGTTTCCACTGAGTGGTACGGTTCGGGTCGGTACGGGTCATTTTTATCAGGCTTGCATTTCCACTACAAAGGGTACCCTTTTGGTGCGCGTGGTGTACTACAAAGAGTTTCAGTCTACGTCATTCTCGCTTGAATAAATGTCTACAGTAAAGCTGTACAGGTTGTTCACATTATATGAGAAGCTCTTCTAACAACACAGATGCTTTAAACATATTAATACTTCTTTATAAATGTTTATTACTAACATTTCTATGAACATGATTTGATTATAACTGCAGATCAATGACAGAGTGACAGTGTTACAGCCTACTGTAACGTCTGTAATTATATAAAATAAATAAATAAATGCAACATATATATACACATACAGACCCTTACAGTCTCCGATATGTTACCACTTACAGAGCTAACCTCTCATCTGTATCTTTAATCTTCACCAGCACATGTAGCCTCTGTTAGAGAGTAATTCCGTCATTCCGAGTTCATAATAGTCCAAAAAGTGATGATAAACATGGCAGATTGTTCATGGCAGATTGTTCAGGTTGCTGAAACTATTTGCTCCTGTGTTTTGTTGGGCTTCTCCTTTTTTCCGCGCATCACTCTCGCGTTTGTCCTTTTCTTTCTGAATGGATCAGATGTCGAAGCGGCTTCATTAATCACACACCTTATTGTCATCAGCTCAAGAAGTTCGTTATATCAAATCTAGATGCGATCGCGAGCTCCCTGGAGAAAGCGAAAACCGCTCGCACTTTTAGACTTATAGACAGCCTCGTAAAACAACAACAGGACACGGCAGATTCTTGGCTTTGTGGCTGTTCATCAAGACAACAACAAGGTTTGTTTTGAGCTTGGGTCATCCATGGATCGTTATTATATGCATATAGTGGTCTAGGCTGTGTATTTAAAAACATGGCGGCTCCATTGTTTTGTTACTTGTCAGCTCCACGAGGTCGTGACGTATCTCTGTAAACCAATCAGCGTTCAGCTGCGCGTGTAGCTCCACCTTCTGGTACCCTTTTTCATCCTTGGTACCCTTTCGAAAGGGTGCTGAAAAAAGTGGTACGGTACGGTTTGGTTCGGTACGCTTTTGACAGTGGAAACGCCCATAAAAGCGTACCGAACCGTACCGTACCACTCAGTGGAAACGGGCCATTAGTGGAAACGGGCCATTATATACTGCTGCTCGTTGGTTGTGTGAAGTCCATTTTGGATAAAAGCCTCTGCTAAATGAATAAATGCTAAATTCCTTTCTGGTTCTCTCATCATTTTTTCATCACTCTATTGCAACCATTAACCAATTACATCTGTAGGATTTTTGAGCTTAGCTGATGGTGGAGTAGATGTTTGACATTTGTGTTTGTTTCTCCGCAGTATTGAAGACATTCTGGCTGAGACAGACTCTGATGTCTCGGATGAAGACGAGAAACGCATGAAGGGTCAGAAGAAGCCAATGAAAAAGAAGGGCCAGGCCTGGTTGAAGGAAGGCATTTCAGACGAACCACTCAACTTCCTCGATCCAAAGGCAGCGCAGAGAGTTCTGGGTAAGAGAGATTCCTTAAGCATAAATCAGCATAAATGTATCTTTAACATTGCTCAATAATATGTCTTGTATATATTTCTCACTTTCATATTGGTTGATCCAGCCACCAACCCTAACCTGAAGAAGGCCACCAAAGCAGACCATGGATTCAAGGTGACAACTGATGGAAGATTGATCATCAAGGAAGACGATGATGATGAGGAGGAAAAAACTAAAGGTAAGACCGTTTTTTTGAGTTAGGAATATGTTTCTTGTGCATGGTAATATTCGTCAGGGTTCTGGTGATATTTGTGTTAGCGCACAATTGTTGTAATAAATTCATCACAATCTTACCTTTATCTTTCTCCAGATGCTGAAATGGATGATGTACTCGAAGAGGCTGGAGTCAAAACTGTGAGTGTTTGGATTTTATTTTATTCATGATCAGAACTGAGAAGATTTTGCAGTGTTGTTTATTTATTTATTTTCCTGCTGAACAGAAGAAGAATCCAAAGAGGAAAATTGCAGCTGATCTGGATGATGACATGGATGTTGAGCCTGCAATGAAATATAAAGGTAAGAGAACTTTAACCTTGCTTAAAAAGTACTATATTTTCTGGAAAACATGGTTTCTAAATATATATGGTAATGTGGTGCATCAAAGACCTTAGAAGTCACAAACAATATGGCGACACTACTTCAGCCTTACATATGTTTATACATGTATGCAAATGAGATGTCTTTGAACTTTTGAATGATTTTATGTGTTGTTGAACCTCTTAGCTGGTGGCATTGGGATCCACAGGCCTCTGGGTGGAAGACCGGAAATCGGGACGGAGTATAAATCTAAGGTGAGTCTTTGTTCAACATTTAGTTATAACATATATCATAACCACATATTAAGGATCTCTTTTGAAAATCTTTTTTTTTTTTTTGCAGAAAGGAAAAGGTGACGTTAAGAAGGCAGGCAAGTGTGACCCGTATGCCTATATTCCTCTCAAGAAATCCCAGCTCAACCGCAGGTGATTATCAGAGTCTCTTTTTTTCTCCTCCACACATCATTCTTTAAAATATGAGTGATCTAAATGTTTGATTTTGGGAACAGGAAAAAGGCCAAACTCCAGGGCCAGTTTAAAGGCATGGTTAGAGGAGCAAAGAAAGGAGCGCTTTCTGGATCCAGAATACTGAAGAAGAGAAAAGCCTAAAACTGGTGGGCGTCTAGATATGGAACTGTTTTTTCTAGATGTGCTTTCATTTCTCATGACACGATCAATAAAAAAGGTAGAGACATCTTGTTTTTCTGTTCAAATATTACGTGAGAACTTCCCGTGGAAGCTTCTCTTAAAAGAGGGTTTCAAGAAGTCCTGGTTGATGTTGGCTGTGGCTGGATTATAAGAAAAAAGCAGTATGATAATAGCTTTGTAACAAATGTATTTATGTTCTTGCTATGTTGGACACCAAATAAAGTGTTCCGAAATTATTTCAGAGTAAAGCTTTTTCATTACACAATGATAGTTTTTGTTTTCCATCATAACATTTTAATGCTAAATGTTCTAAACTCCCATTAAAAACGAACAAAAAAAGCTAATTGCATATTCACTTGCACTTTCTGCCCTCTGGAACATTGATTTCCATGGAACGTGTAGATTGACAGTGCTTTCTTAAAGTATATCTTCTGTTAGTTTGATAAAGTAATAAAAGCATAATTCCCACATGCCCTTTAAAAAGTTGTTTCAGAGAGACCGATCTTGTGCAGTACAGTATTTTAGCAGTGAATTATGGTGGTGTTAATGAAGAGTTCAGCTGTGTGTGTGTAAGACAGAGACTTGAGGTCTGCTGGAGGTCAGACGGGTCCTCTTACTCCAATAAGCTCAGCTGGATTTTTCCTGATAGTCCCTGTGAGAGAGAAGTGATACAGACTCAAGACGTTTATGGTGGCGTCTGCTGACTTCAGACACTTCAGCTGCTGTTGAGAGCCGGCTTTCATTGACATGTATGACAAAGGCCCTATTAAGGTGTTTTGATGGAAGACATTCGTCACTTTAGAGTTATAAGGTTCTATCTGACATTTTTGTGAAAATTGAGTTATTGACATTCTTATTAAATGACAACTTATTTACATTATGGGATGTTTTATATTAGTTGATTACATTTTAAGACGTTTTATTTAAAAAAAAACAAATGTTACACACACTGTTTGCTATGGAATGCAAAAACTTTAAAGCTCAATATCTCAAAATCATTTAGTACAAAGATAGAACCTTATAATTCCAAGGTGATGGCAGTCCATTTTTTCCACATATGGAGGAGAAAACAGATGGCTATGTACATAGTGTAATGTTTGTTTGATGTGTGCATTTACATCTGGATGTATTGTTTAAAGTATTTGAAAGAAGCATTAGAAAATGTCTTAAATATTTTAATAATTTACAATGTTTAAAAAACTGACCTTAAGAAATTTGCGATCTTTGTATACAACATATGTTGTATAAAACAATCGTGTTATATCTAGGTTGATAATTGTCACCATTTGCTGTTTTAATGACAAATATTTTTTACAATTTTGCAAAATTTTGATTTACTAATTCATGTCCCAGCAAAAAATAATAATGATAATATATATAATAATATGGAAACCATCATAGAATTTGTAATGTTATAATAGTAATTACTAAATATATTTGAGGTAATGGTTAGTATCTACTGGTAATCAGTTGTATTATATTGGTGTCATGTTACAGTTTTTTACAGATGCTAGGATACATTTCTCAATACTTGGGTCACTTGCAAAACTCTTTACACAGTGAGCACAACAGAAGTCTATGTGGGCTAAACTGAGGATCTATTATTGTTTTGGCACAAAATGCATTCAATGACTACATCTCTCAAATTTCATGAATTCTATTCTCACTCAGACGCCAAAAATCTTTGCATGTACAGGACATTTTGCACATGCTTACATACTGTTTTCAAAACTGTTAAACTTGTGTTCAAAACAGTAACAATGCAAAACTGAATAAGACAGCAAAATTCAACAGCAATATTTTCTGGAAACATATTTCAAATGCAGTTTAACCAGCCAGCTTATCATTACTATTGTATCTGTATCAGTGGATGGTGTGTATACAATTTTTTTGTATTTTGGAATTACTTATTGGAAAAAAATTATAATAGACGACATAAAATATTGACGAATTCTGCATCATGATTCATTCCAGTAACGTATATTGCAGTTATAAACAATATATATTGCAATTATAAACCAAGATGTGTCCTTGTTTTACATAGAAAACACTACGTAATGCTACATGTTGTTAGTGTTTTTTAGGTCATTGTTTTGTGGGTGACAAAGTTTGTAGGCTGTCAACCTTTGCTAGTGTTCTGGAAGAATGAGTTTATTTGAAACCTAAATAAAGTGTTTTGATAGTTGTAGTGCATTTTGAATGAACTGATTTGCCAAGCTGAAAGTTGGTTAGAAGAATTGTGTGAAGAGTTTTGCAAAAGTGACCTAGGTATTGAGAAATTTAGCGTCTGTAAAAAAAAAAACTGTAAGAGATGCCCCAAAGCACACTAGAAATCACTAGAATTTTTAAGGATCAGTTTAGCTATTTTTTATTATTATGGTTCATTATTTCCTTGTTACTGGCATCTAATCAAAAACTAATCAATTGATGTTTTTTTTGTAGTATAGTAAAAATGGGCTTAAAAAAAGAATATACAGTGTTTTAAAGCCATTCAGTGTTTAGTTGAGTGTTTCCAAAGTCTCTTCAGCCATTTCTATATTTTGAGAATGTTGATTGAAAAGGATATTCTTGCGATATCACACGGTTATTTTGTGTATTTTAATCAGCTACTTATTTGTGTTCCTATATTTCTTCATTTTAATTTTCACTCGTCAACATTCTTTTTACCAGACGCCTTTGGTGAACTTTTAGCAAAGTATTTACAACAAAGATTCATTACATAATGAAACAACTCTTAGTTGAGGATTATTTGTATTAATGTCAGGCTTGTCGTAAATGTACAACAGTAATTTTGACCAAGAGATGGCATGGTGCCAATCTTTCAACACTAAGAAATTGAACTTGCAGCAACTCAATTTACACTCACAGATAAAAAAGGAACACAATCTACTATATTTGTACCTAAAAAGCCCCTTAACAATACACAATAAATAAGTCAATTGTGCATATAAGTACTTAAATACTACAAAAGTTTGTTTTTAAAGCAGTGTGGACCCATAGGTTTAAAGACACGTTTTGAAAACATACCACCAGTGACAGCTTTGTACCTTTATTTCTGAGTGTGTAATGGTTTCTCCTACATAAGAAATGCACGTTTTTGTTTTAAAATGCACAAAAGTTTACATCTGACATCTACACCACTCCAGAGATTTGTCCCTATAAAACGGGGACATTTGTAAATGCTGAAGACCCTGTTTTAGCTTGTCTGACTTGTCGTCTAATGTACAGCAGTTATTTTAACCAACAGATGGCACTGTCTCACTTCACAAGAGATTGAAACGCACATTCCTCTCGAGACGTTACTGTGTAACTGCAAACATATAAATATAAGGTCATTTACGTTTTTATACGTCCTAGTTTTGAATCTGTCATGACAAAATGAACTGTTATGCGATTATTGGTGCAAATGGACATGAACGAGCCTCCTCTGAATCTGAGGCAGTGGATGTTAGCCATAATGTGTGGCTGTTATTGTGAAGCTCCCCAGTGAGGCCTGCAGGTTTGTGGCTCCTGTCAACACTCTGATGTTTCTCATGAGTGTTCAGCGCATCCAGCCAAAGGAGCTGCAGTCATCAGACCATATGAATCATGTCAAGTTACATGATGGGAATCAAGCTCCTGCTGAGTATTAATTCCTTTCAGAGCAGTACGAGGTTGACTGTCAGCCATGAGTGGAAATAAAGGTAAATACAGTTAAACAAGTAGCTTAGTTTGTTATTATCTGTAAAATGCGGATAGAACGAATACTGTGTTTTTAATGTAAATAGAACTATGGCAGTAAATGTTGTCTGATTTTTGAAAATATGTCAATTCGCAGACAAATCATGACCAAGGACCCAATTTCAGCAAAAAAAAATCTTGTTTAAAATTCCACAACAAAATTGTCACTTATAAATCTTGGCTGGCTTGTGGGTGAGTATCATTATATTGCTTATTTCACTGCTATAGTTGTAAATCTTGAGCTCAAGATCAAACAATTTTAAAACTGAATACTTTATCATTCCTTCCTTTTCTACATATACACTGAATGGCTATAACATTGATCTTATTTTCATAGCATTAATGGGAAGACATTAGGATTATTTACACTTTTCTTAAAAGCAAAAGACAAATTCACACGAGCACCAAGAGTCCAATCCATGAAGATAAAATTTTAACTTTAATATTTTCTTACTCTTCAGGACTACTGTTTATTACCATGATCCACAAAGGAAAAGACAAATATATATTATATCAAATATCATGCTGAGCGTCCTGTACCAGTGGTGGACACCCTGTCATTTTATATTCAAGTGCCTACCAGGAACCCAAGGCTAAATAAATTAGAGGTCTGTAGTACTGCCCTGCAGTCACAAGTCAAATTTTCTTTTCTTTTTTTATAGATGTGGCCAATTTATATCATCCACAATTAAAACAGAGCATACTGTATACCATGATTAATCTATAAAGCTTGTTCTAATCTTGCACATGCATGTCATCTACCAAAATATTTGATAAACAAATACCCCAAATTAACATTCAAAGTTCTTTAAGTGCCTTAAAAATGAATTCATGTTGCATGTGAAATAATCATGCAATGATGCAGTCCCGCTTTCAGTGCCTCTTTTTATATTATTTTTTTCAGTCGCTAACAAGCATTTGTCCAACCAGTTGTCACATTTACAAAACACAATTAGCACAGTATTGCTCTTTTGTGGCCATACCATTCACATATTTCATTTCGTTTTGAGCCATTATGCAGTCAGTGAACACATTTCCACAACTCATACATTTTCTTAACAGACAAGCTATACCTCTCAACAAAATTATGGATTGTTTTTGTTGTATTTATAAATGTTAACACAACATCCTGCAGTAGCAAAAACAATATCCCAAAACCTTAGATACAGTATAAAACACTCTGCTTCTGCAATGATGTCAGGTCACAAACAATATCAATATCTCAGCTGATAATAAATTAACAACTGAATAATTGACACTGCTGATTTATGTTGGGTAAATTGGGCCAACCATAGCTTTTTTAAATTACATTTACACTTTTATAGTAAAAGGAGGACTTTGAGAAGTGATGTTGATGAAAACATGTGGCCTAACCTTGCAGATCGCAGAGATTACAAACAGTAATTTTGTTTTTGTTTTTTTATACCCCCCCCCCCTTTGTATTTGGGTTTTTTGCTGTTGTTTTGTTTTGTTAAAAAAGCTCTTTTGTGTTTAATGGATATTTAGCTCACTGTAAGCAATACTGTAAAACCTTTTCTGTTCTATCATACCGTGTTTCTACTGTATCTCCTGTAGTAAACAGTAAAGGAAAAAAACTGGTGTACTTTGATTGACCATGTAGCTGTCAAGTGAAAACATGCAGTGTTATTCTTTGACAGAATCATTTCATCTTGAGTCAGATTTCCAGTGTTTTGGTAAAGTTAGTGTGTGCTTAGAAAGATGTGCTCTATTTTGAAATGAAGAGTTAGTATATATTTAACATAATGTTGTTTGTGAAGAAAATTATCAATTTGGCCAATTGTGTTTTGTAATGTGTGTGTGCGTTTATATATAGCACATTTATTATGGTGGCCATACACCCAAAAAGCTTCACAATCACGAGGGGGGTCTCTCCACACCACCACCAGTGTGCAGCATCCACTCAGATGGTGCGACGGCAGCCATAGGACAACGGCGCCAGTGCGCTCACCACACATGAGCTATAGGGGGAGTGGAGAGACAGTGATAGAGCCAATTCAGTGGGTAGGGATGATTGGAAGGCCATAATGGGTAAAGGCCTATTGAGGGAATTTTGCCAGGACACAATTTTGCACTTTTGTAGGTGTAAGTCTGTGTTAAGAGTTTAGAAAAAGTATCTGAAGTATGGATAAGCTCTTGTTAGCGACTGAAAAAAAACTGTAGGAACATAAACATTTACAAACAGAATCAAAACTTGGGTTTTTGCAGTGATGTCATGGAAGATCCATTTTTGGGGAGTTTTCCCTAGTGTGAAGAACATCGTAAAAGCCAAAAGAATATTTTGTAGAAAAGTTCCCTGCTTCTAAAAACAGGTTTATTGGCATATATATACAACCATTAGCATCAATAGAACTTTATCATTACAAAATAAGCAAAACTATAATAATTTAATGGTGCAAAACAAGTTCTTGACATTGTTTAAATGCTCTTCACACTAAAAGAAAAAATGATAATTTTAAAAACTGTTACCCAAAATTAACTGTGAACCAAAATGGCTCTTCGATAGCATTACTGTGAAAAATGCCTTTTATACAATTGATTTTTAAAGGGATAGTTCAACCAAAAATCTATATTCTACCATCATTTAATCATCCTCCAGTTGTTCCAAACCAGTTTGAGTTTCTTTGATAACACATTTATTTTGTATAGAGCCTAAAGTTGCTTTTTAAAGATCTTTACAAAAAAGCAACAAAACAAAGGCTGTTTTTTTTCCAATATTCCAATAAAGATTTTTTTTAATAAAAGTTTAGAAACACTTGAGTGCAAGAAAATGTTAAAAAATGTACAATTCAGGGTGAAATATCCATTTAAGAGTGCAAAGTTTCTTCATGGAACCACAGATTCCAATAAAGAAGCTTTATTTTTAAAATAGTACCTCACATTTCACTCCCTCGTCGATCTGAAACTGTGGGAAACCAGTAGCTTTGGTAAATTTCACAAATTTGTATTAAAGGCTGAGATTTTAGGGTGGCAGTGAAGGCCCTCCATTGTTCTCAATGACTGTTCCCAGGGCAGGGTGGGGGTCGTGAAGGTGGGGGTCTGCGGGGGCCTGGGGGAGCCCGGGCTGGTGGAGGTCCTGGGGGTGAGCAGTTAATGGAGGGTCCGCGGGATGGTGGTCTTTTGGGCGGAGGTCGCATGAGTGGCTGATGGTCTGGAGGGGGCGGTGGAGGTGGAAGGTGGCTGTGTGCTGGTGACCTTGGCTCCTCTGCTTTCACCCGGGTAAAGTTGATGCATCTCCCCTGTGCAAAACAGGACAGATGGTGGGATCATGGTCAGTTCAACGCTGAAACTATATTAGATATTTGGAATATTGCATAAATAACTGGTGCCAATCTTTCAACACTAAGAAATTGAAGTTGCTGCAACTGGGGAAACCAATGTCTCTCATATAAAAAAGGACCACAATCAACTATATTTGTACATAAAAGGCCCTTAACAATACATGTTAGTAATAAGTAAACTGTGCATATTAATACCTATATACTACAAAAGTGTGCCTTCAAAACATCAGTGTTGACTCACTAGATTCAAATATAGACCTTTTGAAAAGCTACCACCACCACCAGAGTAACAGCTTTGTACCTTCATTTCTGAGAGTGTAGTGGTTTCTCCTACATAATTAAATGACTTGCACTTTTTTTTCCCAGTACTGGGTTGCAGCTGGAAGGCCATCCGCTGTGTAAAACATATGCTGGAAAAGTTGGCGGTTCATTCCGCTGTGGTGACCTCTGATGAATAAAGGGACTAAGCCGAAAAAAAGAGAATAAATGAAATGCAAAAAAGTTTACATCTGACATCCACACTACTCCAGAGTTTTTGTTCCTATAAAATGTGGACATATATTAAAATGCGGACATATTCCTATAAACACGCTGAAGACCCTGTTTTAGCTTGAAAACTTTAGGGTTGTGTCGGGCCAAAACTCAGACTTGTTGAAATAAAGGTGTGGCTGCGTCAATTGTCGAGATCCTAACATTACACTGAGTTTTGTTTTGTTTTTGCTACAGTTGTTTTTTTTATTATAATAATACATAAATGAAAAGTAAACCCACAGTTTCACATTCAAATTTATTCATTTAGCGGTCACTTTTATCCAAGGTAAATTTCAAGTAAGGATAAAAGGAGAACTTTAAATAAACAGAAAGCTGCATATACAGCGGGCAAAATAAGTATAACACGTCACTTTTTATTTTCAGAAAACATATTTCTTAAGGTGCTACATAAAAATGTTCGTTGGATATTGGTAACAGCCAAAGAAATCCATATATGCAAGAAAACAAAATAAATTAGTTTACAAATGAAGTTATATATAATAAAATGAAATGACATAGGAAAAAATTATTGAACACATGAAGAAAGGGAGGTGTAGAAAGGCAGTGAAAGCCCAGACAGCAGCTAAAATCTTTCAGTAGTTATTCAGCAACCCTCTGCCCTTCGACATTGTAAATTAATATTAGCTGCTTCATTTCATCATCTACATTAGCAGGATGATGAAGATGAAACCAGGGTGGACATTTCAGCAAGACAATGATCCAAAACACACCCAAGGAACTCTCAAATTGATTCAGAGAAAGAAAATCAAGCTGTAGAATGGCCCAGCCAATCACCTGACTTGAACCCAATATAAAATATAAAACAAAGATCATATTTGTTAGAGACCCACAGATCCATCAAGATTTTTACACTCTGTTGAAGTGAAAAACTCACCCCTGAGCAATTTATATGACTTCATTCTCCACATGAGAGTCGTCTTTAAGCTGCCATCACCAAAAAAGCCTTTTATATAAAGTATTAAATACATTTTAGTAGTTCAGTACTTTCTCCTTGTGTTATTCCATTGTTATTACACATAACAAATTTCAGATTTTTTTTGTTTTGTTTCATTTTTATATTTGAATTGTTTGTTTTTCTAAAAGTACTTCTTTAGAAATATTATTCCCAGGAAAAAAACATGACGTGTTCAATACTTATTTTAGTGTTGCAAATGATCTCTTACTGTGTGACCAAAATAAGTTTCTGTCTTATAATGCAAAAATCTAGAGCATTCTGTCCTAATTATAGTTTCTATTTTGTCACATCACGCATGGTTTTTGGTTTATTTAGGTATGTTTGGTCTGTGCTGTGTTCATATTTTGAAGCGCACTACAATGGGGCTATAACTGCGGATAAAACAAAACCCAAACTCTTCACATCTTTTGTATGACCTCTTTGTATTTTCAACCCCAGAGGTGATAAGTTCACTGCAAAATGCGTAGGATTGAAAAACAGAAGCTCAAGCAGCGGTGCAGCTGATCCTGGGCTGCGTTTTTTTGCTTGCTTTGGCTGAAAATGCCCAGGAGACGAACCCACAGCACTTCAGACATCCAGAAACTCAGCTGTCAACTGCAATTCTGTCCCTAAAATCATGGGGGTGGGGTTGAAGAGTTGCAGCGCCGCGCTTAAGAAAGAATAGCTATTTGTGAAAACGGTGTTGGAACAAGAGGCTGGTCTCTGAGAAAACGTACATTCTTCAAGATGAAGCGATTCATTGTTGTCAGTAAGGCTGATCGTTCAGGAGGAATCGCCTCGAGTTCAAACTTTGAGACCGACGAAGCAAAGCCATTCAAAGCTCACTTTACGCTTCATTAAGTGGCAAAAATGAAACTCATTACAAGGATTCACTACAACACCCACTTTTGTCAGGGCTTAATAAAAGTGATGTATTCATATGCAAGTGCTTGAATGGAGGTAAAGCCAGTTAAGTTGTCTACATTTTGAAATCCATGCGATAATCAAACGCAACAGATTGAATCTGAAGCATTTTTTTCATAGAGCAAACATTCAGGTTCAAAAGAAGTATTATGTTTTTAAGTGCTAATATTATTTAGATATAATTTAGATATTGTTTTTCGGATATTCACCAATTCAAGTAAAAACAAAATGAATTATAAATAGCCAATTAAAGTGAAAGTCAATTGTTACAATAAAACTCAGTCTAATTTTGTTTTAAAAGTGTCTTGCACTTACTAATGCAGCTATGGAAAAATAACAGACTCTTTCTCTGGATTTGCAATTCATAGCTTTGTTCTGCAAATTACATTGTCATACAGCATTTTTTTGCCATGCTTTCAGAAGTTTATATTCACTTTCAGACAACACAATGCCATTTTTATAAACTTCAGATTAGTTATTACCCTGATTATTAATCACAACAAATGAACGTATTTACTATTTTGACCCATTGTCATTTTCAGCAACAACAACAACAACTCTGAATGACAATATGGTTGTTGGAAATTTAAAAGAAATGTTATAAATTTAAAACTGATAAAGATCGTATACTTTAAAATATTACAATTTTTTACAATCACTATGACTTTCTTGACAATACATTTATATCTTGTCAAGTTTCCTAAACTTATCACAGTTAGCACAACATCTGTCTTTGTAGGCATTACAATAAACACATTTTTTGTTGCTTTGATACAAAATGCATATAGTTAACACCAATTTAAAATGCTTGAACTTCTTTTACACACAAGTGCAACAAAGACCAAAACAATGTAATGTTAAAGTCAAATTTACAAATGCTTTCACACTGCATGTCAGAACAGATAATACAGAACATAACATTGTGTTCTAAACATAGCATAAAGTCTAAATCATAATGAACAGCTGTTTATATTTTGAACTGAAACACAAATATATTCCCTGTATTTTATTCCATCACCAATAAGAAACAGCTTATTGCAGTAATGTAAATACATAAATCACATAAATCACATTTCCATCTATAGGAACCACACTCACCAATTTTCAATCACATGATCAAATGTTCTAAAAGACTCTTTGGGCTGATTTTGTGGGAAAAAGAAAAAACAAGAGAATTCTTCCCATGACTAGAGAAGATATCAGGTGTGGTGTGGATGAGAACATGTGGCCAAATGCAGAAGATTACTTTGTTTTTTTATTATAATAGCTGTCCTTTTTCTGTTTGTATATCTTGCAGTAATGTCCTTTTGCAAATAAAGTCTGTACTGCAGCAATTCTGTGTCTGTATTTTTGATTAATCTTTTTACATATTTTACATAAACTGTACATTTTATAAAGCTAATATGATCATTCATTTTTTGCATTGAATTTCTGCAGCAAAAGAAACAAAATGCATTCATTTACTAAACCCAACAAAACAAAAATGTAGAGAGGCTTTAAATATACAGGCAGATCTGACACATAGCGATTGTAAAAGACTACAAATAATCAAAAAATAGAAAAACATGACAGCACCCACAGCAATTGTTTCTATCACCTTCAACAACAACAACAAAAACAACAACAGCAAACTGAAGCATGAACTAATATTTGTTGTGCTCTGATCTAAATGGCTTTCATTGGAGTGTGGAGAGCGGTTAAGGGGGAGACAGTGTCTGACATGTTGTCTGAGACAGTTTAAAGGCCACAAGCTCAATTACCACACAGGAGAGATTTTCACCCTTTTTTTCAAGGGTTGATGGTAGGATAGGATATGTCTTTTTATTGTGTTTTTAATAAGGGTGGTCTCAAATTATGAACATGAAACAGATGGACAAAGAGAGACCATAAGGTGAGTCTGTTTTCCATAAATAAATCTGATATATGGAAATATATACAAATGACATTGAAATACAAGTTCATAATGGGATTTCATATATAAAAAATGTCATATATACTATATATTTCAAAATATTGCAAAAATGCACATTTATATATATATGAGAGAGAGAGAGAGAGAGAGAGAGAGGTCAGAAGTCCGAATTATTAAACTCCCTGAATTATTAGCCCCTCTGTTTATTTTTTCCCCCAATTTAGGTTTAATGGAGAGATTATTTTCAACACATTTATAAACATAAGCGTTTTAATAACTCATTTCTAATAACTGATTTATTATTTTACTGATTTACTACCATGATGACAGTAAATAATATTTGACTAGATATTTTTCAAGACACTTCTTTACAGCTTAAAGTGACATTTAAAGGCTTAACTAGGTTAATTAGGTTAACTAGGCAGGTTAAGGTAATTTGGCAAGTTATTGTATAACGATGGTTTGTTCTGTAGACAATCGAGAAAAAATATATAGCTTAAAGGGGCTATTAATTTTGACCTTAAATGGTTTAAAAAAAAACTGTTTTTATTTTACACAAAATAAAGCAAATAAGACTTAAAAAAAAAAAATTATTATCAGACATACTGTGAAAATTTCCTTGCTGGGAAATATTTAAAAAAGAAAAAAAATCAAAAGGGGATTAATAATTTGGATTTCTACTGTGTGTGTGTGTGTATATATCTTTTCAAATATTTTCCCAAGTGATGTTTAACAGACCAAAAGAATTTCACAGTATTTCTTATACTTTTTTTCTTCTAGAGAAAGTCATATTTCTTTTTTTGGCTGGAATAAAAGCAGTATTAAATTTTATTAAATGTTATATTATTTATAAATATATAAAGGGGGTAAACATTATTACCCCCTTAAGAAATGTCTACAGAACAAACCACTCTTATTCAATAATTTGCTTAATTATCCTAACTTGCCTATATAAAAAATAATAACCTGGTTAAGCCTTTAAGCTAAATAATAGTAACTTAATAAAATAACTAGTAAAATATTATGTACTGTTATGATGGCAAATACAAAAGAAATATAGGTTATTAATAATTAGTCATTAAAACCATTATGTTTAGAAATGTGATGTTAAATCTATTCTTTAAGTGACAGTGAGAAATATATATATATAGGCTAATCATTTTTTACTTCAATTGCATATACAGTTGAAGTCAGAATTATTAGCCCCTCTGTTTATTTATTTCCCCAATTTCTGTTTAAAGGAAAGAAGATTTTTTCAACACATTTCTAAACATAATAGTTTTAATAACTCATTTCTAATAACTGATTTATTTTATCTTTGCCATGGTGACAGTAAATAATATTTTACTGGATATTTTTCAAGACACTTCTATACAGCTTAAAGTGACATTTAAAGGCTTAACTAATTAATTTAACTAGGCAGGTTAGGGTAATTAGGCAAGTTATTGTATAACGATGGTTTGTTCTGTAGACTATCGAAAAAAATTAGCTTAAAGGGGCTAATAATTTTGACCTTAAAATGGTCTTTAAAAAAATAAAAACTGCTTTTATTCTAGCCGAAATAAAACAAATAAGACTTTCTCCAGAAGAAAAAATATTATCAGACATACTGTAAAAAAAATTCCTTGCTCTGTTAAACATCATTTGGGAAATATTAAAAAAAGAAAAACAATTCAAAGGGGGGCTAATAATTCTGACTTCAACTGTATACGCATTTATCCATCCATAAGCAAATATGATGCTCTCCACCAATTACTGTAAACACGGAAAAACCCTGTACTTGCTAAAACCGAGACATATAGGGATAGCATCACCTTGCTATCATCCACCAGGTAATCTGAATCTAAGAGCCTTGATCTAAAGCCTGCAGAATCTTGTAGCCTGCTGTGGGCCATCCACACCAGTTAAAACACCATATGGTCAGATTTCGCTCCTTCCATCCACATCTGCACAGTATTCATGATCCTCCATTCTTATTCAGGCCATATGCTCAGGCCTGTTGCTGTGCTGCTCACCAAATTGTCCTTTTCGCCGCACACGATTGCCAAAATTATGCCTCTGCTCCCAATCCAGACAGACGTGAATCAATCACCGCCAACGTGACAATGGGACATCACAATAAAACCACGCTCCCCTCTGTGCCCAATGGGCCCCCCTTGTCAGGTTATGGGGCTCTTGGTTTAATAAGCTGTTAAATCGGACCACCAAGTGTCGGTTTGGGTTAGACTCCAATGCAAGAACAATTGTCATTCACCTTGACTCATAAATTATGTTAAAAAGCCACTTCCTTCTGTTAACCAGAGTCACAACCTTTACATCCCTGCGGGTCATTAGGAAAAACAAAACCAAACCCACTTTCCATTCCAGAGAGTTTTCTTTGTCTCCAGTGTCGACGTAAAGGAGCACATACTGAGCCTGTGAGGTGAAGCTTGTAAACGAGCCGGACTAAGAGTTTTGATAACAAGAGCTTCTTTCTTTACACAACAAGTCGATGTGAGCAATAAAGCAAGGCTGTCACCTCTGCATCACAATGTGTGCACTGAGGCCTGTGGGTAAAAAGTTTGACCCGAGATTCATCTGTGTTACACATTAGCACAGGTCATACGTGATAGTGTTTGACATTCCTTCAGAATAAAATGATACATACAAACATTCACTCACAATTTGTTAGTAAATTGTATTAAGTAGCAACAAGAAACATTGAATTTCTCCTAAAGAAAGTTTTCATATTTATTTTAGTTTGGCTACATTTACATTTTTTTAAGTCAATATTATTAGTCCCCCTTAAGAAATTACATAGATTTTTTGGGTTTGCGCAAAATTGATAGTTTCTTTTTCTACTGCCATTGCCTTCATAAAATGTTACCATGATAAATCTGTTTTTTCCACATTTACTTCACAGTAAGAGGGCGTTTACACAACATGTAAATAAATACACATTACAACATCTGTTTCAACTTAAAATAAAATCTTTTATATGCTTTGTGCATTTATTTACACAATGAAAAAATGTACAAAAAAAAGCATGCACATCACTTTAACTGGGTGCTCAGCCAAACAGCAAAAAGGGCAAAATATATATTCAAAAAAGCGGCAACATCTAAAACCTCTAAAACCCACTCAGCATTTTTTAAAATAATATACCACATGATAATTTTAAATGTGGGAATTTTTACAATGCAACTTCACATATAAAACTTTTACACATCCCCATACAGCAAAAAAAAGTTTGAGGCACTATTTCGTGCAAGACCGCTAATGTAATCTATATGATGCGGTGCCCGTGTAGTTTATGTTATGGCGGTAAGACGAGTAGGCCTTTAAAAATTAGCATTTCTGAACATCGATGTTCAGGGAATTTGTGATGTAATATTAGGGTTTGTTTCCGGATTTTTGTTTTGAATATCTAAGTTGTATAATTTATAAATGTGTATTTTTTCTATTTTTCTTGTTGTGAGAATATGGGAGATCATGTGATCTGGAAGTGTACTAAAAGGAGCAACTTATAGTGATGAACACTGTCTGATGAAGTGTGCTTGAAACATTACATGCCTTGTATCAGCCTTTTTAATGAAATAAATTGGCATTTTTTGAGCTTAGGGCTGTTTCTCAATACCAATTGCCACCTTTTTGAATATAGATTCGTTCATTTATACAACAAATATTTTTGGAGGCCTGAAAACACAAATATTTTAAAAACAAGCACATTTTTGAATAACAACACCATGAAAACAATAAATTGACATCGTTAAATACTGGCCTGGCATGCATAATGCAATTATTTTAGTTATTTTAGAAGATTTGTGTGAAGATTGATAATTTTGACAATGTTGTCATCTTAAAAAAACTTTATTCTTGTTTTAGTAGACGCAAAATTTCATATTAATTTAACAGACAACCAACCACAATCCAGAATGCAAATAATTTGATAGCCTCATTGCTGTTGAATATTTTTGAATGCAAAATATTTGATGATATTTTTAAATGTAATATTGCAGAAGTTAGAATCTATTATAGATCAGTAGTTATAGATCAGATGTAGAAAAGGCGACCAATCAAACCTGGAATGCACATCAATGTGATGACCGTTCCTAATGGTAATATTTTATATGCGGAACATCCAATAAAATATTATAAAAATTAATCTTTTAGAATTTAGAATGAAGGGAGGCATGGTGGCTAAGTGGTTAGCACAATTCCCTCATAGCAAGAAGGCTGCTAGTTTGAGTCCCGGCTAGACCAGGAAATCTTTGCATGTTCTCCCTGTGTCTGAATGAGTTTCTTCCGGTGCTATTACTTCTCTACATCGCCCACAGTTCAAAGACATGCAGTATAGGGGAATTGGATAAACTAAATTGGCCAGAGTGTATGAGTGTGGGTTTGAATGTGAGAGTGTATGGGTGTTTCCTAGTACTGGATTGCAGCTGGAAGGGCATCCGCTGCGTAAAACATATGCCGGAATAGTTGGCGGCTCATTTCGCTATGGCAACCCCTGATTAACAAGGGATTAAGCCGAACGAAAATGAATGAATGAATAAATGAAATTGGCCATAGTGTGTGAATGGGAGATCGTATGGGTGTTTCCCAGCACTGAGGCTTGTAGAATAACTACCAACCGCAACTCAGAATGCAAATAATGTGACAACATCATCGTCATTGGTTACGATTTGAATGCTTAATATTCAATAATATTTTTTTAAAATGTTATTTTGTAGAATTTGTTATGCAAATGTATTCAGAATAGATGACCAATTGTAACCCATGATGCAAAAATTTTGATGATGTCATTGCTGTTGATAACTATTTATTTAAACATTCATTTAAACATTATTTTTAAAATGTAATCTTTCAGAATTTAGTATTCAAGCAGATGCAAGAAAAACAAACAAATACACAATTTAAATAATATAATGACATCATGTTTGTATATATTATCAACATTTCAAATTCATTCATTCATTCATTTTCTTTTCAGCCTAGTCCCTTCATTAATCTGGGGTCACCACAGCGGAATGAATCGCCAACTTATCCAGTATTTGTTTTACGCAGCGGATGCCCTTCCAGCTGCAACCCAACTCTGGGAAACACCCATACACACTTATTCACACTCATACACTACGGACAATTTAGCCTACCCAATTTACCTGTACCGCATGTCTTTGGACTATGGGGGAAACCGAAGCACCCGGAGGAAACCCACGGCCATAGTGCATAGAGAACATGCAAACTTCACACAGAAATGCCAAGTGACCCAGCCGAGGCTCGAACCAGTGACCTTCTTGCTGTGAGGCAACAGCACTACCTACTGTGCCACTGCGTCGCCCACATTTTAAATTGCTAGTGATAATTTGTGATTTTATTATGCAAATCATTGCAAAAAGCTAATCTTGTCACAATTAAAATAACTGTACTTATGTCGTGAAGTGAAACAGAACAGAGGTGCAGATCCAAATGCAGGTTTTATTTATCAGAATGGTCAGGCAAGCAACAGTCAACACAGGAGCAAGTAGATGTATAAGGGCAATCTAGAGTTGTAGTCAAAGAACAGGTGGATGGTAAATACAGACAGGCAGCATAAAACGTAAACTAGTGAGGTAACGTTGTGCACAGAGGCTTCGAAGCATGTATCAAAAAAAGATACATCTCGCAGTGTATCGGAGCTTGATTTGTTTAGCCATAGTCACGTGATCAGTAACATCCAAAGCATCATTTTCACCTATACCCACGTGACTGCTTTGAATTTTGATTCAAAGGTTTAAACACTGTCATGGGTTAGTAACGTGTATAGCATCGATTACATACATTTCTAGTCTTTCAAAGCACTGCACCGGTGCCACGCACCAGTAATTGAACTAAAATGCAATAGTAATTTATAGTAAAAAGATTTTGAACCATACTAAAGTGTGTTAGTGTAATATTTACAACTATTTTTAAAGAATGCCATTGCATATTGTAGTATAGTGTGTAATGGATGGCAGCTGAATACGGTGCAAAAGTTTCACTCTCATAGCCTCCTCCTTTAGAACATTCGCCTCCCATACAGGCATCGCCGGATCGATCCCAGCTCAGAACGAGAGTGTGGGTGTAGTATCGGTTGGAATAGATAAATGAAAAAACTTATGAATACCTTGGATTTCACTTCGTTGGTGTAATGTAACGTACCTTATATGTAAAAAAAATACAGTAGTTGGGTAATTTGTTTATATTATTATTGTATTACTACATGAATGAGTTGGTCAGTTGTAAACATTTGACATTTGACAGTGCTTTCCCACACTTTAACCATCAGAGGTCCTCATTGAGATCTGATTTCGAGTATCGAACCTTTTCCGATACAATCGAGTTGAACGATTCGCTGTTTCAGAAAGTTTCATTTCACCATCACTAACGACGTAAACAAACAAAACAAAGTGAGGGTCAAAAACACGGCAAGGCAAGGAAAACACATTGTAATGTTCACTTAACAGTTCAACAAGACTCAGCAATGAAGTATGTGTGTGCGCTGTATTTAAAGTCCATGTAATCAGTTTGTAACGATCCTCTGGCTGTGTGTGTGTGCTCATCACCGGAACTTGGAACAGGTGTGTGTGAACGGAGTGCATATGGAGTTGTAGTCCTTAATGTCACTGTGGCGGATTTGTAGTTCTCCAGCGCGTTAGATCGCGGGTGATCATACCACCTTAAATTTAGAATTAAAATATCTTTAAAA
>CAIGQZ010001313.1:9965546-9982856 GCA_903798205.1 Danio tinwini
TTTATTCTTTGTAATATACCTAAACTTTGCTACAATAATATTGGATTGCTTTATTACACCATAATAAAAAGATTTAAACACAAAATAAACATTCAAAAAAGTGTTAAAATATAATTTGATGCTGAATTAAAAAGGCTTATAAAGTTATAAAGAATATCAACAAAACTGCTTTCAAACTATATAATGATAGTCTAAAACTATGCACTGTATAGTAGAACAAAGAAGACAAAGAGGATAAAGAGATGATAAAGAAAGAGACAGACAGAGAATCAGTCACATCTAGGGAATACTAGAGTTATAAAGAGAAAATATGTGGACTAATATAGAGATTAGAGCGTCTGTGGCTGAGCGGAGGTTTTGTTTTTGGGCACAGTGAGTCGTCTGTGTCTGCTGTCTGGCCATTGTGCTGCAGGTGGGCATGAAACACACATCTACCCCCTGAATGGCACAGCTGTTTCCACCCAAACCCCGTCTTTTACAGAGTCTGCTGCTTTTACCAGCACCTTCTAAAGCTCATGCAAAGTACATTGAGCAGCTGGACGCCGGCGGTCCCTCAGACAAGCAGACCATTATTGAGCCCTGCAGAATTAAACCAAAGTAAATCAGATCGTTCCATCTACAGTGGGAACGAAGCTATAGTCTGCTGGTGTCATTGGAATCATACTGTACGGCTCACATGAAAGATGCCTTTCATAGACACACAGATGTGTTGCCAGGCCACAGCTTGTGCTGCTGGAGTAATGCAGAGAGCAGGATTTAGACGGAGAGAGACGTCTCTTACAAAAGTCCCAGGAGAATGAGAGACTGTGCTCAGCCACACAACTTGCTCCATGTGAGGAGGAATTAAGAGCAGTGTAATTAGACTGCTATTTCCTGTCCCGACTGCTGAGCTCGCTGATGGGAATGTCATGAGTGCCCCGTTCCAAAATAAGTCCACTGCCTCACTTTCTTTTGCAGCAGCAGCCAATAATGGATATTTTTATGAAGAATAGGGAAAAACTGGTATCAAATGTTTAATCAGCAGTTTGTAATATAAATCACTAAATATTTTACTCAAAAGTTGTACATATACTGTTAAAAATGTCTGTAAATGCAGACGTGTTATTGTATCTTAAATTCCCTGACACCTCTACCAATTTAATTCTTACAGTTATTGAAAAATATTGTAATTTTTCAAGATACAAGATTAATCTGGATAAATCTCAAGCTTTGTATATGCATGCTCCCTTTGAAGCCATTTCAAAATCACCCTTTCAACTTGAACTTTCTGGATTTTAGTATTTAGGAATTCATATAAATCCTAATTTGGAAGACCTATTTAAAGCCAATTATCCCCCTTTAAATTACAAAAACTTATCAGAATTGATTAGATTGGTCGATCTTTCCAAATTATTTTTTTGGCTGGATCAATGTTATAAAAATGAACATCCTTCCGAGATTAAATTTCTTATCCCAGAATCTGCCATGTTACTTAGATACAAACTTTTTAAAGAGGATTAATTCCTCAATTTCAAGTTTGGAATCACAAAAAAATAGACTTAAGATTTCACTTTTGATAAAACCAAAAGTAGTGGGTGGGGTTTCACTACCCAATTTCCAATTATACTTTTGGGCTCATGGGCACATGTTAAATTTGATTATTTACAGATTCGATTCACGATAGGTTGGGATTGAATTCACAAGATGTTTTTCTAGACTCTTATGCTCCCTACCATTTATTCATAATGTACAAAAAATTCAACATCTGACTATGTTTTTACTGTAACAAATATTTTTGGTGTGGAAGGATGTTAAGAAATGGTTATCCATCCCAAATAAGTTGTGTTGTAAGTCGCCTATTACGCTTAATGCTGATTTTCCCACTACAATACAGAATATTGGCCTTTTGACTTGGAGATCAAGAGAAGTGTAGGAATTGGGTCACTTATTCGATGATGGCCAAATCAAATCATTTCAGGAGTTAAGACAGGAATTTTGTCTTCCCAATAAAGATTTTTTTATAAATTCCTGCAAATTTAACACTTTTTAGAGTTAAAGTTAAAGAAGGTAATATACAATTTGATTTTACTGAAATAGAAAAACAGCTATTTTCTTCACAGATGCTTAAAAAAGATCTCTGAATTATATACATTGCTGTCTAACACTGGTCCTTCAACCTTTGATTCTTTAAGGGTAATATGGGAAAAGAATTTGGGGTCTATTTTTAGTGATAAGGAGTGGCTATCTGCCTGCTCAAATATCTATCCCAAAAGTACTTCAATTTCGGTTCATGAACAAAATTATAAATGTTTGCAGGATTTATCTAACCCCAGTTCGTCTCCATATAATTTTTCCCAATTGTTCCCAGCTATGTTACAAATGTAAGTTAGACATTGGCACAGTTATGCATGTATTCTGAGATTGCGACAAGATCAAAATGTACTGGAAAGAGATTCACAAAATGATAAAAAAAATATTTAGAAAAACCTTTGCTTTGTCCCCAAAGGTATACCTTCTGACATAGTACATTGGAACTAAACTGTGTCTTGATCATGATAAAGAATGTGTATTGAATTTTTGTATATACTTGGCCAAAAAAATCTATATTTATATTATGATCAACTGCTCAGATACCTTCAGTCAATATGTGGCTGAGTCAGACAACCAGACTTCTACCCCTGGAAAAATGAACCTATGTATTTGGTCCTCATTCTGGATTTCTCTTGAGGGTACTCAGTGACTGTGTCTTTCTTAATTTGTTTTATAATCTCCTTTTATTGTCTTTGCTTTGAAGCATTTGTATGCATTTGTTAGAATGTCTAAAAAAATTGCTGTACTTGTTACGAGATACCAGTACCACTGTTGTTTTGTTGGAAAAAAAAATTGTCTGTAAAATTTACAGTATTACTGGCAATTTTGGTTGCGTTGTAAGTTATGTTGTAAGTTTACAGTGCATTTGTACATTTTTCAGTATTACTTGCAACCAAAATTGCCAATAATACTGTAAATTTTACAGACATCAGATTTCGTGTGTAAACAGATCACCCAACTGACCCGCATGAGCAAAAGTACGCACAGCACCATATAAATGTGTATACTATATGAAGTGAGTAAACATGTTGTCAGATTATGTTTAATATAATTACAGGCTAATGGTTAATGTTTGGTTAACGAGCACCAGCTGTCATTCAAACAATATTCAAAATAAACAACCTTTTTATTTTTGGGGTGAAGTATTTGCCCTGTTTTGCTATGCCGCTGAGCAGTAGAGGATATTTGCAGCACATGCCAGTACAAAATAATGGAGTGTGTTGATCAAAAATGATGTAAAAGTCACATAAATTCCTACATAACCGTTCACACTGCAGTCGGATTGGAAAACATCAGATCTGTATCTGATTTCAAGAGTTCACACTTAGCTGATGATTGATAATAAAGCTTGTTTGGCATGCTGTCCCGGGAGAGAGCCCTGAGCTTATGAGATCCTCAAGCCCTGGGCTCCCTCCCGTTTGCAGGGCGAGAGGAGAGTTTGAGCTCAGGTAGATCTCAAGAACTCCTCCTGGCTTATTTCTGGCTAATGACAGATGTAGGATGGCTGATGAGAAGTGTACTCGCTAAGAGCTTGGCTATGATATCAATTTGATAAGTTAAATTTACTTAGATGGTGTGTTTTTGGACTGTAGGAGGAAACCAGGGAACCTGGTGAAAACCCACATGAGCACGGGGAGAACAAGCAAACTCTGCACAGATGTCAACTGGTTAGAAGGGACTTTAACCGGAGACATTCTTGGTGTGAGGCAACAGTGCTAATCACTTGGCCGCCATGTCATCCATCTGGAAAGTAGAGGGAGTAGGGGTGGGTAGGAAGGGGATTCTTCAAGATGAATATATTGAGATAAGGAAACTCTGGTTATTTATAGTGAGTTAGGAATTATCTGATTGGATAATCAATCCTGAGCTAATGTGGACCACCTGAGAACAATTATAAGCATGTGTTGGGCTGTTTACATTTCACCTCATGTGGGCAAAAAAATCTGATTTGGGCCACGTTTGGATGCAATGTGAACATAGCCTATGAAGTGGTCTTTGAGTTTCTTGTTGTAATATTGTAAATGTCTTTACTGTCAGTGTTCATTTTAATGTACACATAATTAATAAAAGCATTAGTTTTCATTTTCAGCAACTTTCAGAATAGCTGGGTTTCATCCTGTGTTAGGTGGAGTTTAATATTAAACTAATTTCGAGAGAAGCGCGCGCTCATGATTGACTCAGCTGGCTCACATTAGCTAATCATGATCCTCCAATCAAAGGATCCCAAAGTTCCTATATATTCAGACTCATCTCATTCTTACAACTATCTTTGTTTGGAAGAAACCCACCTCCTCCCCTTCTTCCATCTTTTTATCCAGATGGGCGGCACGGTGGCCATTCCAATGGCTCTGGCTCCTTGCCGGCCATCTGGTGTTTCTGTGTGGAGTTTGCATGTTCTCCCCGGGTTCTCCGGGTTCTTCTCAATGTCCAGAAATGCTCCATATCATAAACAAAATAATCTAAGCCCCCTTTTTTTAGTCGTCTCGCTTTCTGGAAGTTCACCTTAGCCTCAGCTGCAGGGGAGTTTTGAGATCGTCCTGAACTCAATCTCCCCTCGCCCCGCAAAGAAAGGGAGCCCTGGACTCGAGGATCTTTTGAGCTCAGGGCTCTCTCTCCCGGAACAGCACGCCAAACAAGCTTCTTAAATTATGAGCTGAGCGTGAACTCTTGAATGCACATTTTGAAGAATTGGATAAGAAGGAGATGCCAAATTGAAAAAATCCCTTAATTCACAAAAAAAATATAATTATGTTCGCTTGAGTTTTTTGACTTGGTAGATGGAATGGTCATTATGGGAGATGAAAACCCATCTGCTATCTGTGACTAATCAGTTGTCTCCATAATGCTTGGCTTGTTTACTGTTGGTTACTAGGTTACCAATACAGTTCAGTCAGCCGCTCAAACAACTTGATGGAAACACAACTAATTCACATTTGGGACTTTTTCTCTTTTTGTAAACCTTAAAAAGATTTTTTTCATGTTAGAATATAATTCCAGCTATTCATGCACTAAAATGCTGCCTGTGGAGGAAACTCACTAGGTTTTTGGAACAGAAACAATCAATTTGAAATCATTCATAATTTGAAAAAAGTGTTTTAAATTAAGTTTTGTACCAAAAATAATTACTCAGTGAAAAATGTAACAAAAATGGGTGCATTCATTCATTCATTCATTCATTTATTCTTTCATTTTCCTTCGGCTTAGTTCCTTTATTCATCAGGGGTCACCACAGAGGAATAAACCGCTAACTCATTCAGCATATGTTTTACACAGCTCTTCCAGCTGCAACCCAGTACTGCGAAACATCCATACACTCTCACATTCACACACATACACTACACCCAGTTTAGTTTATTCACTTCCCCTATAGCGCATGTGTTTGGACTGTGGGGGAAACTGGATCCACATCAACACGGGGAGAACATGCTAACTCCACACAGAAATGCGAACTGACCCAGCTGGGACTCGAACCAGCGACCTTCTTGCTGTGAGGTGACAGTGCTAACCACTGGTCCTCCATGTCACCAAAACGTATACCAATCAATAAAGCACTTTAGATGAAGACTAACACAAAAGAAATACTGGAGGTGGACTCAGTCAGTCAAAAGAGCACCTCTTTCTTACTATAAATATAATCAACAGGCAGAATGACAATTTTCCACTAGATATTATGACACGGCTCATCAACTTAGGTATAGGTATTGTACACCATAGAAAATCACCCCAGCCATATCATATAGTGGAAACGTGTCATATAACATGATTCTGAATCTGTAACTTGAATGGATTCATTTTACCTGATCTCCAGGCTGAGGTCTCATGAGTGACACCTGGTCATATCCTCGACGGAAAAGGGCCCACAAAGCATCCAGCTTTCCCTATGATACACATAACTGACCCATAAGTAATGTTTCGATGTTATTATGTCTCATTATTATAGCAGCAACCTCAAACTAATACTAATTCTGTGTAAACAGAGAAATTTAATAAACTGTAAAAAATCCAACTTACAAAGAGTATCCTCGGTTTAAAATTGTAAGTTAGGTAGACATATTTTTGAGCTCAGAGTTGATTTTACTCATAAAAATGATTCAGCTGCATGTTTGGTACTGTTTGTTCAATGAAAGTAAAATATTCAGTTGTGGACACTTTACATTTTTATTTCTCCATATCTTCAAAAAATAAAAAGTTGAGTTAACCTAAAATTTTAAAGCAACCGGCTGCAAAGAAATTTTGAGTTTGTTAGGCTTCAGTGTTTAAAGTTGTGCCAAATTATTCCATAAAGTATACTTGACTTAAACCAGCCTTTTCGGTCAACTTAAAAAAATTATTTGGCCCAACTTCAACCACTGACGTTTAATAAACTCAAAATTTCTTTGCAGGTGGTTGCTTTAAAATTTTAAGTTAACTCAACTTTTTTATTTTTTTACAGTGTAGGAAATGTGACCCTGGACCACAAACTCAGTTTTAATCCAGCAGACACACTATGTCATAAGACATTAATATTAGGTTAGATTTAGGTCGCCAACATCTAAGGACAATGTCATTTTGAAATTATGTGAAATAATGTTGATATTTTGTTGATTTTAGGTTGTGTTGGAAAGTGACCAAAAACCAACGTTGAGCCAACATATTAAATCAACGTCATATTGGCATCAAATACTGACATTTATTCATCAGGTATGGCAACCAAAACCCAAAACCCGTCATATTGGTAATGTCCACACAACGTCAAGCTGTAACATCATTAGACATTGATATTTTGTTGTTTTTAGGTTGCGTTGGAAAGTAACCAAAATGCAACTTCTGTCTGACGTTGGACATTGACGTTGAAACTGACGTTGGGCTCTGATGTCAACTCGATTTTCATTTCCAAACAAAATGCAACAGCGCACGACACTGTGGTACCGTACAACGTCCATCTGACGTCATGCTGACGTCCTGTGCTTGCTGGGAAGGCAAAAAAAAATTTAATTGTGATTTTTGTAAATTGTGATATAAAAGCTTTTTCTGAGCCACATATTTGAAATAATGTCACTCAAAAAATATTTTTTTTTGCTCGTTCAAACTACTTATTTAAAATGAGCTGAATCAACACAATTCTTAAGATTTCATTGGGACAACTTAATTTTTTATGTTCAATCCACATAAATTTGTTAAAAGTGTTAACTTAATAAATTTGTGTTGGGACAACGAATGACTTGTGTGGAACCCTGCATTGTTTACAGTGTGTGTCAAAAAGCAAACCCTAGTTGTATACTTACACATTTTTTTCCAACATAACTTTTCTTTTAAAAAACTGGACAGGCTTTAAAACTATTAAACTAAATGTATACACATTTATTCATCTCAGCATCCTCACCATATATGGACTATAAACATGGAGAATGTTTAAACACATGCTATTGTAGGGAAGATAATTAAACCATATTGGAAAATAAAGTTATTAATAGAGTTTTGTTAAAAGTTTTATTGAGATGGATTGTTAGTAATTAAATTATCCCGACTGGGTACAAGAACATAGGAAAATTAAGACCAGTTTAAAATAGTTTAAGGCTTACAAGACCATTTATTAAAGTAAACTAAAGTTTTGTTTTTGAAATTTAAGATATATTAGGACTTTTTAAGACCTTTAAATTTGTATAAATTAAGCTCTTAGCATTGCATATTACTAATCAAAAATGTAATTTTGATATATTTTCAGAAGGGAATTTACTACATTTCTTCATGGAACATGACCTTTATTGTTCTAATGACTTTTGCCATAAAAAGTATAATTTTGACACATGCAATATATTTTTGCTTATTGCAACATGTGACAGATTTTTGTGGTACAGGGTCACAAATTACATGAAAAAGCATCCCATACCTGAATAGGACTGTACCACTTTCTGTGGTGGTCAAGTCTGCGCCCATAAGTCTTTCTGAGTTTGGGTTCATAGGGCTCGTATTCATCTTCAGGCATTTTCACCACAGCGTTCTTTGGCTTCTCCAGTTTAGCTCCTTCCTCCGTGGAGCCCCTGTTCCCCCACCGCACCTAAAAAACACCACAGGAAAACCATTCAATTAATGGCCATTGACTTCCATAATACTCTTTTTATCTGAAGTCAATGCCTACCAGTTTACAACATTCATCCAAATATCTTAAACTGTTTTCAACAGAAACAAGAAACTCATAGAGGTTTGGGAACCATTTGAGTCAATAAAAATTTTGGGTGAACAAAGTAATGCACTAGCAGTGAAAATATTAGCATTTTAGGTGAGTTTGTATTTTTAGAACAGTATTGCATGTCCAATATTGGCACCTTTGCAAATTACAGGAGTAAATGTACAGGCGTCAGCTTGTCTGATGATGTCACATGATCTAGTTTTGGCACCAGGCAGACAGAGAGCATTTAAGGTCACAGTGATGTGTTTTAGTGCCTTGAGGGTTCATAACATCACTCGTCGTGCATGGTCTTTATCTCCCTGTAGCCTGTGTTAACCTATGATCAAGTGACGCTCCTTATGAAGCCAAAACACACATGCTGTATAGGCGAACATGAATCACCTCCATTCTTTTGATTCCACCGACTCCTCTTCCTCCATAGTAGGACGCATCTACTGTAGGCCATTTCTTTTTGGGCATGCCATCTTCATCATCAGACTCCTGTTAGTCACACAAAATATATTAAACTAATAGCATACTAGAAACAGACATCTGCTCTGAGCCACCTCAATTGTTGACTAGCACTTTACTCTTATATTTCTTAAGTGATTATATTACTACATTTAATGTGCCCTTGTTTTGTTTAATGTTGTGAACACAAGTGAATACTGTGTACAAAAGAATTTGAATAAAAGACAAAACCAGGAAGAATTTTGGGTAATTTCAAAGCAGAATCCTTTAATGGGAAGTCACTGTAGCTGTGGCATTTATCGAAAGATCTCTCTTCTACTGCAGCTTACACACAGTTAAATACACAATTTAGTGGGCAGTGCTTATTAGTACAAACTAAAGCTGCAATTACAAGTTTAGTACACAAATCTTGTTTTTTAAACTTTGTCTGAAAGTATCACCAGGCTATTTGTTAGACAGAAGACACAGCCGTACCTGGAGCTGACAATATGCATTTCTTTAGAGACATGAAACTGTATTTCACAAATAGGCAGTCAGACCTGACGTGCCTAACACTTATAATTTGCATTACATTGAATAAATGATACTGTCCCTTCCACACAGGCCATTTAACCTGCTCCTTCAGAATGTATCTTACAATTTAAAAACACAATTTATATATTTAAAGAAATTTGCAATCTTTCAATGTCTATGTACTTTTCTCCATCTGAAACAACATTTAGCTTTTCTGTAAACTGAAAACTTGGAAAATATGAGAATAAAGTTAAGTTGAATTTAACACCAGAATTTTAATTATACTTCATTCATCAAATTTGATGTTGAGTCTTTTTTTGGTATATCTATCAGTAAAGCTTACACAGTAAATAATAATAATAATAATAATAAAAAAATATATATATATACTTTTTTATATAAGTATATAAGTTTATATAATATATAAGTATATATATATACTTTTTTCTCTCTCTAATTGATATAGATAAAATTTCTAGATCTAATTTAAGACAAGTCATTGGTATTCATCTAAAAGTATTCATCTGTTTTCTATCTTTGATAGGTCAAATGGAATTTGAATTCCAAGATACAAAATGTATACAAAATGTGCTCCACTAACATGTGTGTTCACTACCTGTTTTATCCCTTAGGTTATAATTATACAAGAGAGATGTGTTTTATTCATATTTAATCTATATCCTGAACATGATCTAAATTTGAATAAATTCATCACTCGGGGCACATAAGAAACAGTAACACATCATCAGCGTTTTATGCTGTACAGGTTTATTTTTGGCTATAGCAAAAAAAGACATTGTATGGATCAAAACTATTGATTTTCTTTTGTTCCAAAAATCCTGTGAATATTAAGTAATGATCATATTCTATGAAGATATTTTGAACAGTTTATACTCTAAATATACCAAAACTAATTTTAGATTTTTTTAGATTTTGAATAGTAGTGTGATTTTCTTAGTATTTAGATTTACTTTAACCTTCAGTTTCTACACTGTAAAAAATCCAGCTTGAAAAAGTTGAAATTACTTGTTCTTCTTATTTTGTTGATTTGGCAAAAATCAGTACAAATGTCTGTACAACTACATTTAACACGTTTACTTAACTGAAATTAAAACTTTCTTTATTAAGTTAAAAAGATTAGTTTTGTGAGCAAAACTTTGCAAGTTCATCCAAAAAAGCTTCTGCCAACTTGTTACTTGAACCAGTTTTAATTTTGATTACATACACAGCTGGATGCTCATGATGGACTGATTACTAGGACTATAAAGACAGCTCATTTGTGCAGGTATTGTTCATTTTTCAAGTCTTTTGAGTCATTCATGATGGAAAGGCAGAAGCCAATCATTTGCGTTTAAAGCCGGAAAGAGATTTGATCCGTTCATGTCTCGAGTTCTCTATCGAGTAAGTCATTCGTTCGTTCATCACTGAAAGACAAGCCAATCATATGCGTTTAGAGCCGGAAACAAATTTGATCCGTTCATGTCTCTCTATTGGTTTTGATGTCTCTCTATCGGGTTTGAGTCATTCATCTTTCTTACTTGACGCTACAGCAGAATTGCGTGTAAAAATTAGTAAATTGTTTCAAATACTCTTTACAGACTTATAATAATAATATTATTAATATTAATTTATTATTATTATTATTATTATTATTTGCATTTCTGATCCTAAACTGTAGCTCCACTGTACACTGCAACGAGAACCTCAGTCAGTAATACTTATGTAAAACTAAAGTTTTGTTGCATTATGGATCATATTTTAGACTTCATAAAATCATCAAAAAATGTGTACCTAAAAAGCATTTTCTTAGAAATAAAAAAGGTCTGTCCTATTGTCACTAAGTTGTTGTTGTAACTTTTTTTCTGGTGGATATGTGGTTTTATTTTACAAATAAATGGACCCATGCTTTTAAAATATATATATTGTTTGTCTTTTCACTGCCTTGCTATTAGAAAACAAACACTAAGCTAGGCTGTATGATAAATTAATCAAATTCTACAATTACAAGTGATTTGTAATTTGTTCAAAATTGTACCCCCTTTTTTGTTTAATAATGTTTTTCTTTGCAGACTTTATGTATTGGTCTAATATTTGTAAAAAGATTGCATTTACATTCACTCATTTAGCAGAAGCTTTTATACTGCGACCAACAAGTATACTGACAAAAGAAGCACTTCAAATCATCAGAAAGAAAAAACCGACTCAGCCTAACAAAGGTTCGGGAGCTTGTGTTTTTGAATATTAACATACTTTAAGCCAACAACTAAAGCCACAAAGTGTTGTTTCAAAGCTTATTTAATTATAAGTATTTTAAAAAGCCAAGGTTGTTGTGCACTGTTGTTTTAATATTCTAGTCAATTTGTTAAGCTCATCAGGCTCTGTGGCTTTTGTATTTTTTATTTGAATTTATTTTTCACTTAAATTGCTGTTTTATAAAACAAATTCTATTGGTCATGGTTGCCCTATTTGATATAAAGCTTTTATGGCACAAACATGTTATTTAATTTAAAGCTTACTTGTTTTCATTTATTAAAAAGCCTAGCTTGATGTGCACTATTTAGTTTTTTTTTTGTTTGTTTTTATTATTGTGATTTTAAAGTAATCTGTTTAGTTATAAAGTAAAAAATAATAATAAAACAATAAGCAACAATTAAACTGTTTATGTTTCTAATGCCTCCAGCATCATATGTTACAAAACGGTTCACAAAGACAATTTGATTTATTTTATAACTCATCTCTTATGCTTTCTTTCACGTTATGTGACATCACGTGAAAGGCTAAAGCCTAGCCATAGCCAATCGTATGCATTTAGAGCAGGTGTGGTGAGAAATCTGGTCCCCCCTGCAATCGAGTCCGCTTAGGACCCCAATGGGTCATCTGCGTTAAATCCCTGATCAAAAGTGCTTTTTATAGTCTATTTTTAGTCTTGAGATTTTAACAAGACTTATCATATTAGTAACATTATTTAAACAAGATTTATCATATTAGTAACATTATTATCGGTAAGTACAGGTTAAAGACATGTATAGTTACAATAACTGAAACGGTCCTAAACAATCAATGATGTCTTTTTGATGTTTTTATGTATTTATATGTAACATTATATTTTACATAAGTGGTAGCAAGTTGTAGTCTATCTAAAATTATAACACTCTTTTAAATTACATACATTAAAATGAGATTATGATATATATATATAAATATATAAATCAGAATCAGAATCAGAATCAGTTTTATTGCCAAGTGTGCTTCACACACACAAGGAATTTGTTTTGGCAACAGAAGCTTTCAGTGTACATAAAGTGACGAGTGACAACACAAAATTAAATACAAGAAAAGAAAAGGCAATAAACATTAAACAGAGATGCAGTCAGTCAAAAAGATCTGGATGTTGAATGTATGTACAGATATGCTGTAAATATACAGGTTATAAGGTGCTGTGTACAAGTGCGTATGAGAAAGTATTGCACGTTTATTGCACAGTAGGGGAATATTTAACTGTTCATGAGGTAGATGGCCTGAGGAAAGAAACTTTTCCTGTGTCTGGCTGTTTTTGTGCTTGGTGCTCTGTAGCGCCGACCAGACGGTAACAGTTCGAACAGGTAGTGTGCTGGGTGTGAGGCGTCCAGAGTGATTTTACGAGCCCTTTTACTCACTCTGGAAGAGTACAGTTCTTGAAGTGTGGGAAGGGTAGTGCCAGTGATTCGTTCAGCAGTCCGGACTATTCGCTGTAGTCTACGGAGGTCGGTTTTGGCAGCTGAGCTGAACCAGACGGTGATTGAAGTGCAGAGGATGGATTGGATGACAGCTGAGTAGAACTGTACGAGCAGCTCCTGTGGCAGGTTGAACTTTCTCAGCTGACGAAGGAAGTAGAGTCTCTGCTGGGCTTTCTTTACAATGGAGTCTATGTGAATGTCCCACTTCAGATCCTGAGAGATGGTGGTGCCCAGGAACCTGAATGACTCTACTGCAGCCACAGTGCTGTTCATGATGGTGAGTGGGGGGATTGCAGGGGGGTTTCTCCTAAAGTCCACTATCATCTCCACTGTTTTGAGCGTGTTTAGCTCCAGGTTGTTGTATCTGCACCATAAAGCCAGCCGCTCCACCTCCTGTCTGTATGCAGACTCGTCACCGTTCCGGATGAGGCCGATAACAGTAGTGTCATCCGCAAACTTCAAGAGCTTAATGGAGGGGTCTTTTGCAGTGCAGTCGTTTGTGTACAGGGAGAAGAGCAGTGGGGAGAGAACACATCCCTGGGGGGCACCAGTGCTGATGGTGCGGCTGTCGGATGTGATTTTGCCCATTCTGACTAGCTGTTGTCTATCTGTCAGAAAGCTAGTGATCCATTGACAGACAGAGCTAGGGACAGACAGCTGGGTCAGTTTGTTCTCGAGCAGTGATGGGACGATGGTGTTAAAGGCAGAACTGAAGTCCACAAACAGTATCCTTGCGTAGTTCCCTGGTTTGTCCAGATGTTCTAGGATATAATGCAGTCCCATGTTGACTGCATCATCCACAGACCTGTTTGCTCTATAGGCAAACTGCAGGGGGTCCAGCAAAGGTCCAGTGATGTCCTTCAGATAAGCTAGCACCAGTCTTTCGAATGACTTCATGGCCACAGATGTTAAGGCAACAGGTCTGTAGTCATTGAGTCCTGTGATCTTTGGTTTCTTTGGTATTGGGATGATGGTGGAGCATTTGAAGCAGGATGGAACTTTGCGCTGTTCCAGTGATCTGTTGAAGATCTGTGTGAAAATGGGAGCCAGTTGGTCCGCACAAGTTTTCAGACAGGCTGGTGAAACACCATCTGGACCTGGTGCTTTTCGTCTCCTCTGTTTACTGAAGATCTGACGCACATTATCTTCACTGATCTGAAGTGCCGGGGTGGAGAAGGAGATGGCTGGAGGTGTTGATGGCTGTTTACTGAGGATCTGATGCCCATTATCCTCACTGATCTGAAGTGCAGGGGGTGAGAGGGAGATGGCTGGAGGTGTTGATGGCTGTGTAGGGAGATGATCCGGGTGGGTGTGAGGTGTCTGGTCAGAGGTGTCAAATCTACAATAGAAGATATTCAGCTCGTTTGCAAGATGTTTGTTGCAGTCGATACTGGGGGATGGCGTTTTATAATTTGTGATGTCTTTCAGGCCTTTCCATACTGATGCAGGGTCGTTGGCAGAAAACTGGTTTTGCAGCTTCTTGGCATAGCTTTTCTTGGCCACACCAATCTCCTTTGTCAGTGTGTTCCTGGCCTGATTGTATAAAATCCTGTCCCCGCTCCTGTAGGCATCCTCTTTTTCATGACGAAGCTGTCTAAGTTTTGGTGTAAACCATGGTTTATCATTGTTAAATGATAAGTAGGTCCTGGTAGGGATGCATAACTCCTCACAGAAACTGATGTATGATGTTACAGTCTCTGTGAGCTCGTCTAGGTTGGTGGCTGCAGCTTCAAAAACACTCCAATCAGTGCATTCAAAACAGGCTTGTAAGACCTGCTCTGTGTCGTTGGTCCATCTCTTAACAGTCCTTAATACTGGCTTAGTAGTTTTAAGTTTTTGCCTGTAAGTTGGTATAAGATGAACCAGGCAGTGGTCGGAGAGTCCTAGAGCTGCTCTGGCAACGGAGCGATATGCATCCTTTATTGTGGTGTAGCAATGATCCAAAATGTTATTGTCTCTGGTGGGGCATGTGATGTGCTGTTTGAATTTAGGCAGCTCGTGTGTGAGTTTTGCCTGATTAAAGTCACCGAGAATGATAAAAGCAGAGTCCGGGTGTCGTTTTTCAGTCTCTGTGATCAGATCAGACAGCTGTTGTAACGCAGTCCTCACGTGTGCTTGTGGTGGAATGTAAACACAGACAAGAACGAATGAGGAAAACTCCCGCGGTGCATAAAACGGCTTACAGTTAATGAAAAGCGCTTCCACATCAGGACAGCACATCTTCTTTAACACATTTACATCCGTACACCATCTCCTGTTGATGTAAAAGCATGTCCCACCACCGCGTGTTTTGCCCGTTGACTCCGTATCGCGATCTGCTCTGTACAGCTGAAAGTCCGGTAAGTGTAATGCGCTGTCCGGAATGGCTTTGTTCAGCCAGGTTTCTGTGAAACACAGCGCAGCAGAGTTGTTAAAGTTCTTGTTTTCAAGTGAGAGCAGAAGTAGTTCGTCCATTTTGTTAGGAAGCGAGCGGAGATTCGCTAGATGGATGCTAGGCAGCGCTGTTCTGAAGCCGCGCTGTCTCAGCCTGACGAGCGCGCCGGCTCTTTTTCCACGCCGCCGGGTCTTGTATTTCTTCCACAAAGCAGCTGCTCCGCCGATGACAATGTTCCGCAAAACCCCAGAGAAATCAAAATCCAGTTGGTGATTAGTTGGTGTGCACTGCCGAATGTTCAGCAGCTCATCCCTGGTATAACTGATCGTGTTTGATAAACATAAAACAGGACAGACTAACAGACTAACTTATTAATATATATATTATATATATATATATATTAATAACGCGCTACAAACTATACCTAATACAACTTCAGTGAACCAATAGGATCACCCAGGGTCCTAGGCGGACCCAATTGTCAGGGGGGACCAGAAAGAGATTTAATCCGTTCATCACGTCAAAGGCAGCCAATCGTATGCATTTAGAGCCAGAAAGAGATTTGATCCATTAATTTCTCGAGTCCTCGGGTTAAGTCATCTCTCTTTACATGCTGTCACGTGATGAACGAATGACCCAAAAAGCAGAAGACTCGAAAGGTGAACTAATCATGGCTCCTTTTGGCTCAGACTGTGTACATTGGTTGAGATTATATGTGACTGTCAGTGTGACGTGATTAAACCACTGAAATTTGAAGATGTAAAAAGGTGAGCTGAGCAAAGAGGCAAAAAATACCTTCATAGACAAAAGAGCAGGTAAACAATGAATGATTATTTTCTCCTCCTTATAGCATTCTATCTATAACTTGTTTGTAGTGTGATCAACCTTGAGCTAGTTGTAGATGTGTTTGGAAGCAATTCGTAACAGTTTAAAAATATATTGGCAAATTAAACGAAATGAACGAAATGACTCAAAAAAAGATTTGTTCATTTCGATGAACGAGACTCAAAGATCTGAGTCAGTAAAATGATTCGAACCTCCCATCACTACTTAGGACCAATTTCCAAAAGAGTTTTTTTTCACTCAACTTCAGACAATTTAGGTCAGTGCAACTGATGTTTTCAAAAGTTCAGTACACAAGAAAAAATGAAAGGAAATAAGGATTATGATTTTGTTGTTGTTGTTGTACTGGCTTAATTTGTTTACAGTGTAGATTTTCAATAGCTTTATCTTGGACGAATATTGTCCTATTTCAACAAACCATACAACAATGGAAGAACAGACAAAATAAATATTTTAAGAATGTTGAAAACTGGTAGTCATACTGTATGTGTATACTTTTTCCAGATTATGGATGTCAGAGGCTACCAGTTTTCAACATTCTTCAAAACATCTTATTTTGCGTTCTACAGACAAAAGTACTCATAAAGGTTGAGAATGACTTGAGAGTAAGTAAATAGTGAGTAAGTATCTTTTTTGTTGTGAACTATGCCTTTAATGGACACCCTCGATTGCCCCCCTTTTCTAAAATAACATGATCTGAACTATAACCATTAACATTAACCCTTGCAATAGTTATAATATATATTGCAATATATAAAATGACTGCTTCAAAGTCATTCAGCAAACTTTCACTGCTCAGCGCTGATAACAAACACAAGACACGGTCAAATAATGTTAGCTGCTAAAGTAAGCAACCACATTGTGTCTCCAAATCAAAGGGACGCCTCAGAGACAGAGGGCCTTGTTTGGACCCTCAGTGTTAAGAAGCACAGATGCACACTCTAAAGCCATTTCCACAAAGCTCTTTTATTTCCCATCAGCCTCAGTGACTGCTTGCCTTTGACCTCTGGGAACAAAGCAAACACAAGAGGATCATTATGAGGCATTTTCCCTCAGTTTCGCATCCTGCAGTCGAGGCTGTGGTGTCCACTGTGTCCATTTACACTGCTCACTTGTCTTTATTTACACGGCCGTGGCACAGAAAATGCCCTTAAATGGTGATGGACAGTTGTGCG
>CAIGQZ010001313.1:9987856-10008889 GCA_903798205.1 Danio tinwini
AATTTTTCAAAACCATTTTAAGGTCAATATTATAAGCCCTCTTAAGCAATTTTTTTAAAATGTCTACAGAGCAAACCACTGTTACACAACAACTTGCCTAATTACCCTAACTTGCCTAATTACTCATTTGTAATTGGCTTATGATGGAATGTTTCATCTCAGGTTGTGCCCTTAAATAAACATACCACATCTGGCTGACTTTTAAGAGACCCAGACATTAAGAAATCCCAGAAGCCACATCATGCTATGCAGACAGGGTATTATAAAATAAACATGATTTTAATTATTACATAACTCCCTCTTTCACTTTTGGCTGCTAAAAACTAATAAAAATGGCAAATAAACAAAGCTCAATAATAATATACTAAAACCTAAAATGTAAATGTTTAAACACAAATATAAATAGCTAATAAAAAATTTGTATATTTTATAATAAGTATATTATGTAAATAATACTAAGATAACACCCCCAATTATTGGTATAATCTTAGGAGTTTATTATCTTAAAACTTCTGCTAATAAGGGAACATTTATTTATTCCAACTGACAACAAGTCAACAATATTAACAATATTAGAGAAATATAAATAGTGAAGTATTCTAAAATAATTTTTACTATTAATAATAAAGCAAACATAATATGGTTTTTGCACTTGTATGAAATGAAAAAAGCATTTAAGTGTTGTGATACAAGAGCAATGAGGTCTCATTTACTGTATATAAGCAAAAGACCAATCACAATCAAGTATATCAGATATATATACACACACGCAACAGTTCTGTCTGGTTCTTAAATCTGATTGGCTGATAGCCGTTATAGCTGTTTTTCTGTAAATAACAGCACTCGTCCAGCCTCTTCACCCTTATTGTGTATTACTACGCCCACATACAGCAACAAGCAGAGGACACAACATAATGTACTTTTGAGTCTTTTTTAGTTGAAGAATGTAGTAGTTTAGATTGCAATTATGCAGTTTTTTTTTATAAGGATAGTGCCTATTTTATATTTATAATTTCTGAGAGACGTTGGCAGCCATTAGCCAGTCATTAAGCACAACAAAGACAGTTGACATTGTCCATCCACAAGATGGCGACAGAGACGGCAAAATAAGCCCTTAAAAGAGAAAAACAGCATAATTTCTAACTGATCAAATCATTATTAAACAGGTAAATGACATTCTAAGTCGATCTCTCTCTTTCGCATGTAGTGGTGCTATATTTATACCATAGTAAATGTAGTGTATTGAGTGTGAGATTTGACTCGCATATCAGAAATGTATGTATTTTACTTTAACATACTTTACTTTTACTTACTACAGGGAGTGCAGAATTATTAGGCAAATATATTTTGACCACATAATCCACTTTATGCATGTTGTCTTACTCCAAGCTGTATAGGCTCGAAAGCCCACTACCAATTAAGCATATTAGGTGATGTGCATCTCTGTAATGAGAAGGGGTGTGGTCTAATGACATCAACACCCTATATCAGGTGTGCATAATTATTAGGTAACTTCCTTTCCTTTGGCAAAATGGGTCAAAAGAAGGACTTGACAGGCTCAGAAAAGTCAAAAATAGTGAGATATCTTGCAGAGGGATGCAGCACTCTTAAAATTGCCAAGCTTCTGAAGCGTGATCATCGAACAATCAAGCGTTTCATTCAAAATAGTCAACAGGGTCGCAAGAAGCGTGTGGAAAAACCAAGGCGCAAAATAACTGCCCATGAACTGAGAAAAGTTAAGCGTGCAGCTGCCAAGATGCCACTTGCCACCAGTTTTGCCATATTTCAGAGCTGCAACATCACTGGAGTGCCCAAAAGCACAAGGTGTGCAATACTCAGAGACATGGCCAAGGTAAGAAAGGCTAAAAAACGACCACCACTAAACAAAACACACAAGCTGAAACGTCAAGACTGCGCCAAGAAATATCTCAAGACTGATTTTTCTAAGGTTTTATGGACTGATGAAAGGAGAGTGAGTCTTGAGGGGCCAGATGGATGGGCCCATGGCTGGATCAGTAAAGGGCAGAGAGCTCCAGTCTGACTCAGACGCCAGCAAGGTGGAGGTGGAGCACTGGTTTGGATTGGTATCATCAAAGATGAGCTTGTGGGGCCTTTTCGGGTTAAGGATGGAGTCAAGCTCAACTCCTACTGCCAGTTTCTGATAGACACCTTCTTCAAGCAGTGGTACAGGAAGAAGTCTGCATCCTTCAAGAAAAACATGATTTTCATGCAGGACAATGCTCCATCACACGCGTCCAAGTACTCCACAGCGTGGCTGGCAAGAAAGGGTCTAAAAGAAGAAAAACTAATAACATGGCCTCCTTGTTCACCTGAACTGAACCCCATAGAGAACCTGTGGTCCATCATCAAATGTGAGATTTACAAAGAGGGAAAACAGTACACCTCTCTGAACAGTGTCTGGGAGGCTGTGGTTGCTGCTGCACGCAATGTTGATGGTGAACAGATCAAAACACTGACAGAATCCATGGATGGCAGGCTTTTGAGTGTCCTTGCAAAGAAAGGTGGCTATATTGGTCACTGATTTGTTTTTGTTTTGTTTTTGAATGTCAGAAATGTATATTTGTGAATGTTTAGATGTTATATTGGTTTCACTGGTGAAAAAAAATAATTGAAATGGATATATATTTGTTTTTGTTAAGTTGCCTAATAATTATGCACAGTAATAGTCACCTGCACACACAGATATCCTCCTAAAATAGCTAAAACTAAAAACAAACTAAAAACTCAGCTTTGATATTAATGAGTTTTTTGGGTTCATTGAGAACATGGTTGTTGTTCAATAATAAAATTAATTCTCAAAAATACAACTTGCCTAATAATTCTGCACTCCCTGTAGTTACTTTTTGATTTGCCATCTGTTTGTTTCTAAAGTCTATTGTTTTCGTTAATGCAGACTAGTTCATTAAAAAGAAAAAAAGAAATAATGGCTGCATGTGTTTAGCTTTTTCCTTATCGCAAATGGATCCTGTGGTGATTGCGCTGCTTTGGCTTTTTCGGGGATATTTATTATGATATCCTGATTACAACAGAGAAAATACTGGGGAATCTCTGTAGACTGATGGCATTTCAGCCCTATAATCTTAAAATGTCAGAAAACCACCTGTTTTGTCATCCCTTTAGATATTACGCTACAGAATCATTAAAAATACTAGTTCTAAAGTGACGTTTGTGAAGTAGCAACGATTTCTGCTGTTCTGACGTCAGCTGCAAATGTGAATAAATGGCGGAAAAAGTAGTTCATATTGCACTGCTACTCGTGTGATATTGGTGCAGTTTGTTTAAATCTGTCAAATAAAAATGTTATTAAAATTTTATGTCCCAGCAACTGGCATTCTTCAAAATAACTTATTTTAGGTTCAACAGAAGAAAAACTTAAATAGGTGAAAGGAGAGTATATGATGAAAGAGATTTGGTGTTCGGGTGAACTATCCTTATAGCACTGGTTTTAAATAGATAAAAAGTGCTGAATATTGACATCATCATCAGTATCAACTGCTTTTGGGCCACATTAGCAAATACGATGCAATGCAGATGTGATGCAGGCTGACCAAGAGTAACCACCCTGTTTTGCTCAAGGTGCCATGAGACACCCCTTCATTGGCATCTCAAGGAATCTTCCTGACAAGAACAAGACAGCTGAAATCCTCAAGGTGTCTAGAGCCAGCGGTACACATAATTATTCAGAGGGCTCACAGGGAAACGAGCCGCCGGCAGCAGCTCATTTGTTGAAGAAGGCCCGGAAAGTAACCTGTAGTGGTTCTCCGGGGCTCTGATGTGGATACATATGCACGGCTCTGTGTTTCAACGTCTGTTCTTTTCTGTATTGGCTCACAAAATGCACGGCAGCCTTGGGCATACATGCACACTCACGGCAAACTTTTCATGCAGGTCAAGCCTATGGTGACTCATTTCTCAGAGAGGCTAATTATACGCTCATCTTGGGCTTTTTACACCACATGCCTGTTGTCTCGATGTGTTAGGGCACGTGGAGCTTGACTGATAAGAATAATTCCAGATGACATTGACCCTAATTTTTCAAGGGTACCAATGCATTAAGATGTATAGTGGCAGGAGAAAGAGCACCTACTTCCCAGCTTCGTTTATGATTGGTGCAGGGCAAAGAAGGAGAGTGTCTTCAACACTGACTGGTCGTTCATCTGTAAATGTAAATTGTAAATTGTTTTAGAGATAATCAAGTCTGTTTTTAATAATTTAGTATGAATAAATACATTGTTATTACTGTAACAACTGTTATTTACATTACAAAGGAGCGTTAAAGTGCAGCATATATCTTGAACATTCTCACTTTCTATGGATTTACTGGATTTAGAAGGTATGGGATTAAGTAAAATATTAATATTTGGTATTTACTATACATTTCAAAAAGAAATAATGTAATTTATAGGATAGAGTAACAAATATTTTATTTATTTATTTTGTCATTGAAAATCAGGGTTATTCCACCAAATATAAATTGTATAGAACAGGGGTTTTCAAATTTTTAGGACAAACGCCCCCCAAGTTTGGCCAATTTCACTTTTTTGTATTTTCATTCGGCGTGAGTTATTAAATTTCATAACATTCTTCCACCAGTCCTTACTCCTTATTTGTGTCTAATACCCAAGTTTGTCATGGGGGCATGAATGAAATGCCGAACTGCAGTTAAAGTTACCCAAAATAACATAAAACACTTACACATAAACACCTTAATCATAATACTGCCTATTAAGGCAAATAACTAAATTACAGATGTCCAAGTAAACGTAGTCAGTAGTGTCTTCAAAGTTAGTGAAAGATCCAGAAGCGCATCCTGCTGATTTGATTTAGAAGGGCCCTTTTTTGTCAGACGGCTTACCGGTTTTACTTTCATTCATTTACAGTCATTCATTTTAAAAAGCACCCTGTCCATTTTATTTGTATATGTTTTACTTGAACGTATTAACTTGACATGTGCCTGATAGTTAGACGTGGAGCTAACATTAATCATATTCCTTTTAATGAACACATAAAAATCGTCATGATAATTTACTCGAGTGCACGCCTCAATGTCTTGCGCCCTCCGCTTAATACGTGCTGGCGCCCCACTGGTGAGGCGCACCCCACAGTTTGAAAACCCCCGGTATAGAAGGTGAAATCTATATAGAAAATATAGAAAGTAAAATACTGGCAGTTTGTTGTCTGAAAACATGCATTTTTTTTTATTTTATGCAAAAAAGCTCTAAATGATAACATTCTTATTAATAATTTTGGGGGAAAATGTCATCAGTAGTTTAGAGAATAAAACAAATGACATTTTACTCAAACACATAACTATTCCTTCGTCAGCTGAGGAAGTCCAACCTTCCAAAGGTAGACAGTAGACAGTTCTACACTTCCATCATTAAATCAGTCATCTACACTTCAATAGCTGTCTGGTTTGGCTCAGCTACCAAATCCGACCTCCGAAGACAACATAGAATAATTCTGACTGCTGAGCGATTCATTGGTACAACCCTCCCTACTCTCCAAGAACTGGACTTATCCAGAGCGAGCAGAAAAGCTGCCAAAATCACCCTGGACCCCTCACACTCAGCACACTGCCTCTTTAAACTTTTACCTTCTGGTCGACGCTACAGAGCACTGTGCACCAGAACAGCTTAACACAGAAACAGATACTTCTCTCAGGCAATTCATCTCATGAACACTGGATGATAATAATTATGAAACAAACATCACTACTTGCTTTACACTTTTTATACACATAATTATGAAACAAATATCACTACTTGCTTTACACTTTTTATACACATATACACTTATTTAACAACATACTTTACTAGCCAATTTGCACATAACAGCTGCACATATAACACTGTATATAGTAATATACCCGTACATACACTTGTCAATTTGTATATTTGCATTCACTACTTACTTCAATTTTTAAAAATATATTTATTATTGGTTTTTAGTCCTGTCTCTGTAATTCTGTTGCACTGTAAAAGCTCTGTCACGAAAACAAATTCCTTGTATGTGTGAACATACCTGCCAATAAAGCTCTTTCTGATTCTGATTCTATAAATCACAAATTTATAAATCAATTTTCAAGTGGTCTCTTAATTTTTTCCATAGCTCTGTTTTTTTTCATACAGTAAGCATATATATGCATCAGTGCATGTTAATAGAAGAAATATAGTTTGTAATATATTGCTACTTACTCACTGTAGAGGTGTCATTGACTTTGAAGCTGCACAGAACCTGATTGATATTTCTGGCATGCAAAAATCCATTTCCCCGCACAACCACTTGGAAGGAATCTTAAAGAAATACAAACCAAAAATATATTAATAAACATTTAGCAAGTCCTTTTGCTGCCTAGTGAAATTCGTGTGCACATTCCAGAAATAAATGCGTCCAAAAATGAGATTAAATAGTGTTTTATGTACTATTTATACCAAAATATTTTTTAAAAGCATGAGAAAAATGCCCACACTAGGCTGTGCCTGTTTTTCTTTTTTAGATCTTTGTCTCATGCAGCCATACTGCAGCCAAATTATAAAGTGTGCTCAGCCTGGGGGCAGGTTTTCTTTCTTTTTTTTCCACCCTTAACCTTTCAGGAACACTCAACTCAAATGGGCAAATGCATATGCTCCAGTGGTGCTAATAATAAAAGTGAAGAGGTTCACAAATCTCTTGGAGTCGTGTAGCTGGGGGTGCTACGTTGGTGGCCGACAAAGCGGGCTGCCTGACCTTTGAGAGCCCTCGGGCAATGCTGTAGACCCTCTGACGGCTACTAAGCAGCATATGTTAGAGAGAAAAACACGCTCACTTAGAACCTGTCTCAGCGGGAGTCAGCGGATGCAGAGTGGATGTGACCTTACTCGTGGCACTGCTCACACCAGTGTATGTTTGTACTGATTCTGCCGCACATCTCTGAATAATGCTGCACCTTTAGAAAATGTGCTGCTCGTGAGCCTTTAACATTTAAATGTGCAAAGTTCACTGAATGAAAAACATTCCACGCAGTGTGCCATCAGGGAGAGACAGTCGTGTGGAAAGGTCAAGAGAACAATACTGCTGTGAGAAATAATATTTTATGTAAGTCGGAGTTGACTTCTTTCATATCACAGCTTTTACAGCATTTAGAGCATCCTGAAGTTAGCAGGTTTTGTCTCTTGTGTCCAATAAACAAGCTACAAAGCCATAACGATAATGTGATTTACTGCTAATTTTACATGGGACAATACTTGGTTTTCTCAGAGTCTGCATGCATTGGATACTGTTTTCGATGGTGCACTAAGATTTATAACTAATTCAAAATCCCTTACTCATCATTGTGTGTTGTATACTTGGGTAGGTTGATCAGCTTTGTCCATTCGTAGGCTCAAGCATTGACATATCTTTGTTTACAAATCTACATTGGATTTACTCCCATCATATCTCCAGAATTACATTTGTTAAAAAACTGTCCTTAGCTATGGCATTCAGTCACAGGATATTTATTTACTGTCTGTTCCTAAAGTGCAGACTGAGATGGGAAAAAAAGGCTTTTAAATACGCAGCACTTTTGCATGGAATAATCTACAAACAAAGTTGTAGTTTAAAGAATTGATTTCACTAAATGCTTTTAAAAAGAGTATAAATGATTTAGAAATTGAAACAGGCTTGTAGATGTTTTGAATAGATTGTTTGTCAATAAGTGATTCTTGTTAACTGTTAATTGTTTTTTGTTTGTTGTCTGTTAGACACATGTGACATGTATACTGCCTAATCTTGGCCAGGACACTTATATTATTATTATTATTATTATTATTATTATTATTATTATTATTATTTTTGCTAAAATGATGACTGCATAATATTTAATCTTAGAAATAATATTGGTTAATATTATCCAATAGCCTATATGGCCTAAGCAACATCAGCAGAAAAGGAAACTTGTTTTATTAAAGGAAAGGTTCACCCAGAATGACATTTACTCACCATTTACTCAAAAATATTTTTCTATGTTTGTGTTTACATACATAGAAGCAATGTACATGTTTAAAACTGTACCTTAAAATTTAAACTAAAGGCATAATATAATGGACATATTTATCTAAAAATTTATCTTAGTTTATCTAAATCTAAAAGTATGTAAAATAATAAGGGAAAGTGAATTGATATCAGCTGTTGTTGATTGTATATTAACAGATCTGAAAACAAACTTCATTTTAATATCATGGTAACTAAAAGCTCTTAATCCAGTTTATCTTCATAAAGGTCATGAATAACAAAAAGGCTGATCACAAAGTCAAAGATCTTAAAACGTCTCTTGTCTCATCGTGAATAAACCTAAACAAATTCCACTCCCATCCGATCCAATTAACCTGTCATTTCCTCTCTAATTATACTAATCCCGTCTGCCATGCAGAAGCCCCTCTCCACCCCACCTCTGCCTCTAAATTTGCCCAGCTCTCTTGCTCATGCCTGTTTAATGTGACGTCCATACAGCTGAAATGGCTAATTCCATTTAATTTTGGAGGCCAGGCATCAACATCCATGTCCTTTTCCTCCCGCGTTACTGTCAGACATGGTGTGTCGGGTTCTGACAGGACAGCGCAGGGGTAAAAAGGTCAACAACACTGGCTTGGCAGCGGGCAGCGCTGGCAGCGAGATGGTGGGCAGGGGCTGGTACGCTGTCGGCTCGCGCCCGTTTCTGCTGACGCTTCCCATCCACACCTGAGAGCTTGATGGCTGTGGATGTTTAGAGCCGAGGTGCCACGTCCGAGTACGGACACTTCAATCACTGCCCCAACTGGGGGATGGGGTGCAGAGGAAACACGAGGGTTAATCAGAGCAACCATTGCTGTCACGCTTGATGGCTGGGCCTCGTCTCAGAACAGCGAGTGATGGCCTGTTTGCAGGCTGCACAGGCTGGTCACTTCTCATCAGTTTGATCGCTGAGACTGTCAGCCACTGGAACTGTCTACACAGCACACTAAACCAAACCAAAATGCTAACCACAATCAAATTAGACAAAAAATGCTCCAGTCCCATGCTTCAGATTAAGTCTGTGCTTAACTGTAATAATTAGAGGAGTATGTTTTGATTTTCACAGTGCAATGAAATTTCATGTTTCATTAATTATCATATGTATTATCATGTAGCATTTCCATTATGGATTATGTTAATTAATCAACCAATCAAAGTGGTTTGGGGTCATTAGCATGTTTATTTTTTGGTTAATCATTTTAAAACAAAGAAATAACTCCAGAGGATTGTTAGAGATGGGTTCTGCAGGTTTCATCAAGTCAAATTGATTTTTCTTTCCCTGATTAGGGAATTTAATGGGGAATTTGCTGTAAAAATGTCTATAAGATGTTGTGAATTGTATCTCTTTGAAATAAACAACTTAAATATAAATAATACGATTTTATTAAGATGTATTGTTGGTGATGTCGACCTGATTGAGTAACTTTACTTAGACAAAGCAAAAATTAAGACCTGTTTAAAATGGTTTAAGACCTACAACCCAATATTTCAGTGAATTTAAGACTTTAAGGCATAAAATATAGTTTTTAAAGACTTTTTAAGACCCAGCGAACCCTGATCAAGTTGTGAGGCAAGTGACTGATTTTCTTACAAATTTTAAATTTATATATCACAATTTTGAATTTTTGTCAGAAAATTCAGAGAAAATTGAAATAATTAAAAGAGGTAAAAATCTTTGCATCTCACAATACTGAATTTTACAAAAAAAATCCAAAACACAATTGTAAGGTTATTTTCCCCACACAATCTGCAAGAAAAAAGTGTGAGCTTTTTAAATTTTTCTTTTCAAAAATGAATAAGAATTGTGAGATTCAGAGTCACGATTACCTTTTTTCACTTAATATAATGGAAACAGACTTCAATTAGGTTAAGTATATATAATATTACATTATATTCAATAAGGTAAATGTATAAATATACATGAGTCGTTCAATGAACGACTTAAATCTAAATCTATCTAATAACAGAGATAACTACATCAAATATGTCTTGTTGTGAAGATGCAAATGTGAGTTTATTATTGTTTTAAAGCACCATGGTTTATCAGTGGTCACTTCATGCCCTCTCTTTCTCCCTCCGTGTGCTTCAGGGTTTGACGTCCCACAACATGACAGAGAACTTATTGTTTTGAATGCTCAAGTGAAATTAGAGAGCAGTGCTTTTTGCCTGGCTGGTTCTTCCTGGCCTAGTTTGCCACATTGGATCTGCCATCTAGCTGAGGTGCTGGCGAATAACCATGCAGCAGTTCTGCTCCGCCTTTACCAACGAATTGCCCATTTGTTTAATTGGCTGCAGCTCGGCAGACAGGCCTGCCACATTGAGCACTGGTGTGTAGGCCAGAGAGGATGGATGTGGCTTGACATGACCTTATTAGCATGCACTTACTGCGCGAGAGTGCACTTACATCGCTGTCTCCTTGGTGACGTGAACAGGCGGATTAGCTCTGCCCAGACATGATCAATTTTCATTTTCTGGCAAGTGCAAGAGAGTGCAACTCACGAGCCACCATTACACTGCTCAGGGCTTTCATACGATTAGCGATGAGCTTTTTTTGCATTACTGCTTGTACACTGTCACATTCTTTTATAAACAGACGGGTTTAATTAAAAATGTAAGGTCTGAATTACATTTTATTTTAAATGTTTTGTAAAAACTGCTGTACAGTGAGTGCTGAGATGGCTCTTACCTCCAGCACACACACTGGACGGCTCAGCTGCTAAAATCTCAATGCAGGATTTTTTGATGATCTACAAAGAAAAGGAAAGTGTTTGAAACACAGAAAGACATATTATCAGATATTATTATTTATATTGTTATTATAAAATTAATGCAAACCCCACACAGAAATGCCAACTGACCCAGCCAGGGCTTCTTGCTGTGAGGCAACAGTGCTAACCACTGAGCCACCGTGTAGCCCTGTTTTGATACTTAAACTCTTTTCATCTTTGACCCATATATCACAATGTGATTAAATCTTGCACTGTAGCTTTATATCTTGCAATGTGACCATATCTTGTAACACTACTTTGTCACTGTCTGCCATTTTGTCCTACATGCATCGTAGTAACATTGGTGAATAACATAGATGCATTAGAGTTTTGTCTTATTCAAGATGCCATTATTTTCATCCGTTCGTGAATTATTTTAGGGAACCAATATGTAACATTTTAAAGGTGCAGTAGGTGATTGTCTTCAGAAACATTTTTTGTTGTGCTGGTTGAAAGTCTCTTCACATTCCAATAGTACTGATTAAAGTAAATGGTTTAAATGTATTTACTGTATATGTATTTTTATATTCTGGCTATGGCATAAACTTAAAAAATTTCATCCAATTAAAATTTGTCAGGCCGATAATCCCCATAAATTAGATAAGTAGCTCAAACTGTCTGTCAACAAATGTAGATTTGTACATCTACACCCATTCGCGCAGATCTGCTGTTTAAACGTGCACACGCGCTGCATTCACATACACATGAGTGACAGCGGTAAAAACAAATGCTGAATCAAAACAACACTACTTTGAATATTGGGTTTGAAATAGCATGTAAGTATGGCTTAGTAATTGTATAAAAATGTAATTCCTGCATGCTGCCGGTCAACCACTAAGCATACAGTAGTCGCTTTAGGACAAAGTGCGTGAGAAAGAGAGACCTGCGATCCTTGCATGCATGAAATATTGCACATTATGACAAGTTTGAATGCTGACTACACAACTGAAAATGTGCTAGATATAATTGATAGATAGATATAATGCTGTTTTTCATTCAGAATTGTAGTATTATAAAGTACTATAAAGTTTTCTAACTGGAGAATGACATCATCTAGTTTGTCTCTGTTAACTTAAACGTGTGTGTTCATGATTTCAGGAGGCGTGGCTTTGGACTACAGGGGAGGGATTGTATTTGAAAGATATTATGCGATGATTTTATAACAGATAGCATTTAGGCAGATCACTTACTAAACTTACATTCTGAATGTATAACGTGTGCATATTGCAGACTTTTAGGTCTGCTTCTGTCTGGAATTAATATGTAATTTTCCTGAAATTATTCACTGTTTTTCTGCAGATTGCACAAGTTGATAGGAGAGCACCATGGCTGATACTGAAAGCTTGTTGGACATAGAGAAGCGGTATGAGGCTTTGCGAAGGTTCAATTGTGCAGTGCAAATTTATTTTCATATTTGAAACTTTTACAAAGCTGTTTGCCCCGTTTACTTGACCTTTTGTTTTATTGCATCAATCTATTTAAAAATATCTATTTTTATTGTTTGTTTTTTCAATCTAAGCTGGAATCCGAGTAGTTTAAACATTTAGCATGGCATCATGTCACATGCCATCTATCATAATTGTGGGTGATTAAGTGATTCAATCCCCCCTTTAATGTGCCTTTCAGTACCAAATCCTTAAATTGGGTCCATCAGCAAGGACAGAGAGAGAAAATATTGAGACTTACAGAGTCTATGATTCCTTCAAGCGCCTGGAATCCTCCAATTACGGGGAAAACATGTTCTATTGTGTCTGCAATTGTGGCCAACTAAACACAAAATGTAATACAGATAAATACATAAATGTATATAAATATGGTAAACTAAGCAACTCATCAAGCAATGGTGCTAAGTTACCTGTGTCTCATTAAAGTCTTTTACACCCACACAATAAACGATGGCTCCCATAGACCGAGCTCTCTGCGCCTGCACACAGACGGCCAGCAACACAGTCAGCTCTATTACTGAGCAAATGCCACTGTCAATTACACATCTGCCAGAAAACATGCCACATCCGTTGCGACATCGCTGGCTTGTGTACTTGCCTCTTGCTGTGCTGTGACAAACTGATGGTCGTTTAACTCCCCGTCCGTCAGTGCTATGATCACACTGGCTGCTCCTGTGAAGCAAACATCATCTCATTGAGGCTTGATCCTCCCAGATTAAAAGTTGAAGTGTTAACGCAACGCAAGCTTACCATAATTCCCATGATATATCTGTACATTGGCCTGGAATTTGGAAAAAACATTCATGAAGGAATTGTTGATTCATTTTAACTGATTCAATAAAAACACAATACCTCTTCCAATCCAAGATTCATGTATGTATCACCTCCTGGTATTTCTCTCTTTAGCGTATTTAAGCCTCTGGTAATATCATCTCTGAATTACAGATGATAAAGAAGAGTGATTGAGATAGTTTTGTATACAAAATTGTTATTTTGGAAAATTCCACACAAGTGGACACTCATACCTGTTCTCTGTGAGTCTCATAATTGTAGTTCCCCGGGTTGAGAAGACGATGAAAGACATCCGTAACATAGGACTGTAAAAGCAATTCACATATTATTCATTAAAGGTACAACTTTAATACTGCTTTAGTATACATAAGTTACTTTACCTAATGAATTTTTCTGCAAGATGCTCCACAAAGGAGTAAATTTCAATCCAGTGGTTTTTGACACTTCCTGATCTATAATACAAGTGGAAGAAAATATGCTTCAAAGAGTAATATCCCTTTTTGCGCATTATAATTGTGCCTAAAATGCAATCACATAACAATTACCATCTTTTCTTACACTATCTGAGAGTAGCAGGTCCTTGAGTACTCTATAAAATGCGCGCATGCCACTAATTAATTACAGGCCCCAAAGCGCTCCCAACAAGAGCTAATTGCCTTTGTGCCAGATGAATCTGCCTCCTGCTAGCGGAGAGCAACACCCCTTCCTCCTAGAGCCAGCCATTTGAATGGGAACAGATGGCAATGGGTGAGTGTAACAGGTTGGGATCCAAAACAAGAGCTTGCGTCTACATCAGCATCCAAAAAGACTCACAGATCCATCTCTGACAGGGGGTCAGGAAACATAAAACTGGACATGTGGGTCTAGCAACAGTACCAGCAGCAATCAATGCTAATGCGATGTAACACATCTGGAACGCCATATACAGATGACTCTAAAACAGACATTTGGGCCACTTTTTAAAATGTATGATAGGCTTTGCAGTGGATTATTAAATATGAAACCAAGTGGCATTTATTTTAAGTCAGTGTCCCACTAGCTATAAGGGTGTGCTTTTGATTGTCTATATGACTTATTTTTGTCATCAACCTACACTCAATAATCACCTTGTAAAACTGTTTAGAAATTCTAATTTGAAATTCTATCACTATCATTCAAAGCATCTTGTAGCGGGCTTATATTTTACCTTATATGTTACATCTTTTTATACAATATATCTGTATTCCAAGCAAATTTAAGTTTGAGAAGAGATTTTAGTGCCTAAAAAGTTAAAAAGATAAAGAAATCAAGCACATGCACAAAATGAAAGTTCAAATGCTGTTCAAAATTAAGACAAAAAGACAGTAGGACCCATTGGCAGTCAAATGTTAGTGGACAAAATTAATGCTTAATGAGATGAACTACACCTGCTGGTGACCTAAAAGTATTTTTATTTTGCTATAATGCAAAGACATTCAGACATGTTTTAGTGTGGTCCATGGGTCCAAATACTGTTAAGAGCCACAGAAATAAGTCATTAAAGAAAAGAATGTTTGTGCTCATAATCCTTGAATAATGAGACTCTGCTGCTTTGCTTTGATACGGTTTTCGTCTGAATATGGTCAATCTTCAACAAACCACTGGCTCAGAATATTGTTAGCCTGCATTATGATTTAAAAGAAGTCCTAAATTAAAAGGAACACATAGTGACAAAAAACTAATTATCGTTTCACTGCTAATCACAATTATTTTCTCTCTGAAAAGCACTGCAGCTGCTTTTCTTTCCAAAACCACTTTGAACTGATGGCCTGATATTTACAATTAGTGTAGGGTCACTGAGTGGCATTTAAGGCCTTGAAAATCCAGCCAAAACTATTCAGCTGATTAAAAGTGTGGAAGTGTGGCAAAAGCTTGATGATGCATGCAATCCCTTAGGTCTCTGAAGGCATTCAGAAAACTTTACAAACTAAAGAGAGAACTGTGAAGTGTTACTAACATGCATTTGCACTCCAAACATAGCAACAAAGTGTCATAACTTTAGGATTTTACTAGGTTATATCATTGATATAAACTTTGTGGAGTTAATATTAGTTCATGCATTACATTTCCCCCTGTATTTACTCATTTTTGTTCATTTTAGTTAATAAACATTTATATCTATTATTAATCTATTATTAGTTACATTAAATAACATTTACAAAAACTTTATTAAAATCAAGGAGTATTTTCATGCTAAATTTTCATATTAACTAACTACTATAAACAAATGAAATGTTCTTGTAAAGTATTAGACTAGCTTTGCTATTTTCAATGTCAACTCAACTTGAAATTTCTATATATTTCACAGAGAGAAAATACGTATCTAGCTTTACAGACATAGCTCTTGCTCTAGCTTTTATGTCAGATTTGACTGAAATCTGATGGCCACAAGAACTATTCAGTTCAAAATCAGTATCCAGCATGCCACAGCATGTTTGAGCTTGTTGGGTATTCACAGTGTCAAGGTGCTAAGGAACGAGTATGCCACTTACTTCTCAATTACTTACACTCTAAGTGATCATTACACACTTAAATAAGAACTATTTGCATTCTACAAACCAAACCAAAAACAACTGACTGCAGTTTTATGATGCAAAATATATATGCATTTTATATTGAGAGACATGTCACTGGGCATTTGCATCACCTTGTAGTAGCCTACATGTTCATGTTCGATGAGGTCTTTGCCTTTTGTGATTGAGACCCCCATTTGATAATGATGCCCAAATGCGGATGTGAACTGCACCAGGTGAGAGAAAAAACATGCTTGTTAAAGCATCCCCCGAGGCAAAGGAACCGGTCTTATTATCTGCTGCGTCTAAATCCATTTAATAGCACACTTAAACTTGAGGAATTCACCATCAGGAAAACTATGAGCTGCACTGCGTATTAATTCTGTAGAGACAATATTGGGCTTTGTTCGAATTTTGTATTTCATGTCAGTTCTGTCAGTGTTCTGCTCTCCTTCATGCATCCTGTCTTGCTTCCCTTGGGAATTTCTCATTCCCATAATATCTAGCCAGTGGTTTCTTGTAAGAATATAGGCTAGACATTATTAAGAATTAAAGTAAATATTAACATATTTGAATATGAAAACTTGAGGATCAATCCAACCTAAACGAATAGCTGTTTTTAAAATAGCGATTCACGCGCGTCTGAGGGCGTCAAAGGCGCGTCGCGCGATGAGACGGAAATAAAATTATGCCACATGAGGGCCACTTACTTGTCGAGGACAAAATACAAGTCGAAAGCACCTTGACAGGACATCTTCCCCTCCTCAAATCTTGTCTCAGCGTTTCCCGTTTGAAGACTGGTAGTCAAAATCAGTAAAATGCCCACAAGACTCACGTGAATCAGTGAACGTGCCATTTGATCAGTTAATTCTCTCCAAAAGCACTGGGATAGAATTGCATTTCATATTACTCCTGCACAAAAGGAAGCAACATTTTTCCATGAAATTTACTCCTCAAACAAGATTTTTAATGTCCTGTCACAGTGTTATATCCCGTAGTCATCCGAGTGCGCTTCCAAAACACAGAAAGCTCCTCCTCAAGGAGAAATGTTTGGAAGAGCGACCACAGGCCGGACGGCGAGCAGCCTGCCAACAGCTACTGAAACTTCCTCTTTCTGGGAGACAGACAATTCTGACTGAATTCTGACAAAAAAATAAATCAAAATAGCTATATTTGATGTTACTTTACAGCCTTTAGCGTTTGGTGAAATGCTACTTATTTATTTTTTATTTTTTTTTATAAAATAATCTAGTCTATAGCTATTTCTAATCTATTCAAGATTTATAATTATGAAATCTTAGAAATATATAGGCTATAAACTTTATTCTACTGTTTTTTTTTTATTTATTTCGATTTTTAAATGACTGAAAAACATGAAAACTTTGCATAACCGGACAATCAACACAAAATCTGACAGATGGGTTTTGAATTGAAATGATCTTAAATATGCACACTGGGCGTACAGTCTTTTGTGATGCTCATTACAATCTAACGGTCTCTGACTTCTGTCATTGATTACCCCCGCTTGTAATTAACACGCCTTTAAAGCTGGTGAAGCACCAATCAAAATGCCACCTGGGGGGGTTTGGGGATAAATGAAGCGCATCAGCTCCGCGTCCTCAGCGTGGATAGTGCGTGACCGCGCAGCGCGAGAGGCAGTCAAGAGACTGTCAGGATTAGGAGACAGTCGCGATCGTGCGCTCTCTGTAGATAACTCCAAAACGCGTTTCTTTGGTCTGTGCACCTGCTCCGGAACATTATCAGCCATAACATATTATAGGTAGGTTGCTTTTACTGCATGTATTTTTATAATGTATTTTTTATGCAAAAATAGAATTAAAATGAATTAGAAAGATAAAATAAATTGAGAAATTAAACGCATTTTTTCATTTATTAGTCGATTTTACACATTGTACTCTATAGATATTAGTCAGCTGCTTCAGTCAGCATATTTAAAAGAAAACTGATCAAAAGCATAAAAACATGTTGATTTAGTAATGAGCATTAATACATTATTTAGTTTCTTGTTGTTTACATTTTTTAACATTGATTATTTTTCCCTCAGGAATAAACATGGAGCATAGTATTTTTCCTCGCTCCTTGTGGACTAATGACAGCAAAATTCTCCATCACCACGTCGCGGATTTCTTCACCAGTGTTCAAGTTACACAGGACATACCAGCTGGAACGTCATTCGGACCTTGTGTTCTTCATAACACATTTTATGACACCATAGCCTTCATTGCATTGAAATCCTTTGACAAACGGAATAAATCTTATGTATTTCGGGTAAGTCATTTGGCACTTACTGCATATTTTGTATTGCCAAGAATTATATTTTAGACATGGACTGATTGTTGTTTTAGTAGATTAGTAGTTTACTTGTTTTAGTAAATGAAACACACAACCAAGATATATAATTTGTTAGGCTACACTACAGACCAAGTAGTGCAAATATTTTCATTTCAAATTTGCTACTCTTTCAACAGGTAGATCCTGAGGCAATGAAAGGCTCTCCATTAGTAGTTCCTTGGCTTCGATTAGTTCAGGCTGCAATGAGCGAAGAGGACCAGAATACTGAGGCCTACTTGAAAGGCGGACAGCTGCACTTTAGGACTATTCGAGATGTAAAAGAAGGGGAGGAATTGCTTGTTTGGTATGATGAGGAGCTGTCTCATCTTTTGGGATTCAGAGACATAAAGGCAAAAGCCCTGACAGATGGTGAGTAACAGGTTTCAAAAATATATAAATAAAATAGAGGGGCAGTGTTTACAATATTAATAGTATAAATGTTTTAAGGCTTATGCTTAATGTTAATATAGTTTTGGATATTATACATGTAAGAATCTGTAATTTATTTGTTATATAATATAATAGAAGGTAATTTAAAAGCTTTAAAAGTTTAGATAAAAAATTATAGGATATTCTTTAGAAAAACAAGCAGTGTGGTATAGGCTAATTTTGCAGCATTATAGGTGAAGCCATTAATATAATACTATTAATATTACAAAAAAAGTGTAAACCAAAGCAATGGTAAAACTATAATGTAGCAACTATTTTTATTGTCATGTAAAAAACAAAACCATGGAACACTGATGACCTCTTTAGGTTTTTATTTATTTATTTACAAGTATATGGCATGCTAGATATTTTCTAGAAGTGTATTAAAAACAATGCATTTCTAAGAATTTTTTCAGTTTTGTTTGCATTATATTTTTGTAAATATATGCTATATGGAATGCCATAGCATACCACATAAGTTAAAAAGTAATTCTTACTTTTAATGAAACGTATATAGCCTAAGTGACAATAATTTTAGCAATGCCATTACGATCTAACAACGTTTGTATCTTCATACACAGGTTACACATGTACAAGATGCAGCCAGGCCTTCAAGAACGAAAACCCATTCCTTGCCCACTGTCGTTTTTTATGTACCCAGGAAAAAGTCGGCATCATCAGGGCAATCAACCAACAGAAGCCAGAAGTTAAGCGACAGCGCAAAGTCATCGACTTTCATAATATTGCAAGGGATTTGGAAGACAAAATGAACAGTTCTTCTGAAGACACGACCATAGTTCGAAAACGAAAACAAGAGGTTTCATTAAGCCCCAAAAGCAAAAAAACTGTTTTATTGGAGAAAACTAACATCACTAATGAAAGCAACACCACCAACGCCAACAATGACTGTCCAGCTGTTCGGGATTTATCTGGATCAACAGACAACGTACAGACAACTGAGTCAAAGCTACATAAAAACAGCGCATTTACCGAGGTTAGAAAAGCAGCAGAGCCCTCAAACACCGAAAAGTCATCTCGGGATGTAATGGCGTCTGAAGTAGGCCTGCAATCGAACTGCAGCGCGTTCTCGTTCGTTGTACCCAAAAGCGCGCACTCAAAGCAGAAGAGCGCGTTCTGTGAACCCAGCAACCGCGCTCTCGCCGAAGCCCAGAACCATTCTCTACCAGATACGGATAATAGCTCAGACTCTTTCAAATCGAAATCTTCATTAGGATACAGAAACGTGTTGGCTTCGCACCTGTTTCACACCGACTTGCCAGGCAGCCATGCAGGTGGAGTGATGTCCGCTCCTCTGGCTTCCGGAGGATCCTACTATTACGCGCCCGAACACTGGACCAGGGCTATAGGTGGCCAGCTGCAGTCTACATCTTCATTGACTCTTCTGCCCCCTACTTTCACCCCTTTGGGTGTTTCAGTGCAAAACTGGTGCGCCAAATGCAACCTCTCGTTCAGAATGACCTCCGACTTGGTGTTTCACATGCGGTCACATCACAAGAAGGAGTTCGCCGCAGAAGCGCAGGTGAGGCGGAGGAGAGAAGAGAAACTCACCTGTCCCATATGTCACGAGTACTTTCGAGAGCGTCACCACCTCTCACGTCACATGACATCGCATAATTGAGATGACAATTTTTTCTGCACTTTGCAAGTATTGATAATTGAGAGACGCATTGATGCATTTACACTGTGATGATGCTTTGTGGTTAGGCTGCTATTGGGAGGTGCTTTGCTGTAGCAATACATTAAAAACGGGGCAAAAACTCTAACGTTTTAAACAAGAGTCATTGTCATAAATTGTCAACAAGCCACAGTCATTCAGCTAGTATTTTAAGCGGTGGTGGGCTTGAATAGTGCAATTCAGGTTAGGCCTACATCGCCACTAGGTGGCTATAGACATGCATAACTTTCTCTTTAGAGATAGTGCATTTAGTTGTGACTAATACTGTTGAAATGTTTGGTCAATTTTAACTTAACAGTGCCTTACAACGTCTGGATGACTACATGTATTTACACGTATTGAGAAATGATAGAACAAAATGCTCCAGCATTTTTAGGTTTGCTAACAGCTGACTAAACTATTATAAACTTACTACATTGCTTTGTAAAGAGATTTTATTTTTGAAATATTCATCTTTTCACAATGCCAAATTTTATGTTACAATGTTATTTTCAGATATCTACTTCTATTTAACATGTTTATCAGCACAATGACAAGGAGGATGTATTTATTTCAATATTTTCTTGTTCTGTTCTTTTTTGATCTAGTACAGTCTTTGTATTTCATTAAAGATTTTGAACATATTTCCTGTGTTTGCCTTTTTACTTCAGCCATGCAGAAACATTATTCATATCATATGTTTTTTAAATCAGTGTGCAAATAAACTGTGAAACTTTGTGCACAACAAACAAGTGGATGGAAACCCCTCTAGTATGGTTTAAATATAATTATGCATCATGATTTCCTCCTATTCTTAAACATGACATGAGGATTGCTTTGTGCATGAAACAATACTGAACTCTCCAGATCAGACCAACATAAACAAGGGAACAAGAGATACAGTAAATGTAATTTAGCATAAAGACTTGTTTCAGATATGTATGTGACAAAGAATATATATGTGTGTGTGTGTGTGTGTGTGTGTGTGTGTGTGTGTGTGTGTGTGT
>CAIGQZ010001313.1:10008899-10075221 GCA_903798205.1 Danio tinwini
TGTGTGTGTGTGTGTGTGTGTGTGTGTGTGTGTGTGTGTGTGTGTGTGTGTGTGCGTGTGTGTGTGTGTGTGTAAAGTCTATTTACATAAACAAAGTGGGTTTCAAAAGTTTTTTTTTATAAAAATGAAAATATGTTAAGGTTTTTTGAGACGCAATAAGCGTGCACATGCACTAACACTTAGTAACCAGCAGAGCGCGCTCTCTAACAATTCAAGATATTATTTAACTCCGTAAGCAGCTGTGATGGTGTTATGTGTGATCAGTTTGATCATCACCACAGGCAACACAACAATGTCTAAAAAGTTCGTTTTATTCAAGTGCTAAAAAACCTCGCTGCGAAGTTTAAAAAGAAACCTTTCTGCATTCAGATAGAAAACCAAACATTCTGCTCATTCAAGAAAGTAAATAGCTACATAAGTTCAGAAGACATCAAACTGAGTGAAAAGATGTGTACACACTGGCCTAATATTGGGGCAGTTAGAAGCCCAGCGGTTTGTTCCTGACGGTAATCACTTGAAGAGAGAGAGTCATTTCATAACACACAGAAATTTCTCTGTTCACTCTAAAGAGCATCTTTCATCGCTGCCATTAATTGATCAGGCCTCATTTGGAAAACGAAATATTGACTTTCTGAGGTTTTAAGGAACTGTCGAGTGTTTACTTTTAACCGAAGTCTCTGGTGTCCTCTAGAGCTGATTTAAATATTAAAGTGCTCCCCCGGAAACTAACATTGCCTAAAGGGGATTCACCTGATAGTTACCCTCAGTGCTTCTGGACAGCTTTAGTGTATGTTGGCATTACATTCTCACGTTCTTCTGTTATTTTATGGTCATCGTGGGACTAACCAAGTGATATACAAGTTACCAAACCTCATTCATGCTGACACTGTCAAAACTATCCAGTGAGATGAAAACAGCTTTGATGATATTGGAGGCTATGAATTTATCAGTTAGTTAGTTGTTTGCCGCAAAAAAATTATATGCTAATAAATTAAAATAATGTAGACTGTACATGAAAATGTTAACTTCACTTTTTACTTTCCAAACCGGATTTTGGTCTTTCAACATGACCAAGTTGTTACAGTCAGCTGAATATCCTGAATGGAACCAGATAAAAACAGCAAACTAAGTTGCTTTGAATTAATATTTATATAGATAAACAATAAACATAAAAGTACATCTCTTCATTCTAAACAACTTCACTCTTCAAGTGTTATCTTCTTTTCCACCACTGCACAGAGCTTTTCAACATACATTGTTTACACAAAAGACACAGCAGACAGTAATTGGGTTCTGTTCTGTGAGAACATGCTTCTCAGTTTCCTTCATGGCCTGGTGGAATTAAAAGGCTTCATGTCAAATTAGTTTGAACTGGGTGACATCATCTGTTGAAGTAAGAGTTGGAACTTCCTGCACTTTGAGACCTGATGCTCTTGAAGTGGGTTGGAGTTGTCTTTGATGTCCAGGTGAAGAAATAATGTACCAGGCCACTTTCTGATGTCCAATCTAGTTAACACATTCCCATCTTTTCATTGCTATTTTTTGTTTAGTAAAGTATATGAACAGTTTACAAAACAATACATGTATGCAGCAAGAAATACACAGATGGTTTAACATATATTTTATTCTACTTATAAGGCTGGTTCATAATTTAAAACGCATTTACAAAAATACATTCTCTAAAATATAATATATTGAATCCAAATGAACAATTGTTTATACACACTGACACATTTGGCCCAAATGTGCCTTGCTTATGGCACCAAACCAAGGTAATGAAACATAATGAAACACATCTGAATACAAAAAGGACCCATGTGTAACTCCTTTTTTAAGTAAAACAAATGCAAAAAAACAGCTCTTACTGTCAGTGACCTCAGAAATTAGCAACACTCCAGCTTTTAGGATGGACCCTTTTCACAAGACTGTTATGATGCATTAACAGTCATCAGCATCTTAAATCCTTGAAAGTTTAAAATTTTTTGATTTTTTAAAAAATGTATGAACCTTTATATATATTTATGCATTATATTATCTTTTCTTCAAATTACAAACAATGAATTATTGCTAGTGCGAGGTGTTTCTAATGCAGCGTTTATGGAACAGGACAATACATTTGACGTTATTCTCTCCTCTGGCTGCCCTCATCAGTCTCACACAATTTATTTCCTTTTACTGAATGTCTTTATAACATCATCGTGGAGTTTTTCTTTTTATAATTTGAGCAAATAAGATTGTAAAAAAATATATTTTTTGTATTCTCCCATTCACTGCACTCCAAGTTTTACCAACTATAATGACTTCCGCTACTGAGAAACCCGGAAATGTGAAAAGGGTTTATTTATTTCACAAAAATGTCCTTCTGTGTGTGTGTGTTTATGTGTGTGTGTTTTGTTTAAAATCTAATTTCAGATTAATTACTATGAGGCTGCTTTGTAGTCATGCTAAAACCTTGATTTAATTGTGCGATGAAAAACATTAAAGGATTCACATTTCCACATGTACTCGATCATTTATGATTTTAAATGACCCAAATATCAAGTTAAACTTACCTTTTTAATACACACAAAGAGTTTATTTTAATCTGTTACTACACCAACATTAATCTGAATAATAGAAGTTCTCTAATTTACTTTCCAACATAATTCAACAATTCTGCCAAAAGATAAGGCTTATATTCAATATCCTATAAAACCTTATTGTACATCCAGTAATCTAAGCCATTGATGTCTCACAATTTAAAAGCAAATAAGTGTAAGAGTAAGTGCTCGTGTTACTCATCTAGCACAATGAAAAAGGTTTAGAACAGAAGTAATAAAATATCACAGATACTGTATAAAATAAAAGATCAAACGCAGTCCATAAAATCATGTGCACTTCCTACCAAGTGCAACTAAAGACAATATGCCTCTTCAAGGTAAATTTGGGTGTCAAAACCAAAACAATGCCCAGTTGCTATTCCTCCTCTGCCAGCGAGTCTATCTACATGCGCATGTCTCCACAGACATGTTGGGGTAGATCTTCAATACAATGTTTTTGCTCTCATCCACAAATAGTACACTGAGAGGTTTCATCTTCTCTGGGACACAGCATGGCTCTGGGATACCTGGAATGATCCCAACAGCCTTGACTATGCTCTGGATGGTTGCATGGTTGGACGGGCGGACCACCTGAAAAGGGCAGAAAAGAGAGGATAATGAGGTTTGGTAGCATTTAGATATGCAACCATTTGTTTTGCTTTCTTAAATGGAGCAGAGGAAATCATGTCTTACAACACCTTTCTATTATTCACAACACAGGAGCTTTGCAACTGGTTCATTTCAAAAGAAAATGTGTCCAGAATGTGCTTAAAACCCCCATTAGGTGTACAATTATTTGGCTGTAATTGCACATAAAGTTAGTGTGCTTTGGTTGTGCAGACATTCTCTGAAGGGTTTCTTTGTTTAAAATCTCTGGCTAGAGTAGCTGCATTTAACCATAGTCATTTTTAAATATTTCAACATGTCTAAACGATTCACATGCGTATATGCTGATTTCTCGCCATGAGGCTCTCTGACCTTTGGAATGGGGAATTCACACGTTCCTGCGCAGTAGAAAGCATCGAAAGACTTGGGAGACAAAATCCACTCGTTCCACCCAATATCTGCAAAGTCCACCTTCAGGTACCTCCTGGAACAGCTGCGAGGTTCTTTCCACTGTCTCCTCCGAGCCTTCTTCATGGTTTTCTCATCAAACCGGAGAACCTGAGACTTGCCGAATCCATCAGTGTGCTCCTGGCCTTTCCTCCGACTTTCTTTTTTGAAGGGTTTTGGCTTGAGCGGATAGTAAGCACTTTCCCACATATCATGCTGTTTGAAGCTGTTGTACTCCACCTCCGGGAGCTCATTGTTCTCAATGGGATCAGTGAAGTCCAATTCCAGCTCCCGCTTCACGCGTATGTCAGGTGAGGAGTCTGGAGACTGAGCTGGTTGCTGGTCTCCGATAAAAGGGTCATATCTCTGTAGGCTCACAGCCACGCTGTTGGGCTCTGAAATGGCCAGGTCATTAGCATATACAAGTAAGTATGGAAGAGTAGAGGGTGAGAGCTGGTCCCTTTGATACTGCTCCCCATAGTCAAACTCCACAGTGATCAAAAGCTGATTCCTATCTCGGGCCTCCTTTATAATGACAGACACATCCTTGCTCTGCCAGGTCCTACGTCTGGGAGGAACTACAGTGAGGTTTCCAAGCAGTGATCCTGTGCTTGAGTTGATGGAGGGAGACTGGAAAAGAAGACGGATAGAGGGAAGAAGAGGGAAATTTGTGATGCGACAAGAGGGGTTCTTGAAGCGCTTGCAGAACCAGGACCTCTGGCGGGGCCGTTTGTCAAAAAAGAAGTGAAATGTCGAGGAGATAATCACCTCAGATCCCTGAAGGGAAGTGAGATTCAGCCGGTATGAGACCCTCTGCTCCACATTCTCTGCAAAGATACAAGAGAAACTGCTGAGTTACATATCAATTATGAATATGGGCTCAAACAACAGGCTTTTTGTTCTGTGGAAGGACTTGGAGAAAGCACAAGGAAGTGAGAAGACATGTTACTCCTAGAGCAGACATATGGAAATGTTTACTTAGATTCCCTTAAGAGTTAGAACTTGTAACAATGTCCTTCTATTAATCGGGACTGATTAAATGCTTTAGCAGACTGCCAAAAAAGACTATTTCTTTTATGAAAGTGCAGCAAATGTTATGTTGTGGTCATTTTATATGTTGGGCCATCTTAACTGTTGTGTACTTGATCATTTGTTACTATATACTATAATGTATGAACAACTTGGTTCAATGCAATTATATTTTAATTGCTTGCCTTTTATACACATTCGCGGTTACACTGCTAACCAAACCTCAAACTCATTAGTAAAATATGTGGTAATTTTCCAAAACAACAAAGTGCATTTCATAGCACTTACACAATTAAAAGTATTTAACAATATATATTTTTTGGCTTTGATGGTTCCAATAAGAAGATTAACATCAATATAAAACAAAAGTTCTTTATTGATGAAAAAAGTCATTTAGATTACTAAAATGAAGAAATAAACGAAACATTATTTAGGGAACCCAGATTGAATCTTCTATATGGTATTGCTGTGGAAACTATTTTATAATCTCTCGTTTTGAGAGCAGTTAAAGTCATATTGTTTGACAATTTTACTGTCATTTAAATAGCTCATACACTAAAAAAAGATTCAAAGATGATTACTTGGATTTACAAAAAAAGTTAAGTGGTTGTAAACTATTTATTTGGCTGAATTTAAACAAACAAATTAAGTTGAACATAACTAAATTTAATTTGTTTGTTTAAATTCAACTCATAAATTAATCTAACTGTGTATACTATGCTTGATGTTTGGCTTTTGCACATTATACACAAAAAAATTTTATGTGCAAAGCCAAACATCACGCTAATACACAGTCAGATTTTATAGAATAGTTCATAAACCACAAATTGATAAATTACTAAATATCATAACATTATTCTGTAGAATATCTTATTAACTAACAAACAAATTAACTAACAGCATTTAAAAATCAATTCAAATTAAAGAGTCAAATTCTAGCAAATTATTTAAGTAATTTTTCAAACTAAACAAAATTATTTAAATGATACAATATAAAATAAATAGCTGTTGTTTTAACCATTGTGGGATAGTACAAAATATAGCATAATATTTGCTTTAAAACGTCATATAATGAAAGTATAGCAACAGTAAATTTTGCATTTGCATTTCTTTTTCACGTACTTACCAGGTTTTGCTTTAAAGCTTCTCACAGTATTCCCCTCTTTGAGCCGGTTAGGTTCAGTGTCGTACTTCTCATAGAGTTTGTACATATGCTGTGAGAGCGCATCAGTGGGCACGAGCGCGTTTGTCGTGCTGTCGCGCGCACTTCTCCCAGCAGCTTCAGATGCGCCAGTTTCGGAACCAACCCAAAGCAGTAACAGGTGCGTCAAAAAGACACATTTAAATGTCATGTTGCAAAAAAAGCAAAAAAACTTTCCAAACGATTGATAGCCGTGGAGTTAAATACCGTGCTTGCACATATTAAAACATACGAAAAGTTTCCACTATGACAGTGAGCCTCGGAGTGACGTTTTCCAGTGATACGGTTTGGAGAGTTGCTGCTTTTCCCGCCTTGTAAAGTTGTTCAGAGAGGAAGTGGTCGCCGTGCTTCAGTTTTAGTTAAGTTCTGTCTCCTCGTGTAAAACCTGTGACACATCACTTATTTCTTCTGACCGCCACAATCCACGCAAGCAGGCATAAGCAGAATGAGGTGTGACGTATCCGCCCACCAGCCAACGGGAGCTGCTGCTACATTACACCAGATCCAGCAGGAGGCCAACACGAGATCAGCAAACACAGATCCAGCAAACATGCACTTTCACAGCTTTGGGAAGTACATTGAAAGGTGCGATATGACTGTATTTGTTTCTACAACATACACTCTTTCAACCCATTTCCATTTAAAATGTATTCTTTTAATTTATTCTGAACCAGCTTTTGCTGTCATGCTAATAACCACTTACAAAAATTAACCTTATTTTTCTAGAACTAATACAAAAGCATGGTTATTGTAGTAAACCATTGCATCGTGCTTGATAAGTTATGGTTTTGCTACACATATTGTCCTATGGTTACACAAATATGTGGTTATACAAATGGTAATCAATGTGTTACACTTATACTTACTATAAAACAATGGGAGATTTGTGTAAATGGCTTTTGAACATGATTGAAAAACAGTAGCGTTTACATTTACATCTTTTTTTTTCCGAACAGGCCTAATTTTGCAAAATTATGATTTGATTTCACACACTAAAAGCAGAATGCACATAGTAAAATTACAAAGTTTTAAAAACAATAACATTCTTTGTGTTTTGACAAGTTTTGCTAACAATTTCAAAAGGACCCCATTTAACATATAACTATCATAAAACACTATTACACATCCTAGAGCAGTAGTTAGCGACACCATTTTGTTCCATATTTGCCATGTTGTCATTGTGTTACTAAGACATTATGATTTTGTGAGGTACTGTTTCTCATATACTAAATATATACCATTTTGAGGGATGTAAACAAAAACAATGGTCCCAATGTATTTCCTTTTTTACATTTTTAATTTCTATAGCTTCAGAGAATCTAATAAGAGCCACATATTGGTAAACAACGTTATGATAGCTGTTTTAACATTAAGTTATTGATTGAATTGTCTCTTGTTACGGTTATGAAATATTTTAATAACAAGTAGGAATGTTCATGGGCCAATAACATGACCACATTGAAATGGTCTATAGTAAATAGGGAAGTAAGTGATTTTCAGTTGCAGCCATATTACTTTGTTATTTTGTTGTCTGTCTTTGCTGTTGTATATGTGAAGCACTCAAACATACCTATAGACCTGAATATTTAAAATGCATTTTCATGATGTTTTCATAAAATTAGGTTTTGTAGTTAGTAGGGCTGCATGATATTGAAAAAATCGGACATTGCGATTTATTTTTTTTCGATATATATTGTGAAATACTTTGTTATACTTGGAAAAAAAATTTGGTCACTTTATTTTAAGGTTCAGTTCTCACTCTTGGTAAACCATTTTGACTTTGCTTCAATAAAATTATAATTTGCTCCTTATTAATAGTTATTAAGGTAGTTTGGGTATTGGATAGGATTAGGGATGTAGAATATCATTCAAAACATGTGCTTGATAAGTACTAATAAGCAGCCAATATCTCAATAACATGCATGCTAATAATGAAAATTGGTCCCTAAAGTGTTATTGAATGTATTAATTTTGATTGACTGGAATGATTCTGTATATAGGGAAGTGAACCATACATAACATGCAATAAACAAACAAGCATAGATAAATGCAACAAAGCAACGATAAAAGTGAAATAAACAGTGCATGCTTTATGGTTTTGTATATTTAAATGTTAAAATTACACTGCAAAGGTAACTCTATTGCAGACTATTGCAGATGCACACATTGGGATATCGATGCTGAAACCATATATTGTGCAACCCTAGAAGTTAAAATAGCAATATAATTTTATTTGAAATCTGCTCTCAAGAATTAGTATTTTCAGGCCCCCAAAACAACATCTTTATGTAAATCAATGAAAATGGCCTAATTTTTTTCCATTTTCATTGTGTAAAAAGCCTTACACAATGAAAATCAATAGTTCTACTAAAATGCAAGGCTTATGTTATTCAATATGCCATAAAACCTTGTTGTATACATCCAGTAATCTACAACCATAAATATGAGTTCAACAGCCATTTATGTCATGGCAACGACAGCAAAGCTGACATGTTATATGAAATGGAGCATACAGAGCTCATATTACTCATCTAGTAATATAAAATAAAAAAAGCATATAACAAATTTCTCATGAAAACGAGGGGAATGAAAATATAATTTAAAACTGAATGATGAAATGCACAAGATGTATTGCATTTTAAAATATTTGTACTTCAAAAAAATACTTTTGTTTCAAATATTAGAGTGTAAATGCATATATCCCAAAGGCTACATTGAAAGAGTTTTGAATGTTTGGGAATGCCTTTGCTTGATTTCATTATAGTGATTTCATTCAGTACATGAAGCACACTGGGGGAATGGCCCTGTCACCTCTGTTTTTTGTGTGGAGTGTCTGCAGTGCCGTGCCAACAATGCTGGTTCTGTGAAAGCCCGGGGCTCCAGTGGAGAGACCATAACAAGCCCGGCCGTTTGGGTCATTGCGTGCCATTAAACACCTCCTGTGGCCCCTGGGGACCCTTCTGGAGACCCCCTTTTTACTTCACACTTGAATGTGTCTTAAATCTGCATTAAAAATCTGACGTTCCTGCCCACTAGGACACTGTTTCTGAGTGAATCACAGGATAAATCGAGTAGGAGGGGAGATACCTCTGCTCTGCTTTGTTTCCAGCCCTCTTTTTATTGTCTGACTGTGGGAAGGCGAAGCCATTAAGCTTCAGAATCCGACATCGCTTTTAAAAATGAATAAAAAAATAGAACAAGGGAGAAAGAATTCAAATTAACTGTGGTTCACAGAGACCTTTGATTCTCCAATATGACTGCATCACTTGCTCTCTATAGCACCTGGGAGAGTCCTATTCTGTCTCGGATCCTGCTGGCTCTGGATACTGAGAATGATTCCTCAATTAACAAGCTAACTACGGAATGATGCTAATAAGCATAAGGTCTTGTTTAAAAGGCTTGTCTTTCCGGGACAAATTCCCTTAATATGTTTGTCCCTTATTTTGAAACGGCTAGTAGTCCCGTAGTCTTGTAAAACACACTATTATTTTACTCGCCTCCTCCCTTCCTTCCCATTCATGAGCTTTATGTGGGGCTCTTTGGAGAAGAAACAGATTTTTCATTGGTTGGAATGAGCAAAACAGAAATCTAAGAAATCTGTAGATTGTAATAGAAATAGTAAATAACACAAATAAATGTATAGATTTAGTTTAAACATATTTGTCAGTATCATTCCTGTTATTTTTTTATGATGAAATTCATCAGTACAAATAAGCTGACCTTAGCCAAACATGTTTGTGTTTATTTATTTTTTTTGTTGGCCAAAATGAAATTGCAGATTAAACTAGAGGCATTAGTTTGTGTTTTCATCAGACTTAATCAGTTAATTCTTCATGTGAAAGCACCATTTATCAAGATATATAATTTCTGCCCCCTCAAAAAAAATTTTAATCACAATATTATGTGATTCATATATTGGCAGCTCTAATCTTCTCACTTTCAGTTGTTTGCTCTTTGTTCATCTGGCATGACTTTATTTGATTTAATTTAGTTTTTTTGATCTGCTACCACAGATAACCATGATATATATATCATTTATAATTGCTTGTCATTAAAATTGACTGTGGGGAACCACTTATAACTCAATGGATTTGTTATTTGATATGGGTTGCAAAAACAAATAGTGTTGCTAAACTCAATTGCGTGTACTTAAACAATTTGTGTTGGTTTGCTTCATAAATAGCAGATGGGTCTTTGATTTCCTGAGGCTGTTTTTATGCAAGTTATAATGAGGGAAGTATCATTTGGTTTAAAAGGGAAATAGCATAAATTTTATTTTAGTGACACAATAGATTGTTATGAAATTAGCATTTTAATGGCAAGAAAATTTAATTATCTTTAAGTAAATAATTAGAATCATTTATTTGAATTCGCTAGTTCCTTAAGGAATCAAGTATTCTTTACTTGTCAATTACAAATTGATAATGCATAGTATTTTAAATGTAAAAAAAGATGTCTGACAAATGCACTAAAATGTAAGTAGCATGAAAGACATTTTCTACAATGATTATTAATTGGATTTTGACCTAAGAGCTTTCACTTTACCATGTATAAAATGAATGGAAAAGAGTAGTTCCTTTTTGTATATTTTTAGTCCTTGTGTAAAGGAAGTGGCTGCTGATATTAGAAGGTAGAGGGTCAGGTCCTCTGGCACCAGGGCAAATACATTTAAAGTAGCCATCTGTCAACATCGGGATTTCTGAAAGGCAGAAAATAGTTGCCTGCTCTCTGTGTTTTTTCTTTCCCATTTGTGTTGGCTATGTGTCTCACAACTCAAGTGAAATACAATTACCCCTCCAGTGCCTTGAGTGATCAATCACTTTTTAAAATTCTGGTGCTCTTGGATCTGCACAATATCAATGTGCCAATCTTGCCAAATGGACCTAATGCAAAGTGCATTCTTTTCTGGCTACAGTTTGTTCCAGCAGAATAACTCAGAAAGAGCTGTTTGTTTCACTGGCTTTCCATCTTGTACTGCAAAAATACTTAATGTAAAACATTAGCAAATGCATGACAAAGATATAAATACAGAAAATACCATGTTTTTTTTTAAATCTCTTGACTCTTGAAAGTCAGTTCTAATATAAAGAAGTTCTATTCTTGCAATTAAACACATTATAGGTTCCAAAGAGGGTTTTTAATTTTCCAAAACCAAATGGTTTCTAAATAATTAAAAAAATTTAGTATAAAGATTATTTTAAGAACCTTTTTCTACTTTTAAGTACATTTTGTGAAATGAAAAGATTCTATAGATGCAAAAATACCTTTATTTTTTAACAAAATAAATAAATTTACTGTATAGAGCATGTATCAATTAATCAAACAAATTAATGTATTATAAAATGCATCTTAATGTTATTCAAAATCTTGAAAATTTTCTCTATCTCCATATGTCTGTCTGTTGTTTCAAGCATACAGAGGATCTTTGTGTAGCACAGAAGGCATACAATTTGGATCCAAAAAAAGAATCATGATATATAAAACAGAACAAACCGATCTGAATCTGTCCATGATCCTGGTCTGAATCCCATATACATGGCAGATTCCCTCTTGTCTGTCCAGTTCTGGATGGTAGCCCTGGGCTAAAGCATGAGATCACTTGGCTTTGGGAAGAGATGCAGCGCTTCTATTGTTTTGGTCCAGAAGTAATAAAACTCCCTCATGCTGTCCCGTTTGCTAAAGCCCACTGCTGTCGCTTTATGGCTAACATGATTTCACCCCTGACTGCTGTGATCAGTAGGTCTCCTCAACCAGCTTGGCTTTGATCTTTAACACTCTGTCAATCAAAATTAGTTATCCTTCAATACGGACTCCTCCTCTGTCCATGCAGAGTCCTGTCTAAGAACAAGCACAGCTTTGTCTATGCTCTATGTCTTCATGAAAACAGCCACATGCTGGCTTTGAGTTGCTTCACACGAGTGACACATGGCACCTTTGAGCCCACAGTCTGTGATGAGCCATCAAATGATGAAGCTGTGATCTTAAGACAAGCAGTTGTCTTGACTTGACATTCAGCTTTGTCAGGACCGCTATCACAATATTTGCATAGAAATTGTTTAAGGGGTCATGAATTGAGAAATCAAGTTTCCCGTAATTTTCTGACATATAATGTCATTGTAGTAAACATCCTGTAAGTTTCAGAACTCCTTGTTTAGTCTAAAAACTTTTAAAGCTAAGCAGCTAAAATGGCTTGTTTTTAGACATTTTCTTAGCATGATGTTATAGGCAGAAGATCCACAGCTACCTCTGCATCATTAACCTTTTTAGCTCCGCCCACTGATTCACTTGTAGTAGTAGGAGAAACACAAAAAGGCACAAGATGCAAGCAGAGCATTAACTTCTAAGCAATTAAATATTGAGATGCCTCTAAAGATTACACAATGGGCTTTGTATTGCTTTCGGTGTCTTCCTTACAGTGTAAACACTGGACTGAACTGTTGTGTCATGCAGCTACTTTTTCTTCATGTTATAGACAGTGCAGTGTGCTTGTGGTAAATCAGACATAGAATGTGACACCAGTTTGCTGTCGGATTTGGTGTGGCATCCCATGTTGCATGCAGTGTGAGAATTGTTTTTATTATGATGAGTTTTATTGTGTATGGTTGTGTTGCATGCATTGCGACTGGCGTAGATACAGATTACAGCAAATAGTGTTCCAAATTGCATCAAAAAAGCATTGCTTGTTTGTTAACTTTATTTTATTGTGGATAAAAACATGTAAGCCAGCACTCACTTTTGGGGATTTGCACCTATCTAACTTTAAATAGTAACAATTCTTGACCCCAGTAAGCTATAAATTGTATTGTGTTCCATATTTGTTTTTCCATATACAAACACAGAAAAACATTAATGTAATGACCTAGAAAATATGCCTTGAAAGCCAAGTGTCTCTAGAGTTTATATTTTAAATTTAATGAATATAGCATGCAAAATGAGATTTCTGTAAAAAGTTTTCCGAGGCTATATCTGTGTCCTGTTCCCCGCCGTCAAAGGCATTTTCTTAAAAATGACCTTCCCAAACTTAAATAGTAACAGTTGCTGAATTATTTTATCTACATTCACAGTTCATGTATCTTTGGAAAAAAGAAAATTTAGGCTTTACTATCTATCTAGAGTTTATAATGCTCAAAATAACAAAGTTATAGATGCTTAAGTATGTAAAAAAAATTGCACCGCACTATATATTTTATTATTTCATAAACAAATATATGAAATCCTGGAGCAACACAGAAAAATAATAGGTCAAAAGCCACACGTCTCCTGAGTTTATGTTTTGAATTTCTGGAACATCTCTGGAATTATTTTTCTGAGACAATGTCTTGTGATTTTCTCCCTCTCCTTGTCTGTGGACAAGTTTGACAGTTTGACAAGACACAAGACACAACAGTTTTACACAATATTTTCAGAGATAAACATTAAAGATTCTAATATGTTGGATCTTGCAATAATGTTGCACGCAAGTTTTAGTAACAGTGCTTTTACTATTTGTCAGTTTACTTTTTAGTTACGGTTTGATATATAATGAATTAAAAAGGGAATCATTTTGTTTTCACTTTATGCCACAGCAGCATCTAACTATGATTTTAATATGCAAAACTGTTGAGCAGTGAGCCTATCAAAAATGTGTTTTTTAGAGAGGTTCAAAAAGAGGTTAAAAATCATTTCTAGATTAATGTGCCAAGATACACCTCCTATGAAAGCAATAATAATATTTGACAACAGTAAAATAAGGTCAAATTACACAAACACACACACACACACACACACACACACACACACACACACACACACACACACACACACACACACACACACAAATATTTTTAGACTCGTCTAGAGCACTCTTTTAACCTTAAAGCAAGACTAGATGCATTATATTTAACATTTCAATGTCTCCCATTGAAGTGTTACTTGTTAAATCCTACAATCCTTCCTGAGAACTCCCATGATTTCATGGCATTTGTATAGATTGTAAAAATTTCTCAACTAAATGTAGACTTTTACACCATTAAAAGTACACTTTTGAAAAATATTATTGTACAGTATTAAAGTTTTTAACATATATATTATTAAACTAGAGGTTAAAGTTTGAGGACAACTTTATGGTGGCTTGAGAAAGTCTGTTGGAAGTAGTTTGTGATCCAGCTACTGCGCCTAGACTGCAGCTCTGCACAAGACGTTTGGCCATAGGAGAAATGGTCGTGCCCAACTGAGCCTGGTTTCTCTCAAGGTTTTTTAAATTCTTCACTTTCGCCAATTGGTGAAGTTTTTTCCTCGCTGCTGTCGCCACTGGCTTGCATGGTTCGGGATCTGTAGAGCTGCGCATCGATGGAATTGCTCCTCAGTGCTTGGACTCTCAGTAGTGATTATTAAACCATACTGAACTGAGCTAAACTAAACTGAACTTAAACACTGAAAACTGAACTGACACTGTTTCAATTCACTATAAACTTCCATGTGAAGCTGCTTTGACACAATCTACATTGTATAAGCGCTATACAAATAAAGATGAATTGAATTGAATAGTTTGTTTAGTTTGAAAAAGTATTAAGTTGGCAAAAAAATTTAAGATTCCTGCAGTCAACAAAGTAACCACTTTAAAGACTGAAGCAGCCTGTAAAAAGCTTTAAAGTTAATACCTGTGGGTTGGTAATAGCATGACACCAGCATGAATTAGCATGTTGTTAGCATGTTTCTAGTGTAAATTAGCATGATTCTAGTATGAATTAGCATGTTGTTACCATGATTCTAGCATGAATTTGCGTGTTGTTAGAATGTTTTTAAAATTGATTAGCATGTTGTTAGCATGATTCCAACATGAATTAGCATGTTGTTAGGATGTTTCTAGCATGAATCAGAATGTTGTTAGCATGTTTCTACCATGAATTAGCATGTTAGTAGCATGAATTAGCAGGTGCTAGCATGAATAGCCTGTCGTTAGGATGTTAAAACTATTAGCATGTGTTAGGATAGCTAGTCACAGTCTATAGGACAGTAGGGTGCTGAAATTGGTTGCTAGGGGGTGGCTAGTAAGTGTAAAGGTGATCAGTGATTGGTTACTCACTAGACTGAGTTGAATGAGGCCAGACTCTAGTCTGTATGTCAGTCTGATGCATGAGCTCACAAAGGTTGATCCAATGTTATGGTTGATCCAATATGAGCTCACAAAGGTTGATCCAATGTTAAGTCAATGACAGTCTTTTACAATAGAAGTCTATGGGACAGTTGCTAGGGTGCTAAAATTAGTTGCTAGGGAGTGGCTAGGAATTTTTAAGGTCATCAGTAGTTGTAAGTTATGAGATCACAAAGTTTGACCCAATGTTAAGTCAATGGAACTTTTCAGAATTTTCCGGGTCATTTTTCTGAAAATTGAAAGTTGGATCAGTTGAAAAATATATAACAACGTGAGTCAGACCAGATTGCAGGTCTGACGAAAGTTTGAAGGATGTAGCTTGAAAGGCTTAGGAGAAGATAGACCTAAAAAATAGTCTCAGAAGGATTTCTCAAGCCACCATAGTAACATCTTTTAAATGTCTGAATGGAGCTGGAGACATTCCCCTTTATCTCACTGCCCTAAATATATTATTTATATTGTGGTTTTTTTGCTTACCTTAATCTGCATCCAAACTAAACAGTGAATTGGACGTTTTAGAAACACTTGATGATTTTTTGGACTATATGTTCCCAAAAGTATCACCAAATGAAACTGTACTCGCCAAACAAGCCTGAGTGCTGTATGTGTATGTAAGACAAAAGAGCAAGTCACAAACACATCGCTAAAGTCTTTCAGTCAAAATGATATTTGATACAGACTTTAAAGTGAAAGCTCATCCATTTCACGGCATTGAAAGAGCTAAGGTTTACTTTACAAGCCAATCAGAGCATAAAAAATCAGACATAAATCGCCACTGACACATATACATGTTTTAAATGCTCCAAAGAAAAAAAAGTTGAATTTGAGCCTATTTTAGACTTAATGGTCATTCTTAAACATTATTAGACAGCATTTTATATTATATATTCTTTGATTTATTTTGGAGTGTAGAGTAAAAGATATCTTCACTCTGCTTGTTGAATGAAATATCACATGCTCACATTTTTCTGTGTCAAGATGATATATTAGATGTTGTGAAGCCATTATTTATACTTCGCAGTGCATCCAGAAGAGTTCAGTTTAGCGTAATGAAAACTTTCGCATGACATCATGCAGTATTTTGTTCAGAAGCACCACAGAAAAACCCTGTCTAGCTCACTGCTGTATGCCAACATACCAATCTTAAATCCACTTTTGCAATACTCAATTTCGAAACCATCCAAAAAATTCAGACACAATATACCACAACAGACATCTGCTTGTAGTTGCTGCACGAAGCATCCAAAGTGTCCTGACCTCAAATGTCTAGACACATCCAGCACGTTTCTTTACCTGTGTGCATTTCTGTGGGGCCTTTTGAAACACTTGCCAATAAAAATATATAGACTAGCAGGGTTACAGAACCAGGGGAGAGAGACGCTAATGCTACCTTGGGTATTCAGATTCATTGAGTTTGTAAAATATAGTCTGTAACAGGAAGAGTGAGCCAGAGCAGCAGATAAATCTAATTAATACTATCTTGGGGATAAATGTAAGACTCTGGATCATTTTACCAGCTCTGCTGTTTATTATTTATGTCTGCATAAAAACCAATGCCAGTGCATTTCCATATATGATTCTGAGTCCCAGGATCAGCGAGAGCACATTTTTAATGCTTTAAATGCAATGTGGTTGATAGCTCTAACAGAGAAAGAGCATGATGTGGTTCTTAAAAGCCCCCTCGAATGTAGGGGTCTTAATGTTACATGAATGATATCACTCAGAGCTTTATATGTTCTGATGGAATCTGCATGGTGAAAAGACCTGGGATAATGCAGATTGGTTGTTTGCAATGGGAAAGTTAATGAAAGGTCTTGGAATAAGATGTTGGCAGACATTATTTTGAGGAACTGAAGTCAGAGGTGAGCCAAAGGCCGCAATTCACTTACACAGTTGCACACTGATCAAACTCTCAACCGTAATCCAAGCAATTTATACAGAACCCCATCGAGCATGAAATATGGGGTTATTTGCTTAAATTGCTAAATGTAATGGTGAAAATAGGACTAAATTACACCTGATATTCCCACATGGGATGGGAATTTAGTAATGGAGTTTTTTTCCATGTGAAATAAAATAAAATAGGGCATCACGGTGTCGCAGTGGGTAGCACAATCGCCTCACAGCAAGAAGGTCGCTGGTTCAAGCCTCGGCTGGGTCAGTTGGCATTCTGTGTGGAGTTTGCATGTTCTCCCTGTGTTGGCGTGGGATTTCTCCGGGTGCTCCGGGTGGCCGTAGTGTGTGTGTGTGAATGCATAAGTTTATGTGTGTTTCCCAGTGCTGGGTTGCGGATGGAAGGGCATCCGCTGCGTAAAACATATGCTGGATAAGTTGGCGGTTCATTCCGCTGTGGAGACCCCTGATTAATAAAGGGACTAAGCCAAAAAATAAATGAATGAATAAAATAAAACGAAGTTAAAACATTAATTTACTGCTTAATAACAGTAAGGTAGGCATTAAAGTTGAGGTATTAAACCCCACTTTGTAGGATCGAACCTTCGGGTAATTTATTGGAGCGGTTAGGGTTCTTGACTACCATACGGGGATAGTGGGTTTGAATCCAGGCTGATACAACTATTTTATAATGCTTTAATATAAGTTAAAATTGCTCTGTTCTTGAATCATTTTATTTCAACATTGGTCTGACATCTGAATAAACACTTTATGAATAAATATGTCTTGTTTTGGTCATAAAACAAGATTGTTGCTAGATCAGACACGGTTGTGGCCAGAAGTTAACAAGAATTATTTATATTATTTATTAAATTTCCCATTAATTGTATATTTTATTAATGTCTATTCAAATCCTAAACCATCACAGTACTGTAAAAATATTAATTATTGTTTTACAGTGTTACAAAAATGATGCTAAATTGATGACGTCTCCGCAGCTGTATTCTATATAGACTACATCATAAAACAGTAACATGATTAAAATAAAATCATAAGTGCGGAGTATTTGTACAAGTCGGGATTCGAACCCAAAAGTCAATTGAAGCACAGTAACAACGTGCACATGCACGGTCCACTAGGCTATTTGAGACGGTAGACTAATCGCTTTAGTCACATGACCAGGTGTTTCGAAACACTTTAGTCACGTGACCTGGGTGTTTCGGATCCTGCTTCGGTGCAGAGTTTCAAAACACTTGCGCTTCGGGAATCTCGACACTGTGTCGAAACGTCAGTTTCACGTCAGGCATCCCTAGGTAGGAATAGAGATGTAGAATAAGATCACTTTATAAATACTAATAAACATCCAATAAGTTATGAATAAGCAAGTATTAAGCCAGCAGTTAATGGTTAAAGTGTTACCAAAAATGTTAACTGACCTTCCTACAGTAACTCTTTCTCTCTCTCTTTCTCACTCTAAAACATATAATTTGTATACTGCAGAAACCTCTGCCTAATGATAAAATGTAATTCACAGTACACATCGGTCAGCTGTTTGGAATTTGAACGGCGTGTAAATGTTGGATGAAGACTTCAATTATCGTTTTGCTTGGAAGTACTGCCACACTTTTCCACTTGAACGCTGACAAAAGAGGCAAATATTATTCCAAAATATTCCATTATTGAAAAAATAAAAATACTCATCAGCAATTCCCGGCATTAAGGATTTTCCTTGTCAGCGCAAGTTACAAAAAAAAAAAAAAAAGATACTTTATGTGAACGGAAATTACCAAATTATTTGTCTTTTGAAAAAATCTTTAGGAATCTGTTAAACCAAATAATATTGTTGCTGGGAAAAATATTATTCCATGAAAGCCATCCATGGAAGACAGCGTGGAGCCAAAGAACTGTATTTGCAAACCATTAAAGTTGGGTTACAAATACAAAAGGTTTATTCTTCTCATTATTTTCTATATATTTTATAATCCTTGTCAAGCCATTGTTAAATCACAAGAGCTACACATTTCTTTTGATTGTAATTTCTTTCTGGCAGCCACCCACTGGGGTTTAAGACTTTGCCGTGAAGGTGAAGGTCATGGGCCTCTGGGACATGTTCAGGAAATGACAGCACACCGCTTAGACTTTAATGAATATAACTCTGTCTTTGTAAATACAGCACAGAGACTGTAACTCTGGAAGCTTTTTCTTCCAAGAGTGTAGATTTGATCTATTTTAACATGGCATTCTGAAAAAAGATGAGGCTCTCCTTCAAATATAAAGAGAATCTGATGAGAAGCGCTTTCTATTTTCATCAGTGGGAAATGCAAGACTTACAGACACTGAGAGATGACCAACAAAAAATAGCCATCACAATGATTCATGGCAAACATGGACAGCTACATAAAGTGTCTATTGTGAGATGAAAGTGCCTGCGGCTCAGGAAAGTGAATGGACATAAATCCAGCAGAAATACTCCATCATTTGTTTAGCCGAAAAGCCTCTTGTGCCAAGTGGATTACTTTAGCACACTTCAGAACGACTCTTTCATTAAGAAATGATTGTGCGAACCATCTTAAAGCGCTCTCGAAGGAATAATGCACAGACAGGGCAATTCATATTTCATAGGCCTCTTTGGACTTTACTGACAGGGGTTAAGCATAATTAAAGTGAAGCATTGCAGTGTCGTAACCCAATTAAAATCCAAATAACAACAAAGAGATCTGTAGAATATTTTTCTAACACACAAGCCAAGCAATTTGGGCAAATCAGGCCATCGTAAGAGTAATCCAACTTAATATTCCTTCACACAAGAGGCCACTTTTCTCCACGCACAAGAAACGAGAATATCCTTTGACCACCTGCGTGAACTATAGCACCAGTGTGGTGCTTGATGAATCTGTAGAGGAAAAATCAAGCCAAAAAAGTATTTATTGAGACTAATTCTGTGGTGTAAGGAAAATATTTGATTAGCTTTGCAGAGAGCAGTCACTAGTGTTGGTCTAGTCCTCGATGATACGGAGAGAAACAGCAGGCCTTTGTCTGCAGACAGAATGGCGCTCTCTATGGGGTCACTGCAGGATTCCAAACATCACAGACGGGGCAAAACTATACACTGGAATTCCTCTCCCTCTATGAATGTTTTATTAGCCATGTGAACAGGTCAGAAAGTCACCCCCCGCCATACAATCATCGGCTGTGGCGCAGGGGCACGTCCGATCCCAGCTTACTGGCTGCTGCCTGGATCAACTCGAATGCGGTTTGCACGATCAAGACAGTATCAGCTTTACAGCTAAAATAACATCGTGCTGGAGTTCTGGAAAAGTAATGGAATGCACATGTCTGAGCAAAAATATCCCAGCAGAAAGGTAATGTCGCAAATTGTGAATTGGAAGAGATCTTGTTCCTTTGGACTGTGTCTGTGGGTTTTCAGTCCAAAGACTTTTAAAAGCACCGAATGTTGATGGGAATATTCTATTTTATGTTGATAGAGTATCTTCTGATTAAGTGTGTGTATTAGCTAGCGTTTGATTGCCATTGTATTATTTAAAAAAATGTCTTACCGTGGACCACCATGTAAGACTTCCCAGGCCCAGAATCAATGTTGGCTGGACGCTTTATTGAAGTGTTACATTGGGAGTGTATCCAGAATAAATGTTCAACACCTCCCTCAGTAAACACGTACACACACACACGCAGTGTATTCTGATTTTATGCCAGCCGTTCGAAAACTTCCCACAACGTCATACTACAGAGAGCATTCCTTGAATAGATAGATAGAATGGAATTTAACAAATTGAACAATTATAATTGGTCTGGGGCGGCGTGGTGGCGCAGTGGGTAGCGCTGTTGCCTCACAGCAAGACCGTCGCTGGTTCGAACCTCAGCTGGGTCAGGTGGCATTTCTGTGTAAAGTTTGCATGTTCTCCCCATGTTCGCATGGGTTTCCTCCAGGTGTTCCGGTTTCCCCCACAAGTCCAAAGTCATGCGCTATAGGTAAATTGGGTAAGCTAAATTGTCCGTAGTGTATGTGTGTAAATGAGATTGTATGGATGTTTTTCAGTGATGGGTTGCAGCTGGAAAGGCTGTTAGCTGTTTATTTCGTTTTGGCGACCCTGGATTAATAAAGGAACTAAGCCAAAAAGAAAATGAATAAATTAATGAATGAATGAATGGGTATGTGTGTGAATGAATTCGTCTACAAAAAATGTAGCCATTTTATGAGTCATTGAATCCTTTACTAATTTGATTCAGTCAAAACACTGATTCATTTGGAATCAAAACAACTAACATTTGTTGCTTGGAGATGGGAAACATCTCATTCAGTTTGGGTTTGATTGAAACTATAATAGTGCAGGTCACTTGAATAAATTTTAATTCTGCTATTTAAAACTTGATGTGCTGAAAATTGGTTGCTAGGGGGTGGTTATTTGGTCAAAAGGCTCCAGAGATCCTTTAATAGCGATCCAAAACCCATGTTTTTCCAAATTAATGATGTGGTTTGACTAAATAATGAATGCAAAATGCCGCTTCTTGCAGCATGTTTGCATTTGGATGAATTTCTAGTGCTGAGCTGGTAAGTGTAATATTTTATGCAGTTTTTTTTTGCTAGAAGCATAAATGTTTTAAATTACTTGCATTATAAAACTACAAATTGTCTGATGTGTGGATATATGGATGCTACCAAGCTTTAATACAATTTCTTACATCTCAAGTAGAAAAGAAGCAGTTTCAAGGTTTCAAATATTGACCCCATCTGAAACTTCAGGTTGGTAGTGATTCAAGTTTTATGGACCTTTTTTGCATTCGCTTTTTGCTTTTATAACAATATTCACAATACAGCTAAGCATGCAATTGCAACACAACTGAGAATTAGAGCTGATATGCCACACACATGATTTTATCTCACTTATTCCCTCCTTACAACAATAAAGTATTGTACAGCAAGAGTTCATTCAAAAACATATAATTTATTCAATCACACTTTTTTTGTTGAACACAAAGGAAAACACTTTGCAGACTGTTGAAAACTGTAACCACTAACATCCATAGAATGAAAAAAGCAATGCTGAAGTGAATGACAGCTGGTTCCCAACAATCTTCTAAATATCTAATATGTTCAACAGAAGAAAGAAACTCAAACAGGTTGAAATAGCAGAAATTTTATTTTTAGGTGAACTATGCCTTTCAGGCCAGTTCACAATACTCTTAATTACCATAAAACCTTTAAACTTTAACAGTTAAACATTTAAAAACACAAGGCAGTATTTGCTGTGTTTGTCTGAGCTTTAAAAATAATAACATCACTCATAGACAAGACAAAACATACAATATATCCACAAATGCATGCTTGAAATCCTGTGGGCTTCAGCTCTCAGGCGTAACACAGATTGTAAATAGTCAAAGACAGCTACACTAGTCCTCCCTTAGAGGTGACTGAAGGAATATTATGATTGATAATCCCTTACATAGTCTAAAGCTAACTGGGTGAAAGGCCAAGGTAATTTAGTACTTACACTTAAAGGCGAATGAGGTCGTGCTGCTCCATCTGTTTTGACCTGACAAGCTCAACCTCCTAAAATCTGCCTGCATTTATTACATTACTGATGGGGTAAACAATCATAAATAATACAAAAATATTACCAGGCTTTTCACATATCAAATGGATCATGAGGAGTGCGAATATTGAAAGGAAAAACATATTCCTAATTTTATCATATTTTAAGGCTCACATGTGGATTTTTTGTTGGTATGAGAAATAAATTGTTAGTAATTATTTTTTTCTAGCTGTAGGTATAATTTTTTAGGTGTCATTCTCACTCACATGTTATTTTTATCACTCATAAATGACTGGGTGGAAATGAGTGGATGGATTTGTCTGTCTTCCTGTTTGTTAAAGAATTGGTTGAGTGATCCTATTAATCATTTAAACTACACACTCGATTTCAGTGATCTAACTGAAATATTAAATCAGTATTTGAATATTTTGGCGAAAAGTTTAATCGAAGATTAATCCAAATTAAGATTAAATGGTAAAACAAATGCATAAACTACATAAAATAACATGCAAATATTAAAATAAAAATATTAAATAAAATAACAGTAGTCAGATGACAAGTAGAACTAAAATGAGGGCTGGGTACTGTTTAAATAGCTATAAATACATGTTGTGGCAATTAAGAAATCCAATAAAATGAATGGTGGTAATATGATTCATTCAAATGGCTGATTCATTCAGATAAAAGGTATAAATGGCTCTTTAAGAATGTCCTATTGAATTACAATGTAAAGAAATATATGCAGGTATGTGGGTAGCAAAATCGCCTCACAGCAAGAAGGTCGCTGGTTCCAGCCTCGCCTGGGTCAGTTGGCATTTCTGTGTGGAGTTTGTATGTTCTCCACATGTTCACATGGGTTTCCTCCGGGTGCTCCGGTTTCCCCCATAGTCCAAAGACATGTGCTATAGGTAAATTGGGTAAGCTAAATTGTTCGTAGTGTATAAGTGTGTATGGATGTTTCCCAGTGATGGGTTGCAGCTGGAAGGGCATCCGCTGGATAAGTTGGTGATTCATTCCGCTGTGGCAACTCCAGATTAATAAAAGGACAAAGCCGAAAAGAAAATGAATAAATGAATAAATGAGAAATATGTGCACATTAACAGCTTTCTATATATATATATTTTTTTTTATTTAAGCTGTTGAATTTCAATGTGGGCAGCTTGATGGCTCAGTGGTTAGCACTGTCGCCTCACAGCAAGAAGGTCGCTGGTTCAAGTTGGGCCAGTTGGCATTTCTGTGTGGAGTTTGCATGTTCTCCCCATGTTGGTGTGGGATTTCTCCAGGTGCTTCGGTTTTCCCCACAGTCCAAAGACATGCGTGAATTATCACATCACAAAATGAATTGGATGAACTGTATGTGTGTGAACGTGAGAGTGTATGGGTGTTTCCCAGTACTGGGTTGTGGCTAGAAGGGCATCTGCTGTGTAAAACATTGGCCGAAATAGTTGTTCATTCGTGTGGAGATCCCTGATAAATAAGGGACTAAGCCGATGGAATGAATGAATTTCAATGTGGGAACTTGACTTTTCCTCAGGCAATTTTTCACAGTCAAACTTTGAAAAATGGACTTTTATTGACATTTTGTAATGCATCAAGTGATACATTGTCTAGATTGCTCCTGTCAATTGTGGTACAAAAAATGGATTTTTCTGTTATTGTACAGACATATTTTTTCTATATATTGTCTCTTATAAAATATATATTTTTAAACAAAAAAAATCACTTCATTAAATTAAAATATAAAAAATATAATATTTAAAAATAAATCATTTTCTAACTAATTAAATTAATTAATGTTAAATCAACAGCAATGAGATTCAAATTAAAATACCTTACATAAACATCATAAATTATATTAAATTAATTGAATATTAATTGAATGTCCTGTTGTATTAGTGTCTTAAATATAACACTATGCAAAGACAATAATTTTCTGCTCTGTACCAAGATGTTTTTTCATTTTAATTTAGCTTGACTCCAGTGTAAATGGTCACTGGAAATGAGTTTTACCCTGAGCTGAGTTGGCTTTTTGTTCGTGTAGATGTGCGTAGCTGATTGGCTTCACTCTAAAACCTCCGACCCTTCTGTCTTCCAACTCTTCGTAGTAATAATACCTTTGTAGTTCTCCTTATGATCCAACATTTTTTTTCCCACAAAACATTGCTCGGGGTCCACGGGGTGTCATGTGTGTTGTTGCTGCAGGTCAGTGGGCTGGAGCAGATAGAGTTATTATTTGGTTAGTGCTCACACCAGCTGGCATTCTGCGCCTGTGAATGAAGAGGCCTTTGTGGACAGTCAAGAACCCGCTGGGCATGTTGAAAACCCATCCACAACATGAGGAGCCCAGAGACGGGAGGGCTTTGTGAAAAACCCACCAATGTCTCTGCCAGTACAATCATGGCAGTCCTCATGTTCTGTCAGAGTCTTACCCAGGAGATGGCTCTCGGGACATCGCTGGTAAACTCATACAGAATACTTTCACACTCATTGTGGGCTCCTGAGAGCGAGAGCCAAACGTCTGAAAAGTTATCCCTGCTGCAGGTTTTCAAAGACTTGATGCAAGTTAAGTGTCCAAGCAAAGCAAAGGGATGAAGTGAGAGTGTAAACGTAGAACTAAAAAGACTTTCATATATTGTCTTTGCCCACGAACCAGACCTGTCTGTCAGCGCAGAGCTTCTTGGGACGTAAGAGCAACACTTAACAGCGCAGCAGTGTCTCTTCGGCGAGCAGCACAAGATTGATGAGTCCTGTCGTCCTTGGTGGGATTTGTGTGGCGAGTTAATAGCGTGGTGCAGTTAACTGAGGAATAATTGCGATCAGATGTGGAAGTGACAGCTGGCTTTGTGGCAGGTGTGATGTTGCCTGCAGGCCTAATGAGCTTTACCTGAGAGATCAAAGCTGGCTGATCGCTTACCTCACAAACAAGGTCTCCTGTAACCCATGACCTCATCCTGCTCTGCCCAGTGTCATGGGATATCCCATTGTCTTTGTGATGCCCTGCTAACAATTGGCGGAGATGCTTTAGATGTTTCCAAGATATTAAGGGTCAGATTTAGTTATTGCTTGCATTGACAAACTCTTTTTGTCAAAACAAATGTCAGGTTAAAATAAATTTGCACTAAAAAGAAGTTTAGATCAAGAGATATACTGTTATTAAAGGTCAATTTGCATTTTCTAATTCTAATCAGTGTGTAAAGAATAAGCTTAAAGATACATTACATATGGAATCTGTACCATCTATTGCTATGTTTGAAAATATTTTGATATCTATTTAGGACAGCGCACAACATGTTTTAAGGATTGATTATGGGTGATTTTTGTGGCTAAATTTATTGCATATGAGCAATTCCATGCAAATGTCAACCTTGCCATGGCAAAAATTAAGTTTTCATCAAAATATGGAAACTGTTTCTACGTTTTTTATGTAAGCTTGTATTTTACAGTACTTTAGAAATACTAAAAAATGTCTCTGTCAATGTTTTTAAACAATTATATTTGATTTACCAAAGTCACACAAGTGGCAATTTCGCATTGTCACATCCTTAACGGAGAGACTTCACATCCATAACGACACTTTTTCCTCATAAATGCAGAAATGACAAATAAAGTAAAGTCAATCATTTTTGTTCTATAGAGAGACCTGTTTTATCTTTTCGATTAGCATTATTTTTTTAGCCCAAAAAATTTTTTGGTGCAGTTTAATTCACAGAATTTCTACAAAGGCATACATGTGTGTAGTTTTTCTGTAATTGGTAACATATGGGAGACTGTAAGGGTCTGAATGTGTTCATATATGTTGCATTTATTTATTTCATATAATTGCAAACATTACAGTAGGCTATTTCACACTATCATTGATCATTGACAGTTAGAATCAAATCCTGTTCATAGAAAGGTTAGTAATGAACATTTCTACACAAGTATTTATGTGTATAAAGCATCTGTTTTGTGAGAAGTGCTTCTCATATGATATGTTAACGACCCGGGACATAACGACCCCATTGGTACCCTTTTGACAGTGGAAATGCAAGCCTAATAAAGGTGACCCATACCGTACTGTACCACTCAGTGGAAACCACTGGTGTTTGTAGCATTATTTAATGACCTAAACAGCATGTCTGAACCCATTTGCACTTATGTTGTTAGTATAGATTACATTCACCTTATCATCACTCTGCTACATGTAGTTTACATGCTAACTTGCATTTGTTTATAAATGGCATTGGACCCTATGAAAAGGGGCTGTTGTGCTAGTGTTTTTCCAAACTTGTGTTTCAGTAAATCATTCGCTAAATTTCCATTACCACACTGTACAGAGTAATTAGTTAAATCTTACTTTAATAATGAATTCAATATTAAGCAGCACAGTTTTCAACATTGATAACAGGCACCAAATGTGCATATTAGAATCATTTCTAAAAGTAGCAGAGTAACAGATCCTGAAAAATCAGCCTTGCCATCATTAGGAAGAAGTTGCATATGTAAGGAATAATTGATGATGGGCCATTGAATTAAGAAATAATGTACACCTGATGGTGGTGATATGACATAAAGTGGAGTGGCCTTTAGGTATGCATTATTTTCTAAAAATTTAATTGACCAGAATCAGTTATTCCGCTTATACTGTAGCAAAGACTCTAGAAGACACAAGACATGTCACTTGTATAGTTGTGATTAGGGAAAAGTGTAAAGGTCAATATAGCGAATGAAGCTCCGCCTACTAGTACAGTAGCCAATCATTGATCGCTATAGACTGACATTTCTGCGGGGGAAAAGCTGTTACCAGACATGTAAACATAAGAAATATATCCAAATAGAGCTTGAAATCTCTACTTTTAAATGAACCTATTGCACTTGAAAACAAAATATTTTTTAATTGTAATCTGAATAAAATGAACGCGAGGAAGAGCAGTGCGATCTGACAAAGCATTATTCAGAGAATGTGTAACACGGCCATAAATGTGGTTGGTATCATGATTTCTTTCCTTTCAAGTGTGCATGCTTATTAGCTTGGCCACCCTGAAATCATGCAGATTTTGACGATTCAAATGTTTAGAAGCTAAACTTATGAGACGGATGTTGTAAATTTTATGGGTGGTTCCAAATATGTAATGTAATTGTTATCCTGGCAAACAGTTTTGGAGAATTTGATGTTTCCACATTCAGACAGAATGCCTGAGCATACTGCCGTAGAGGCATTTCACAGATGGCTGCCGAGGTAAATGACTTGCCTTAAAGGGACTTTGACTATGGTTACCACACCTAAAGGTGTTGTTCAAATGTTGTATTTAAAGACTGATTTTATCATCAAACCTTCCTGTCAGTGGGATTAGTTTCTCACATATCACATCCAAAGCCTTTTGTTTTGCATGGTTTTGAGTTTTACTGTTGTAGGTAGTGAAATAACTAAAATCAATTTGGCTTATGGACCTGTAATGTGGACAACGTACTTCCAGGCAAGTTGTAAGAGCGTACTCTCACTTGGCATGTTTAGCATGGCACCCTCTCCTCTCCCCCGATGGCCTGCACTCACACTGCATCTTTACCTACTGAACCTGAGCACGCTTACGTCATCGATGATGCGACTGTTCAGTTTAACAGGAAGAGAAGCGCTTTTGGAATAGTGAAGATTTCTTTAGTCATAGTCTATCGTTTTAGTCATTTGTGATGCAGTGACACGCATTAAAATATTTTGCACAACAGATCCACAACTTTTGACTCTTATAAATGATCATAACAGTCATTAAGCGCGGGGTTTTGCGTCTTTAATAAACTACGACAGTTTGCATTCATTGAAAAGTTAAAATGATTAATAAATCCATATGAAAAAGTCCCTTAAAAGTGACGTCGCGTCTTTAGTTTTGGGTTCAGGTGTGCTTTGCTCTCACACTACAGGCGTACTGCACCAAAGCCCAAACGAATCGGGCTCTGGCACACCTCTTCCAACCAGGCCAGGGCCGGCCAATTGAATCGCGCCTGGACCTAGTGTTTTCAAAAGCACAGACTGACCCGCTCACCCACTTCCCTAGACCCAACCAACAGTTTTAAAAAGCAATCTTCAAAAAAGAAAAGCCCTCGCCTGATTTTTACCATGTTTTCCGATTTAACCACATTCTCACTCTGTTATTTACTTGTTTATTTATTTTTTTGGCTTCTATTTTTGTCTTACCCGCTTTCTGTTCAACTCCTCTCTGCGTTTCAAATCTGCTGACGTACATGGCGAGCTATACACAAACTGGTAACAGCAAGAAAGCCATTCATATCGCTTAGTAGCATTCATTTTAAAGATGAAATGCAGCTATACGTTCCTCTGGCTACATAATTCGTAATCTTCAGAAATGTATATAGGGCTACATTTTCAGAATGAGCCTGTATCAGCCAATTAAATCAATAAAGCGTTCAACAGCCATGTAGCATAATTAAAATTGGCGTCTTACATTATTTGATTATTTTATAGTACTTTTTAAAAAGTGCATGAGAGCATTAGAGACCCTAAAGTTCATAGAAAATTTAAAAGTCTCTGACAGATCCCACAGTTTTGAACAGTAATGGAGTAAAAACTATTTTTGCACAATTGTTATAATTGCACATTTGCAGAAGTTGTGAGTCCTGCTTTTCATGGCACTAACACATGTAACTGAATAAACACAGAAGATCATATGCTTTTCGTAGTTTAAATCCAGTTTGTTCCTGTTTAATTTCCCTTAGGTGCTCTTTGTTAGTCCATACCAGATAAACAACATTTCAAGGTATTTTTAAATTACTGGAAAAACCATTTAACGCCACAGGGAGTCTGGTACTGTAAAGACATTAAAAATAAATACATAAACCTGAAACTGGAGATAAAGTCATCAGGCGCAGCAAAAAAAAAACTGCCAAAGAAATCCACAAGCGGGATTTAAGGTTTATTCAGTCTCTGCTCTGCTCTTCTGGTGCTGCGTTTTAACCACTAAAAGCACAGCTCTTAAAAAAACAGGACTTACATGTAAATCCTGAACTGTGTGCATTCTATTCACTCCAGCAACACACTGACACAATGGGTGAGGTAACATGCTGAGAGAGCCAAAAAGCAAAGAAATAGAATGAAAGTTGTTATTGCTTTGGACCCTTTTCATCATGATCATATGCATTTAGTGATCTACAATTTGTTCAAATATGCTCAAATGTAATTGCATTTATCATCTAAATGTATATTTATTCTGGTTCTGGAAGGCTGCTCTGTTGGTGGTTCTTTAAATGGGACATCTGAAAGCCTGCTTGCAGATGGGAAAACAGATTTCCCAAATTCCTAATTGAGCATGAGTAATTTACCTCATTCACTTAGAAGTTGTCACAGATGCTTTTACAAACAGGGATAGCCTGTGACACACTTTCTGCAAATGAGGCAAATGGAAAAAGCCACTGTTTCCCTGAGGCTTTAGTATTTTGCCCAGCACACTTCAAACAGAGTGGAAGGTTTGCACCAGTTTACATCAATGGGGCTTTTCTCCAGGTAAGTGCAAGTCCTCTGGCTTTGGCCAGGGTAAATGTCAGGCCTCGAGAGAGTGAGTTTATCTTGGACCAGTCTGATATTTTTACACCTTCCATAAAAACCCATGTCTCTGCCATGAAGCTTCCATCACTGGACAGGTGGAATATATGTTTATTTCCTCCTCAGTCTTTTGTTTGACTTAAAAAAAATACACCTTGTAATGTTAAGAGCTTAATTAACTCACTCACTCACTCACTCACTCACTCACTCACTCACTCACTCACTCACTCACTCACTCACTCACTCACTCACTCACTCACTCACTCACTCACAAACACACTTTCCTTTGGCTTAGTCTCTGATTTATCAGGGGTAGCCACAGAGGAATGAACCACCAATTAGTCTGGCATATGTTTTATGTGGCGGATGCCCTTTCAGCCACAACCCAGCACTGAGGGTACACTAACTTGTAAATCCCCAGTGCTGGGATACCCCCATTCACTCATTCACACACACACGCCAATTTAGTTTATCCAATTCACTTATACCGCATGTCTTTGGACTGTGTGGGAAACCAGAGCAAATGGAGGAAACCCACACAGAAAGCTGGGACTCGAACCAGGGACCTTCTTGCTGAGGTGACAGTGATAACCATTTGCATTTATGCAAAGGTTACCGGGGCATGTCTTCATTAATAAGGGACTATATTAGTAAATATACTTATTAGGTACAGCCAGTGACAATTATCCTTTAAGTTTTATGTTTCATCAGTACTTGTTTTACGTTGTAGACAGCAGGTTGAAAACACACTATCATACTGTAGGTTTTTATGTATCATGTCTGGTTTGGTATTATGAACAGTTAATGGAAATTTTTAGACTTAGTGGTGTTTTTGTCTTCTCCAGATTCTCCCTATTCATGTTTGAAAATAGCAAAGTGAAGTGTTGTTTACATGCTATTATTGGAGATAAGTCTTGTCTCCCCTAGTGATGTCAACTTTGTAAACTAAGCAGAACAAGTGCAGCATCACATAATGGCAGTTGTTGTTTGTTTTGCTAACCCGCTAAGATGGTTAAGGTCTCTGAAATGGCAGACTTTGCTTTAGGGCTGAATAAGACGTAGAAAGGCTGATGTGGTCTGTTACAATGCCTGTCGTTTCTCCCCGCTGTGCCACCCATGAGCTTAAATTGCTAATGGCCCTGCCATGTATAAATACCATTCTCTAGCTAATTAGTCACACTCACCCGCTGAGGGCTGCGGTTGCCGCTCAGACTGTAGGTGAGGCCAAAGGCCCACGTTTAAATTCTCTGCTGCAAACAATACATGTCAGAAAGCTTTATCATGATCATTCTTCTGCGGCGTTTAAGCACGTTGGTTGGAGCTTGAAATGGGGCAGCAAAACAGAGCTGAAGAGTTCATAAAATGGGAACGTGTACAACTCAAGCTTTTAAAAGGCAAGAAACTAGGCCTCATTTGTAGTGTAAATATAGAGGAAGAAAATCTTTGAAATGTTTGAAGCATAAGTAAAGTGCTTTGATTTACTGCATACAAGTTATCATATTTTTCTTTGTAGGTCAAAAAATAGTGGTGACAATGAACTGTAGTTTGTTGATTAAAGATTTATTATGTCATAAAAATTTTAATCTGTTCATTTTATTCTGCAATTTTATTACAATAATAGTGTAGTAACTATGGTTAAATTAAGGTTAATGTAGGAAAACTGGTAATTTTGTAATTAACATGGTTTAACTACAATAATCAGGTTTTGTTTTTCAGATTTATTTAAAGATTTAAGACATTATTTTTAGATTTAAGGGATTTACACATTTTAGCAATTCTCATTGCATATTAAAACATGTAACAAACAAACAAAAAAATGCTTTATTGGTTAAATCTCCAAGAGATGAAATGTTTAACTCTTTGTTTCTTGATCAGAACATCTGAAGCACTTTATTTTGATGGTCCCTTTTACACATTCAGTTTACTATAACGTCAGGTCAGTTACTAGTGATTTAAGTATTAGGAGACTGTTAAAGCCCTGATAAACTACACGCATAATTGAAGAACAAACTTTGGAGTTCTAAACAGCTTTCCAACATGAACTTTATGAAAAAGTTTGCTTTAGCTGGTAAAACACCTTCCAACTACCATTGGCCTGTGACCTTTAGTTAGGTGTGGCTCCAAGTCTCCAACTTTTTGGATATGGAAATCTTCAAAATAAAGTGTTAGCAGATATTAAGCACACAGTCATATAGCCTAATGGCTGTTGCAAACAAAGGTACGTTTTGTTAAAAAAATGTCTAAAGTGAGCAATGAAAATAAAAGTGTTACCAAAAATGAAAAGTCTACAGTATCTTTTTTCACCAATTGAACTTAACATTCTCAGGTGTGAGCTGCTTTCTAGAAGTTAGATGGAAACTTTAAATTCATTTTAAAAGAAGCAAACTGATATGTAGTCTCAATGTCATAGTAGCTAAAGCATCTTCAGTTGCATCTGCATCAATTGCAGCAAATGCAAACACATTAGTCTTTGGTATGGTGTATAGAATATGGCAAAGCATATGGAAAGTGAGAAGATTGTCATTGAGAAAATAGCAGATGGCCTGGATCTCGCCTCTGGCATTTATGCCCTCTCCCGCTTCTACTATTAAAACATGATGGGTGGAGGAGGGAAACTTAATATTTCAACTCTGGCTAACAATTTGTGAGCTTCACACTTCGCAACAAAAGCAACTGAAAGTTCATTGTTGGATGGCATTAATCATGGCATTGAACCTTAGTGTTACCAGCAGTAAAAGGCAGCCATAAAAAGCAGGGGTGCTTTCATTTACTGTTGCTTTGAGATCTGTGGTCTCACAGATTCTGCATTTTCTTTTGGTCATATACACATTTCATCTTATTACTGTTGTTTGCAGTGCTTTTCACAGGCTATCATGTTGGATTTTGTGACGCACTGTATCAACTAAAGCATTATTAATAATAATTTATTATTTGTGTGCTTATCTGTGGCATGAAACACGTTGTATCTACTTTAAACAAAAAAATTCTTATATTCTTCTATATAGCTATAGAAGTCATTCATTGTATGGGGGTATATTTAATTATTATTCTGTTAAGAATCTGTTAATAATCTTATTTTTGGTAGCACATTTTGAATGTTATAAAAAGATTTTATAAAATAAACCGCACATTTTGAATATTAGTGAATTTTTGTGGCATTTTTTGCTCTATATATACCAATTAACATCTGACCCTGTTCCAAATAATTGATCCAAACCATTTTTTGGCACTAGAAACAAATAAGTTCTGACAGTTCAGACTGTTTTGAGAGAAAGTACAGCAAAATTGAATGTCTTCCTCTCATGAAACGCCTGTTGTTTATAGAAGCCTGGAAAAAGTAACGGGAGATTCCATATGTGAAAACACGTCACCTGGTCTTTCCTCCTCATTTTCCCCCCATCTCGTTTCTTTGATTTGCTAATTTGTGCTGTTTTTGGACAAAGAAAAGGCAGCAGCGTTTTACCAGGTTGTTATGAATCAATTAAGTAGTTACTGAGGTAAATTGCTGGCAAAATGTACAAATACAACACACTAACCCCTTTGAAGTTCCTTTTCTTAGCTCGCTTTCCAAGTCGAGTTTGCTCAGATCAGAAAGGCTGATATGCCTGATTATCGACCAATATTTAGAAGAAACCTGAGATCTCATCTGGGGGCGACAGTTTTTCCTTTTGATTGGCTGAGTGATGAATTACAAGGAAGTGTTGTAACTGGAGCCGAATCTACCACACGATGAGAGGCGGCTGTGTGTGTTTTATGTATAGACAGACAAGCTCCCGTTTCCCATTGTCTCTGTCTGAGACTTCCATCAAACAGAGGGTTAATGTTACAAAAGTCTGAAACACTTGAGCAGTGTGTGTGTGTGTGTATGTGTGTCTGGTAGTGAGTGTCGTTTATTATTTATGAAGTGACAGCAGTGAAGATGTGTGAGAAACATGTCACGTTCCACATCCATCTTTGTATACATGTGATAAACTCCAGAAAGCTTGTACATTTCCTATTTGCCTACACAATGTTTTTTAATAGATACATTTTTATGCCATGTATGGTGTAAACTATAAAAATGCATTGGGCAAAAGCAAATAAAAGACAATTCAAAACCAATCAATCAATCTGAGTTTCCAAAAGCAAAATATGTCTGCTGTACGAAAGCCCCAAAGCTTTCTAATTTAAGGAGATATTTTATGGAAAAAGGTTTTAAGTCATTTCCTATCCACACTTCATTATAAATCCCTGAAACACTCCAGAGTTGTCCAAGGAAAAAAAAGAGCATTGCTGTATTTGAAAGATGTTATTTCTTCAAGCTCCTGAGAGAAAATCCTTAGGTCATTCTCATATGCAGATGAAACTACAAATCCTTCCTGAAGCTAGAAATTATGCACAGAAGAGAGGAAATTTTCCATCTCAGGAAAAACAGAGATCTTATCAGAGTCACTCTGCTGCTCCAGAAACATCAGAGCTGGCATTGCATCCTGTTGCGCCACCTACAGGTATACTTTAGGTGTACTTTTTGGTTTTATTTTGTACATTTTTGGTCCTACAATTTTTTTGGCATTGATTTTCCACAAAGATCCTTTAATTTCAGTCTAAAATAATCTTTCCATTCCACAAAAGGTTCTTAAGATTTTAAAGTGTTAATAAAATATGGTTATTTTAAGAGATATTAATGCAAATGGTTCTCTGGAAAGCCAAAAATGGTTCTTCTATGGAATCACTGCAAAAACCTTCTATCTGGAACATTTGTTTTCAAGAATGTAGTGTACCCAAAAATGATGTCTAGAGGACACAATATTTCATTTTAATGACCCTACACATTGAAATAAACCAATAAAATCTGAGGAACTCTGTACTTGGAGAAGGAAAATTTTTATTCATTCATTTTACTTCGGCTTAGTCTCTATTTTAGAGGTTGCCACAGCGGAATGAACCGCCAACTCTTCCAGCATTTGTTTTACGCAGCGCATGCCCCTCCAGCCACAACCCAGTACTGGGAAAACCCATACACTCTTGCATTCGCACACACTTATACACTATGGCCAGTTTAGTTTATTCAGTTCACTTTTACTGCATATCTTTGGACTGTGGGGGAAACCGGAGCACCTGGAGGTAACCCACTCCAACACAGGGAGAACATGCAAACTCCACACAGAAATGCCAACTGGCCCAGCCAGGACTCGAACCAACAACCTTCTTTCTGTAAGGCGACAGTGCTAATAACTCAGCCACCTCCAGGAAAACTTGTGAACTAGAAATAAACTGTCTCAGTGGTTCTCAACTCCAGTCCTCGGGCCCCCCTGCCCTGCACATTTTGTATGTCTTCCTTACTTAACACACCTGATTCGGATCATCAGCTCATTAACAGCGAGATCCATGAACTGATCCTTGTGTGTCAAATAAGAGAGACACAAAATTTGCAGGGCGGGGGGGCCCGAGGACTGGAGTTGAGAACCACTGGTCTAAATGAATCTTTGCTGAAATTAATTTTTGGATTACAGGTGTTCTTTCTAGCACAAATAAAAAATAACCCACACTTTGGATAACCGGAGGGGGAGTTCTGTAAATTAACTGGAAAGTTAGATTATTGGGCGAACTACTGATATAATCTTCATCACTGCTAAATCCCAATAAATAAGTTGTTGGTGAATCCAGAACTGCATGTTCATGTACTACTCAGCATCATCTAACATTATATTTATGACTCTGACCTATTTCTGATCTTTATCTCTATATTTGACATAGAGATTTCAAAAAGAGGACTAACCATCTGGGCCCTTTTGATACCGAGACAGGGATTTCTGTCTTTGTCTTCACAAATCCAATTAGCAGAAACGGCCTCTTTAATGACCAGGGAGATCCATCGCACACTTTGTGGCCATCACTTTTAATGTCTCAAATCAAACATCGAATGAAGGCAGAAAGGAAAGGCAGTCCTCTACCGTTCTCCTGGTGGAAAACAAATGACCCGAATTAGAGGTCTCATCAGTCCTGTCTACTGGATCAGAGCTCCTCTGCCTGTCAAAGTCACGTTTTAATCGCCAAGGTAATTTGAATTCACATTAATGAAAACAAATGGCTCCCTGAGCTCCTGGCGCTCTGTGTAATAAATTATTATTGCTCCCAACAATCACATCTCCATGCATTTTTCAATTACACGCCCCCTGTTGAGTTGCTCAAGGATAGCCCACTTTGATGAAGATAAACGATCTTCCCGAGACGTCGGAGTGTCTGCAACCTCATTGTAATAGTTTTCTAATTTAGGCATATCTCGCATGATGTGGGACATGATTTATCTGTCTATATCTCTGGCTTGACATTGCAGTAATATAATTGAAAGCAGGTGCTAATTACAGTTTTGATTGGGCGGGAATATTAACAAACAGAAGACGGCGTCTTGGTCGGAAAACCTATTTTCCGGAAGGCGATTTAACTGTAATTAAGGTCTTGTCAACGAGTTTTCTTTATAGAAGTCAAAGTCTGGGTTTCACTTTTTTGCGGACAGAGTTTTTGGTTAATCAAACCGCTGCTGTTTTAAAGTATTGTCGATGCCCTCTCCATCTGGCATTGTGGTTAATTGGCATCCCAGATTGCCCTACAAGCCAAGTAATCTGTTCTCCAATGTCACCATCCCCCTGTCTGTCACCAGCCGAGGCTCAGGTTTCCTGATTCAAAGCTGCTCTCAGTCACTGATGCAAACCGGATCCCTGCACTGTAAAACAACTTTCAGATTTATCACCTTTGAAATAATATTCCTCATTCTTTATCCACAATAAAAATGATTGACTGGGCCAATATAAGCAATAGCGCTAGGAAAAAACATACAGAGTCCTGTGAACTGTTTAAACACGCCTACATCACACACTCGTGTCTGTGATTTATAATCAGAATACACGCAACTCAGTGCACCTCACAGGATCTCTGGAGAGCTGTATTAGTGCTGTCATCTCTTCCACAAAGAATGACTGAAGTTCTGCAGGCTCGCATTGCAAGGGAACATCATTAAGATGTAATTGCTGGATGGTTAACATAGCAGGGCATAGGACTTAACTGCACTTTGAATAAAGGTGTTCATTCGAACAGAGCGCTTTGGGAGCTTGTTGCCAACCCACAGTGGTGTGAATGACAGGCACTCATTCAATGTCTCTCTCTTGCTGCAAGAACTTGCCATAATTGTTCTGGTGTCACAGAAAAGCCAGTTTTTGAAGATGGGCTGAGACAGAGGCCAACCAGTGGGTCTGAAAACAGATGGTTTCTTTTACTTACAAGTAGTTTTTGTCCCCACAAAGGTATTTCATAAATGCAGTATACTGTAAATAGAATATAAGTTGCAAATATATATGCTTCTTTATATATGAAATAGTTATTTATTCAATTATTTACCATAAATTAATTGATATATATTTTGTTTATAAAAAAGGGCAGTAGATGGCTGAGTGGTTAGCACTGTCGCCTCACAGCAAGAAGGTCATTGGTTTGAGTCCTGGCTGGGCCATTTGGCATTTCTGTGTGCACTGTAAAAAATGCTGGGTTTCACAAAATCGATTTGTGTTGGGACAACATGAAGGAATTAAGATACCCTATTAGTTTTTACAAATGTAAGTAAATTGAACATTAAACAATTATGTTGTCCCCCCAATTGTGTTGTTTCAGCTCATTTAAAATAATTAGTTTGAACAAACTAACGTCATTTTTTGAGTGCGGAGTTTGCATGTTCTCCACGTGTTTGCGTGCTCCAGTTTCCCCAACAGCCCAAAGACATGCGGTTTAGGTGAATTGGATGAACTAAATTGTCCATAGTGTGTATGTGTGTGAATGAGAGAGTGTATGGGTGTTTCCCAGTACTGGAAGAGTATCCGCTGCGTAAAACATGCTAGGATAGATGGTGGTTTATTCCGCTGTGGCGATCCCTGATAAATCAGGAACTAAGCTGAAAGAAAATGAATGAATGAATAACTAAATATTTGATTAGATTAAATATTTTTTAAATATATTTTAACCTTCACACAATTGAATAAAAATAACAATAATAAAGAATAAAACTATTTCATGACTGATTATTTTAATATGATATTAATGATAATTAAATCATTAATTCAGTTAAAAAAAGAAAATGTTTCAGTGCATTGATCGTACCATAAATAAAGTTATATCAATATCAATCAACAAAATTTGTCAATTGCTGAACAGACAGGTCAGGTTAACAGAGGGTCACGTTTCTCTCCGTCCCGCTCACTCAAAATGAAACACCACAACCACAGCTGCAACAGCGTTCACTTTTCACAAGCTTGGCCTCCTCTCTGCTGGCAGGCTTAATCCTGAAAAATAACACCAAGTGCTCTTCCATTCAACTTACGGACAGACGGTTATGTCTTCAGAGCACTCTCGCCAAGTGACATGAAAAGGTCTAATCACCAGAGAGGTCCTCCAGTGAGCACTTTTCAGAAGCATTTTTGGTTATTCCATTGACTTTACTTGTCCTTGGAGAACCACTGAACCCTCTAATATGATGTAGATAAGGCTTGGCTTGCAGATGTACAATTCGTTCTACCTCCCAAGTCATCACGTCAGTAATGACTACTCTTCCATATTAGACTCTTGGCACAGCGTGATATAAAGGAATTGATTTACTCGTCTGGGGCCTAAAAAGCCTTTTCAGGCTTTATAAGGGTAAGTGTGTACATTTAGGAATAGTGCCTCTGTTGGGACCTTTAAAAAAGCCTGGAGCAACAAACCTGCATTTACACAAAGAGCAATGCAAATGTCAAAGTGATACATACGTAATGTTAGGTAATCACAGGTAATGTTGAACAAAATATTGTAGCTAACCAGCCAATCACTACCTAAGGCAGCATCTCAATTCATTTGGTTAAGCTCTATAGACATGTAATTCAAACTTACCATTGAAATGGAGAAGAAAGGTCATTTTCACTGTGCCTTGACGTGTACAGTAGTTACATTTTTAGAAAGACGCATGTCAAGGTACTGTGAAGGGTATGCAACTATGCGAAGGCTACAACAGGCCTACCGCATGCACTCAATGCAGAAGTATAAATTAACATTAACCTGATAGAACCGGCTTAAACCGGAACCTCTTTTGGAAACCATGTCTAGCCACCAGATAATGTCAGCCGATTTGAATGTTATAACTCATTTGAATGAGTATTATCAGTGGTTATCATCTGATATATATGAGCCAGTAGGGGCCTTCTGCGCCCACTAGTAGGCTCAGAAGGCTGTTATCATCCATCCACATGGTTAATCAGCTATAGATCACATACGGCTGTGGCCGGAACGTAACAAGAATTATTTATATTATTTATTAACTTTCCCATTAATCCCCAAACCTAAACCCAACATCACAGTAATGTAAAAACAGATCTGGATCTGGAGTCCTCTATATTAGTATAGATGATTAACCATGTGGATGGATGATAACAGCCTTCTGAGCCTACCGGTAGAAAATCTCTGATAGCGCCCATTCAATCGAGTGATAACATTCGAAGCGGGTGACAATGCAGCTTGTGTTACACTACGTGAAGTTTATGTATAAACAAATTTCGAGAGGATCACGTGCTTATGATTGTTCTCAGCTGTTCCTGCATTAGCCTATGATCGATTATCCAATCAATTTCTTATCTCAATATCTTCGTCTTGAAGAACCCCCCCACCCACCTCTACTTTCCCTCCTTTTTAGATGGGCGACACGGCGGCGGCCCGCTGGTTTAAGTCCCTACTAAATCAGATGACATTTCTGTGCGGAGTTTTGCTTGTTCTCCCCGTGCTCGCGTGGGTTTTCCCCGGGTTCCCCGGTTTCCTCCCACAGTCCAAAAAAAACGCACCCTAAGTAAATTGAACACACAAAATTGATACCATAGTCAAGCTCTAAGCAAGCACTCCTCTCCTCAGTCATCCATTTCCACCAATTAATGGATATAAAAAATAAGCCGGGGGAGTTTATCGAGATCTACCTGAGCTCAAACTCCCCTCTCACCCTGCAAACGGCAGGGAGCCCAGGACTCGAGGATCTTACAAGCTCAGGGCTCTCTCCCGGGACAACATGCCAAACAAGCTTTATTATCAATCATCAGCTAAGTGTGAACTCTTGAAACTATTTTCCGAAATTTCATCACGTTTTTTTAATTGTTTCTTCATAATTCATAAAAAAGGTAGGATGTTAGTCCAGTTTTCTGTCATGCATAATTCATATGTAGCATTGTTTGCAAAGGGGGTGATTTGTATAATAAAAAAAAAATTGTCAGCATAATGTGTATAATGGCTTATACGCTGAACATTTCCATGTTTACCAAGCTGTAAAGTAACAGAGACTCAGTAGATCACACTGTTTTCTGCTCATGGCCATTTCTGTATACAGTACAGTGCAAACGTTCTAGGCCACTAGTATTTTCACCAAAAAATGTTTAAATTTGGTTATTTCTATATTGTCTGTAGCATGTCAGTTTGAAATATCAATTTACATTTCCAAACATTACTTTTGTCATTATTAATTGTAATTATACAGTGAGATTATTGTCTGAATTCCGCCAGTGCTTCACCCAGATATGATCTAATCATCATGTAGTCTTTCTGGAATAATATGAAGAAACAGAACAACTGGCTACATTCACACTGTGAATATGGCCCGAATCTGATATTTTTTTGCCCACGTGTGACTCAGGTAACGACAGTGTGAACAGCCCAAACCGCAGAGAATCTGATCTTTTCACTTCAGATTTCATATGTAGTATTAAATTAGACACAAATCTGCAATGCGACTGCAGTGTGAACAGTTATGTCAGATTTCATACGACTTTTACATAATCTTTAAGTGACATGCATCATTATTCTGTGCTGCAGACATCATCTACTCCTTAGCAACATAGTATACTGTAAAAAATGCAGGGTTCCATGCAATTCATTCATGTTGTCCCAACACAAATTAAGTTAACTTAACACTTTTATCAAATTTGTGGATTGAACATAAAAAATTAAGTTGTGCCAATGAAATCTCAAGAATTGTGTTGTTTCAGCTTATTTTAAATAAGTAGTTTGAACAAGCAAAAAAAATTTTTTTTGAGTGTAGAATAGCACACAGAGAAATTTCTTTACCACAGAAAGTTGGTTGTTCATTTCGCTTGTTAACCGATCTGGTTAACGATTGGGGCACGGGTTGATCTGAAGCTGAAAAGTGTCGTAGGTGTTGCGGATAGGGGATCTGTGCACAAAGAAGGGGCACTTTCATTTTAAGGGGGAAATTTCTCTCAGAGAGAAAAAAGGGCAGGTACTCAAGCCCCCAAACCCCCCTTCTGCACGTGACGTAAAATTAAATAACTCTGCAAACAGAGATAAATCAACTTCACAGTTCAGTCTGTGGCTGCTCGTTAACCCTTGAATTGACTACACCGGTGGTCAAAAAGACGTTACCGCGGTTGTCATAAATCACAAATGATCAGTGTTTTCAATCACAAGTGACTTATTTTTTCATTTCAAATGTCGAAATACACATTAGTAGTAGCAGAACAACCCTTTACAGTTCATAAAATACACCACAGTTGTCTGTGAAAAGTGCAATAGTTACAATTAAGCATATTATTCTGACAATGTGCTTACTTCATACAGTATACACATTGTGTGCATAATTAGACATTTTGTGCTGTCCGTAACTGTACTTTTGCACATGCAGGTCAGTTAAGGACCATGACTTTCACGCTGCAAATCTGATATTGGCCACATTTATAACAACAGTGTAAACAGTCATGCAAAAAAAAGCAGATCTGGGAAAAAAAAATCTAATTTAAGCACTAAGCCTCGCAGTGTGAATCCAGAAAACTTTGGCACACCTACCTGCAAAGCTACAGTACTGTTTAAAACTTTAGGCACTTGAGTAAAATTGCTGTAAAATGAGGATGCTTTCAAAAAAATGCATAAATACATTTTATTTATCAAGTTAACTGAATCAAATCAACGTTTGGTATGACCACACTTTGCATTTAAAACACTTGGTATACTTCCCCATAGTTTTTCAGGTAGCTTTGCAGGTTGGTTTTTTGTTTCACCCTCTCTGTAAAAAAAATCATGGATACACCTTTAAAACACAGAGGACTTGCCTTGCCGGCCCTATTCCTCTATCTCTGCTTATCCAGCTTATGACCAGATGATTTCAACTAAACCTACAAGCCTGACTTGTCATCGTTTGCTTTTCTTAACTTTCCACTGACATCCTTTTCTTTGCTTGGTAATGGCCCCCATTAAGAGGTTTATATGCTTGGGGAGTACTTTCTACACAATGTAAAAACCAAACACACATGCACCAGCTGCACTGTATTGGCAGGGATGGGCAGATGCGCGGCCTGTTTCTGTTCATTAACCATCCCTTCCACTTACTTCAAACTGAATCCACAGACCTTTAGATTCTTGCACTTCAGTTTCTACGGGACAGGAGCTGAATTGTTAATATGTAAAGTTCAGTTCCATTTACTTTCCAAATATAACTTTCCAAGTAGACCTCTTAAATACATTTAAATGTGTTGTACTGTGTGCAATTCCCTCGCTTTTCATATCTTTTAAGCTCACATCTATACTTCATCTTGTAGCTCTCAAGAAAACTGGTCATATTTTACCGCTCGCATTGGAAGAGAGCCCTTCCTGCTGTTAATCAGATACATGACTACATGGGGGATACGGCACAGGTGAAACTCTATTACTTACCCTTCAGCCTCCTAGTCAACACCTGCCATGTTCTTCTAACCATCCACGCTCTTCTGCTGTTTCCATCATTTCCTCTCCTCCTCTTTATGTGAATATAAGAAGTCTTTAAGTGAAGGTCCAGCTGTATGTATACAAGACATCTTCTGTCTGCATACAAGTCTCTTGCTGCCCCCAAAAATCCATTGCCTCCCCTTTATGAACTGATCCTTTGCTCTCCATAATTCACTGCAGATTCACAATATTCGCTCTCCTAGCACACAGACTAAAACTCATGAAAGTCATTCAGGCTACAGTACATGCAGTACTAACACAGCAAATGTAAATACCATACTCTTCACAAGTCACCATATTTTATAAACAGTAAAAGCCTGTTTACACCAATAACTATTTTAAACTACTATAGTATACTATACAATACTACACTATACTATTATAAACTACTATAAAGATACATATCAATAACTATGTTAGGATACATACCAGTGGACAACAATGCTCTGTTTATTACAAGCGTGCTATACACTGTAAACCCTGTTGTTGTCATTACTATAGATATAAAGTTAATATAACTTGACATTGACTTGAAATACCAGTTTTTGGCATCAAAACTTAAAACAGGTGTGTTTAACTTACTCATTAGGCAGCAAAAAACGTTTAATATTTTAAGTTGTCTGGACTTTTATAAAACGATTCACCATGTCTGTTTAAAATGATTGGTTGTGCTTGAAATTCTGCCTTGACAACCACGCTGATTGGTCGATATGTTATATGACACTAGGTAGACATTTTGCTTGTGATGCTGAATTTTGCTGATGAAAGAGAAAAGTTAAATTACTGTTAAGTAGATATTTAAATGCTTACAGTATATACATTTTTCTTAATTGATATACACGTTGGGGTGACACGGTGGCGCAGTGGGTAGCGCTGTAGCCTCACAGCAAGAATGTTGCTGGTTCGAGTCCCAACTGGATCAGTTGCCATTTCAGTGTGGAGTTTTCATATTCTCACCGTGTTGAGATGGATTTCCTACAGGTGCTCCGGTTTCCTCCACAAGTCCAAAGACATGCACTATAGGGGAATTGGATAAGCTTAATTGTCCGTAGTGTATGTCCTGGTCCTCCAGGTTGGGGGTTAAGCGTTGGGCTGACGACCCAGCTCGTAAAATTTACATGTTGCGAAACACCAACATGGTGCGGCTAAATATCAACTTCGATATAAATGAGTAAGTAAGTAAGTATAAGTGAGTAAGTAAAGAATATAAAAGCTGAAAAGCTTGGAAGTTTAGTCTATTAGCCATTTTAAGTTATTTGTACTTAAACATTTTACTTAAACATTTAAGCTATCTGTAATTAAACATTTAAGTTGACGAGACCTCATTTGGTCAACTCAATTAATTGAGTCGTCGATTTCCCATTACTCAAATGAACTGAGGCAATCACTTTCCTCAAATCAGTTGAGTAGTCTCAACTTATTAGTGTTTACAGTGTAGAAAAAAAAACAATGACCAACCAGGTAAGCCAAGCCCTTTGGAGAAGTTTGTGTGTTTTATGCAAATTGGTAGCTGTTTAAATGGTAAATCTGATTTAGAATAATGTAAACTCATACATAATAAAAGTAGCAAAAATCTTCAACTGTTGAGCCATTTTTAAGTAGTTTCTTGACAGCAGTGCCAGGTTGAAAACAATGTTGTGTTTATACCAGCCTGATCTCACAAGGGAACATAACTATTTTACATTTTTTTCAGTTTAGTGGCTAGTTCGTACAAGTTCAGTCTGAAAATGTACGATTTTAAAAAGGAGTCATGGCAAACAACACCACCCCTAACCCCCACCGTCACCGGATAAGCAAATTGTACTGAATTGTACAAGTAATCACACAATTTCATATGAATTAGCCACTAAATCAAATAGTTATGAATTTTCATGAGATTGTCATGAGATTGGTTTACACTCACCTTTTGTGATGTGGCTTTAATTATGTTTAACACGCAAACAAAGGCATCCCATGCTTATGTGATTATATTTTGGCAAAACCTGAAATATGTTGCTCTAGGTATGTTTTACTGCACTTTTCTTATGAAATGTCTAAGAGGGGGTGTTGTTTGTTGTACATTTTTTGTTTCAATTCTTGATTCTGATTCCCTGGAATGAGGTGTGCAGTAATATTGTTTAAAATTCAGTCCAATATTTATTCTGCAAAGAGCAAAACTAGTTGTCTAAAACTTGATAAATGACCATGGAATAAGCAGCATAATAAATGGCTTGCTGTGCATTAAATGATTTAAAATGCCCTTTGTGGAGGAAACACCTTGATGCAGAATCCTTTCATTCATCTTTAATCTGTTTAATATCCCATACTTCACCTATGCTAACCCAAACCCTTATGTTTAAAGCAAACGTAACACAAAAACACATTTTCCAAATCATCCATGCCCATTTATTTTGATTTTACATGGCCTGGGTTAGCAAAAAATTGATGGGGAGGCCATTTTTAACTCCAAAAAAAGTTCTATAAAGTTTTATAAAAGCAACTAAATACACAAAACAAAACCCTGACATTAAAAGGGTCTCAAAAAGCCAAAAGTCAAGCACACTGTGGAAAAGAGGGACCTTTCAATCAAGCAACTCATCACAGATAAAACAGCAGCTTCACACCAACATTCAAACACACACACAGCTTTAGTGTTGTGTTATATTGAATTGTGGGGACATTCCATATGTTTTCATTGCTTTTATATTTTATACAAACTGTATTTTATATTGCCAAATTGCCCTACCCCTACACTATCCCTAATCCCAACACAGTTTTAACTCATTATGTATGATTTATAAGCTTTTTGATAAATAGGGACATCAGCAATGTCCTCATAATGCACCATCTTCTTGTAATACCTGTGTAATAACCATCATTATACATATCTGTGTCCTGATTGGTCACAAAAACATGCACACACACAAAAGAAAACACAAAAGCAAATCTACCGCCACCTGGTGACAGGAAAGCACAAATCAGAGAACAGAGGCTAGACAAGCCCCAAACAATGTTCATCCATTCATTAATTTTCCTTCGACTTAGTCCCTTTATTCACCAGAGGTTGCCACAGCGGAACGAACCATTAGCTTATCCAGCATACACAGCGGATGCTCTTCCAGCTGCAACCCAGTACAGGGAAACATCCATACACACTCATTAATACACATACACTACAGCCAATTTAGTTTATTCAATTCAAAACCGGAGCACCCGGAGGAAACCCATGCAAAGTCGGGAAGAACATGCAAACTCCACACAGAAATGCCAAACAGGACTTGAACCAGCGATCTTCTTGCTGTGAGGCGACAGTGCTAACCACTAGCCACCCTGTCGCCCCCCCAAAAAATGTGTAATACCTTTTTAAAATATATTAATGACAACCAATGAGCCATTTTGGATTCTGAATAAGTGTTTAAAGTCTGAAGTCTACAAATGGACTGTTTCTTAGAATAGTTTGGGTTATTTCATTTCTTTAATTCAAACCTCAGTTGAAGAACTCAACTGTTGGATTAGCAACGGTTCAATGTAATTCTTTGGACTTGACTCAGGAGAATGTTAAATAGTTAGTGCTGCATTACATTGTGTGCTATTTTTAAATTTGTTACCAAAAAGGTTATGTCTGCACTGCGCTGTGAACTCAAGGCTTGGTGGATTTACAAGGTGGCTGTGAGATCATTTCCACACTTTCCGCACTCTTATAAATCACTGGCTCTCTCCAAATACACACTTCCAAATGACTTTACCATGACAATACACCCACACCCACTTTACGCAGGAATGAAATTGACCATCTTCTTGAACTCTTCAGCTCAGCGAGAATAGCAAAGGCTCTGGAAGTGTTATAAAACTGAAAGAAGAGCTTGGTTAGGTATTATATTAATTCCTAAAGTATGTTCAAATTTCCGCACATGTGGTTTCAGTTGCATGATCAATGACTGGAGTATTACAGATAGCAACCACATCCTCCGTCAGTTTCCTTCTGCAAGAGCAATAAATCAGGCCGCGCTGAAAGAATTGCTTCATTTCAGTGGGTTGCTGTTGTCAACAAATGGAGTTTCATGGGATAGCTATTTTATAGTCACACTGTAGATGCAACAGCACATGCACAAACCAGAATAATAATTAAATAAAGCAGCATTGCCAACAACTACAAAATAATACAGGCAATCCATTCCACCAGCACATTATGTTTACTATAAGGCAACAGTGGCATTGTTGGTCTTTGCTAATTGGAAACATTCGGAGAACAAGTTGAAGAAAGCAATAATAAAATCCAGATGGGTTCTTATTATTGCAAAACATGCCTGAAATCACAGCAGCTAGGAAAACAGTGTTTCATTTCCAAAACATAAAGGTAGCTTCTCAACAAAGAGTGATTGTTAAATTAGTGATAATAGGGAACATCCCTCCTGATGTGAAATTATCACTCATTTGTGGTTTAGCACTTAAAAAAGCCTAAGACAAACTCAAGACAACGGCTGCTAGGGTTCAGAACATCAACAAGGCTTGGAACAGGCAAACTTGTTAATCGTGTTTTTGCCCAAACGTTTGGCTTTGAAGGCTTTCCTCCTCTTCTACAAGGTCAAAAGGCTTTCCATGCTGTCACAAGAGCCCGTGTGAGAGGCGCTATTTACTTTGCAGTAAAAGCAGAGGGAACACTCTTCCCCATGTGCCATGGTGTTGGCTGTAAAGTCTGTTTTTGTTTCTCCTGCTGAAATTTATCATCCAGTGTTGACTGCAATGACAACTGCAAAGCTCAGGATGTGTACAGATCAAGTGCAGAAAGAAAGGCTTTTGAGCTGTGCTGAAATAATATATAGGATTCTGTTTGCTGCTATATGTTGAGTGTTGGAGATCTTTGATATTGAACAAATATGTGAATAAAATGAAGGCAAAGAAAGCGCAGAATAATAGAAAGGATCTGATTAATGACTCAAGTTTTCTTAACAGTATTGTTTTTTTTTATGGGCAAATTGTTTAATATTTTTTCATAAAATACTATAGACATGAATAAATATTACGTTCACAGAACATCCCCGCTCGTGTTCCCAGAGCGTTCTGTGAAGGTCATGGTGAGGAGGATTGGGAGATGTTACTGGCAGACCTTTACAGAATATTTAGAATGTTCTAAGGGCATTTAAGGGATTATATATTTTTGGGAAATTTGATGTTCTCAAAAAGTTTCCAAAACCATACTGGGATCAAAGACACTGTCAAAAATTTTTCCCTGAATTTTTTGAAAAAATCTTTTGAAGCATTTGGGATATTATTAGGCAGTACTTCAAGGAATATTCACAACATTATGAAGATGTTAACGTGACCATATTTTATTAAGAAATTTGATGTTCTCAAAAGATTCCAGCTGTTTTGTCAAATATTTGGTCTATGTTATTTGGAGGACCTTCATAACGTTTTCAGAACATCGCAGAATCCAACTATAAAATGGAATTAGCTGTATAATGTGGAATGTCACGGTATTAAATTTTGGCTGCATAAATCAAAAGTAGTGCTCAACAGCTGATCAAATCACATTATGAATTGTTTTATGTCAAACTAAATATGACATTTGCAGGTGCTGCATGTTTTTGTGAATGAGTGGCACAGTTTGGTGTGTTACAGTACACGTGTGTGGCGCTCATGGTCTTGTTTTAGGAATGGCGCTCAAAAGGTTAAGACTTTTGTAACCTTTAGAGAACTTTCAGGGAATGTTGTGCAAGGTTGCGCAGATACCGTTCCAGCGCTGATTTAAATCTCAGAAAGTTGTAGCTGAATATTTTCAAATAATTAAAAGGAACAAGCTCACAAAACCCAATTATTCAAGTATCAAACTGGACTGCATTTCCCAAAAGCATTGTACCATTGGTTTCTGTGATCTACTATCTGCATTGATTTGATCTTACTTTATTGCAAACTGGAAACAGTAGATATTTGTGATTTACCAAAAAGAAATGGATTATAAACACTTCTGTAATTGGACTGCAATTGTGGCCAACTTACATTAACTATAATTATCATCATGAGGGTGGTGCAATGGTGCAGTGCGTAGCGATGTTGCCTCACAGCAAGAAGGTCGCTGGTTTGAGCCTCGGCTGGGCCAGTTGGCATTTCTGTGTGGAGTTTGCATGTTCTCCCAGTGTTCGTGTGGGTGTCCGACGGGTGCTCCGGTTTCCCCCTGACAGTCCAAAGACATGCGCTATAGGTGAATTGGGTAAGCTAAATTGTCCGTAGTGTTTCCCAGTACTGGGTTGCAGCCAGAAGGGCATCCGCTGTGTAAATACATGTGCTGGATAAGTTGGCGGTTCATTCCTCTGTGGCGACCTCTGATTAATAAAGGGACTAAGTCAAAAAGAAAATGAATGAATGAATAATCATCATGCACAAATAAGATTGGGCTTGACCTTCATTCTTTTTGCAAGTTTTCATACAGGAATATGGATATTTTACAGAAACATATTGTAATTGGAAACCTATGTACACATATTAATTTGTACCTAATTTACATTTTGGAAAATTGGTGACTACTTTCTAAGAATTTATAATATCAGCTTTCACACAACTAGATTTGGTAAATTGGTGACTAATTTGTAAGCATTTTTACAGTCTTATACATGATCAGATGCTTATATATATATATATATATATATATATATATATACATTTACATTTTTGGCTAAATCTGTGACCGATTTATATCATTCATGCATAGAAAAATCCATATGAAAAAATGCAGAGAATCAAGTTTGTATCTAATGAGATTGAGTTGGAATCTTTTTTCTTAAAAAACAGAAAATGTTTCTCAAATAAGTCTAAAATATGCTACTATGATTTTTATTGGAGTGAAAACAACAACAACAACAACAACAACAAACAACAACATACAATTAAATGCTGTTTTATATTTATTTATAAAACTGTAATACAGTAAGAGTATAGAGAGTATATTTCATAACTATAGCCGATAACTGAGCTTTCCATCAAAGTACAAGGTTAATAATTTATAGTGTAATACAGCAATATAATCATTTGTATTTTTGACAAGTAGTAGTTTTCTTTTACAAAGCCTGTGGAAAATTAATGCAAATCAATATATACCACCACAGACCAAACAGGGCATTTTACCCCTTTTAAAAGCTCTGATGTGCTCTGAAACGTACAGTAGTTTAAGACATAAGTGTGCTGCAAATTATTGTGCTGTTGCTTTGCATCAAGCGAAAACAGTGACACGTATGACAATATCACAGAATATTGGTCCATTACAATTTACAACCCGTTCATTCACACATTTGTTGCTTAATATTGTGACTGATTACTTATGATGGTTTACCACAAGCGTTCTTAACCCATTACATTTCCATTGTCCAAAATCAAACACAAACCCTCAGAGGATATTCCCACAGATAAGAGGGCTGCGGTTTGTAATCTCTCCTTCAGCATCAGTCCCGTTTCTTTGGGTTAATTCCTCTTGCTCTGACCTAATGTCAACTAAGAGGTAAAACAGCTGAGAGTGCAGTTAAAGAAAGATTGAGAAATTAAAAGGCACTTTGCTAAAAGTATCTGTCTAGCAGCTGCTTCCTCTGAGGGTGTAAAAAGCATTTACAGCTACTAAAATCAGACACGGCAAAATAATGTCAAATTAAAACAATGCAAAAACCTGTTTGTAAGTATTCAGGAGCTAGAGTTTGTACATTACGTATTGAGGCTGAATAGTACATTCAAGTGATAAATCTGAAGGATTAATTAATGTGCATAAATTTACCTTTAAAAACAACAACAGCAACGAAAAACAAAAACATGTTCAAGGCAAAATGACTAAGAGTCCAGAAAGGCTATTAAATCAGTGTTTTAAGCCAATATGGTATAAAAATATATATCAGATCACACGAGGGTATTGCACGGTTAATGAAAATATCTACCATATTTCCTAAAGCATATTCCACATTTGATTGATGTGGTCATATTATATCAGACGCACACAATCAACACGTCACATCAACACATGTTTTCCATTAAAAAAACACATCAATTGTTGTTTTTTTTCTGAGGAAACACTTGTAAGACTTTAAGGGCTTTGTAAGGATTTGTTCATGAAGAGGTTTCGGTTTGCCAGTGGTGACCATAAAGGAGCGAGATGTTTTGTAACACTTCCAACCAGACTTTATAACAAAAGAGGTATTGTTCCTGCAATCAGAGAAAAAGAAAGACAAAACCTCTATAGATTTATTCAACTATTCACAGGGCCCTTTCTCAATGCGGAAAATGAGGACAGAATTGCACAATTCAATCATCAATGTAGGATTATCTGAATAACACAGCCAGTTTTATATGAATAAATTAAAAGTAATGTTGTACATATCCCTTTTAAACTTAATTTTTTAGAAGTAAGTAATTTTGATAGAGTAATGATATCTTAATTATATTGAAAATAAAGGAGAAAACAATGGAATGCAATAGGGCTGCACAATTAATCGAAAAAAGTTGTGATCTCGATTCGACCCCCCCACACAATCTTCATCCAGCGTCTCTACAATTTAGCCAATTACATGGTTTCCGCTACATTCATTCCTCCACGGCGGGGCGCCACACCAATTTATAACAGCGCAAACTTTTCTGTAATCGTAGTAGTGCTGTGCATTATTAACCCTTTAAGGTGACATGCTGACTGACTGACTGACTGACAGTCGGGTTCGTAATGTGTAAGGCCAGTAAACATGACGTAGCTTTTAGGTCTATGGCTCTGCATACAATGACTTTATCTTGCTGGAGTTTATAGCCGTTTCACTTTACTTCAGGAAGCATTAATGCCGCTCTGTAGGTCTATTGGGACATTCATAAGTATTTCTAGCAAATCTATTAAATGTTGGAGACAAACTTGTTACATAAACGCACTCATTTGAGGGCGTGCAAGAAGTTTTGTGCACGAACAGAGGAAATCGGCTTGCAAGCAAAGAGATTTGCATGCTCGTATCACATAAGTGCGATCTCGACATGTAATTCTGCGCTCATGACATTTGTCACTGAAATAACGCCATAGGTAGTTGGTAGATCTGTGTAAAAGGTCTGCCGCCACAGCTGGAAAAAATCCTAGAGGAAACAAGTTCAGGATAGAAGCATAAAGGCTGTCACTCAAGTCTTCACATTGTTTTATATACGTGTTAAAATGGTGTTGAGAGAGTCACATTGTATTGATAAAATATAATTCACTCAAAAATGTAATTTCTGTCTTCATGTCATGCGGCCGCAAAATCACACGTGAGCTGACCATGAGTTGAGCGTTTACTACAGATGATGTCTACTTTAGCAAACCGAACCTGCATAGGCTGTCAAAAACAGGTAATAAAGTTGTAAATAACGGTCAAATTGCAAAGCAACTACTTATTTTTTGGGGGAGAAACTCAATATTTCAATACACTACTTTTAAAAGTAACTTTCCCCAACACTGATCATAACTAACATCCTCAAATTACACATTAAATGTCCTGATTTGCTCACCTTTGTCTGAATCATGCCGTGCCGCTGAAGCCTCATCTCCTTTACAATGTCACTCACATTAATCTGCAAAACAAAATACATGCATTTATCTCTTCAGAATGAATGATATGCGGTGTACTTATGACATTATCTATTGGTACAGATTGATGACGCTGCTGCTGCTGTAGTTGTTGTGTAAAAGACTCACACTGAGGTCTTTCTGGATGAGACTGAGGATGACGTCTGTGCAGATGAGGACTCCGGCTCGACCGATGCCTGCACTGCAATGGACGGTGATGGGACCTTTGGCGTGAACAGCCCTCATGTAGCGGATGAAGCGCACCAGCTGCTCGGAGGAGTGCGGTGTGCCGTGATCAGGCCACGTGGTGAACTTCAGGTGCTTCACAAAGTGCACGTCTCCACTCTGGAAAAGTGCACGGGTCAATAATTAGGTGCGTGGTAGATCTGTATTGATATTGAATTTTAAAGATACATGGCAAAAAAAATTTTATCTGCATTTTTGACTCCATTTTGAGTTTGTAATATTTAATTAAACATATTAATTAATTTCTCTTACCAAAATTTTTACTGAACACAATTCTCTGCCATTGAATTTGTATTATTAAACATTACAATTACATATTAGCATTTTAAAATTACATTTTTCTTAAGTTTTTACACACAAAATATATTTTTATTTAAAAAAAATATTTTATTTACTATAAGTCCTTTATCAATGCACCTCCCTTTTAATTAATCATGAAATAAGCAATCTGACAATTATTTACTCTCTTTCGCCTCAAAACATCTCCTCTCTGGTGATGCATTTACTTAAAGGTCCCATGAAATTAAAATAAAGTCTTTTAGATGTTATTATCAGTATTATTCGTTTATAGGTGTCTATAAGCTAGTGTGCCCCAAAACAGTGACAAAATTCATATTTAGAATATATAAAACTGTAAAGCTAGCAGTTTGTCACTTCCACCCAAATGGACCAACGGTTTTATTCACGTCAACTGACACTACAGTTCACATCAACCAATCAAATGCTCACATCAGTTCACATCAACTAATCAAATGCTCTCTAGTATCTGACATGCCCCGCCCCCATCAAGACGCTTCTCATTTGCTTTTCATTTGATGCACGTGAGCACAAGCACTCTCACTAGCAGGGCTGTGATAAAACAACACACTATTGCCTGTTTTGTTGTTTTTTTAAAGGGGAGAAGCTACTCTATGTCCCACATTTTCATCGTGTTTCGGTTGAGATTACGGCAAACATCGAATAAAAATGCATATTTAAAAGCACTTTATGGGACTTTTAGAGGCAGAGTAACCTGCCAATCACACGTGAATGGCCAATAGTAAGCAAGTGACCCAATCAATTCCCAATGGACAAAATTATTTAACAAGAGTTTATCTTGATCTTATTTGAGTTGATTTGTTTTTATTATTTGTTTATTGTACATCTGCAGCAACATGTAGTCCCCAAAACATTTTCTTTTAGGACAATTAAGAGTACTACTGCTAAAAATAATTAAAAATACTATTTATTTGTAGCCACTAAATACACTTGTTCTTTCATTTTTTATTAAACTAATCAAAATAAACAAGCTAATAAAAAAATAATAAAATGAAATTTGAGCAACTTTCGAAAAAAAAAAGCAATAAAATTGTTATACTGAATTTGTTTTAGGATTTCAATTAACTGGATGTGCTTTTTGGTCACTAAATTATAATTTAACCATTAAAACTGAGTCTTTAAAATTGAAAATGAATAGCACATGACAGCAAATCACATGAATAGCACATGACAGCAAAATCAAATAATTTTATAATGGTAGCTTTTACACTGAAAAGGTTACAATAAGAAACATATTTGTTTTGGATAAAATGCACTATTTTCCATGAGAATCATGCTCCTTACCTCTTTTTCCACCATCTTGATGACCTTAATGTGGAAATAACCAAGCATCTGGTAATTGTCCAGGAAGAGCTGGTAATGGCTGGTCTCTTTGGGGACGTCAAGCTTCTCAGGCCAGTATTTGTGGCATTTGACCCGTCCGCGCTCCACCTCTCGAGTCATCATGGCGATCACATCAGACCTGTTCTCCCACACCATCTGCCAAAAGCTGTCCTGAGTGCCAGGCAAAGGGCCCTGAGCGGAGATGAAGAACAGCTCCTCTGAGCCCACCTTCATACGAATGTAGCTGGCATTGATGTAGCCCTCGTCCTCTCCCACAGGAACACGCGTCTTATCGTCTGAATGGCCAGAGAAACAGAGATTGTAGATTGTGGTCAGTTAGCCCTAATACACAGATTTCTACATTGAAAAAGCAATCAAATTTGTTATGATAAATGTCTGTGGGTCAAATATAAGCTATCTATTTTTGTGTCTGCATTAAAGGGATAGTTCAGCCAAAAATGAAAGTCTGTCATCATTTACTCATCCTCCACATGTTCCAAACCTCTTGAACACAAAGGAAGATATACTAAGATTGTTGAAAAGCAACAGCCATTGATTTCTATAGTATTTTTTGTTCCTACTATTGAAGTCAATGGCTGCTGTATTGCTGATTTGTGTTTACAGAAGTTAAGGACCAATTGAGCATGGATAAATGGTGTGGGAATTTGAATATTTTAAGTGAACTATCCCCATTAAATAAATTTTTTAAGTGATTTTATAGATACATACAGAGGAGATCAACATTATAGAACAATTTAGGAAATTTTTCTAAAGTAATGTCATGTTTATTATTCTAAATTTAAAGGAATTTTTTTCATGGCTATACTGAAATTATTAGCAAAGTGTTTTTCCAAAATAACCAAAAGATACGTTAACAAACAAAACATTTTATCATCTGGAAATCATGTTGTGTGAGGGTTTTCGTCCCTTTAAAACAGCTCACCATCTTGCAAAGTCAGGGAAAACTGGAAAATTTGGCTGCTAATTCAACTGAGTTTGTCAGAAAATTAAGGATTTTAATAACCAGGAGGAATCTGAAAGTCTCATTGTTTTTAATACTGTGCTTTATAATACATGTAATGTTTTAAAACTGCTATTTTACTACTATTAGGAAAACTTAAAATAGGACCAAGCCTCAAAGTTTTGAAAATAATAAAAAAAAACTTTTTAAAATAATTTTTAAAGGTTTTTACACCTTTTATTGGACAGAACAGTGGAGATTATAGACAGGAAAGTGTGGGGAGCAGAGAGAGGATCTGCAAAGGACCTCGAGCTAGGAATCAAAGTTGGGACACAATTAGCACCTCTGTGGTGCTATATATCGGCTCACTTTACCACTAGGCAATTGACTCTGATCTTAGATCTCTTATTTTGATCTCTACTGTTTGTAAAACACACATTAAAGGAAACCTTACAAGAGACAAGTTAAATGTCCCTAAAGTGTGTATGTAAGGGATAATCAACAGTTTGCCGTGCGTTTAAAAAGTTTAATGCATTATGTGGAGGCGAAGGACCAGTGTACGATTAACCACCATTAACCACCATTAACAGTCCTCTTCGGTTTCCTGCGCACCACATGCGAGTTGCTATGGTAATTACAAGCGTTTGGGAGAAGCGCATTTATTTGTGCTGTGATCAAAACTGACTGGAACCATAGATATATACACTAGATATCGCATACGGACCCTGAGCATGCGTCAATAGCACGGCCACATTTGTACAGTGCTCCCAGGACAAATGTCATTCAATCGCACTAGTCAAGACAGTGTGCCAATGTGAAGATGCTGGACTTTAGCGCTTTGTACGGGTGTAGTAACGAGCAAACAAAGAAAACAAAGCACAAAGGCAAAACATTTCATTGTTTTTTAAAGTTTTTGTATGTTATGAACTTTTGTACTAAACAAGTAACGTTATTGATGATATTACAGTCACGTACTGCATTCACCCTAAAGCAAAGTAACACCAACTTGCACTAAATACCAGGCTTATGCTAGTTTTGTTGCATAAAACAAGCAAACAATGAAGAATAAATATGACAACAAGACGCTGCTGTGCCAGAAACGTGTATTATTGTCGGCTAATTACTTGTGAATGAATCGTTCATAACGGGGATTCATTCACAAACAAATCGCTCCCTCCATTAGAATGAGAAGTAAAGGCAGGAGACGGGGTGTGTTTCAGGACATGGATTAGATCAAATTTAACAGGGAGGGAGATAATACATTTCCATGCACATAAACACATGTTTTTTGTCAACAATGCCCGTGCGGTCACATCCATCGATGTAGGAAAGTGATGTAAAATTATAATTTTTGTAATTTAAAAAAATATTTGCATACTAACCTCCAGGGAAAACTCTCGATCACAGATATATGTATGTGTATATGTGTATATCTCTGGCTCTGGATAGCCACAGTCCTCTATTGCACCTTGGTCCCGCATTCATTTCAAAGGAGCGCTACCCTGTACTAAAATGGCGGCTCTATTGACTCATTCCTTCCAATAGGCAACAACAGGGTAGGCGACATCTAATGATATCTATGGACTGGAACTACCTGTGCATTTCAACGAAAATAATGCACACTCTCCACCCAATCAGAATCAAGAATTTCAACAGATCATGGAATAAATGAAGTTTCAGCTCAAAATACCACACAAATAATGCTTTATATCTTTTTGAATCTGCCCCTTTTAGGCTTTGATCCAAATCGTGTCTATTTAGTGACTGTTGCTTTAAATTCAAATTAGATTCTGCTCTTTTCAAAAGAGGGCGGGGCTGCAAATGTCTATGTGTCAGCATAGTGGCAGATTCAAAAAGAAGACTAAAGTCCTATGCTATTGAAGGAGAGATCATCACTATTGGTGGGACTTTCCACCTCTGATGACAAACGCAGAATGTCAATCAAAGCGTTTCTGCATGTGTATAATTATAAAAAAATTAAATGAATGCATTTTTCCATTAGAAGCTGGTTATTCACAGACTGTTGTCACAAAACTGTTTTTAAACCCCGTTAAAAGTGATTTTTGCATAATAGGTCATAAATTTAAATGTTTTAAATAACGTGTGGGAAAAAGTAAAAAAATGAGTAAAATAATGTTCCAGCTTTTGATCATGAAATGAAACATGTTATTCAGAGCCTATTGGCCATCTTCTGTAAATCGTGCTACAAATTTATGATCATTACAACAAAATCAGTACTTTTCACTGAGAAATAAACACTGACACATTTTAAAAAAAGCTTTTTCCTTTTCATCCATGACCCCTGTCTTGGCCAATATTTGAGTACACTTAAGCTTGAATAAGCATGCATGTTATTTGGCCATAATATAAGATAAGAAAACAACAGTTTGGCTCTCGATGACAACTCAAATCCCACAGGGCAACTAAACCATCGAGAGCTCATTATGGAAACCAGAAGGTATACAATTTTTCTCTTTAAAAATCAACGCATGAACAAACAAACAAACCTCTTGTGTATTAACTATCAAACGTATGTTACCCAAGCCACAAACTCATTGTTATTTGAAACGCAGGTAGGAGATTTATAACAGGGCCTCAGCATTCCTGTAATGAGCTGATTGCTGTTGTTGGCTTCGGTAGCCAACGGTGTTATTAATCTACAAACCAAGAATGCAGTGATTTTGGTTTCCCCATAGAGGTGAAGGAACAAATTGTGCCGAGGTACAACAAATAGCTGCAAAGAAATGAAACAAGCTCTCAAGGTCATGCTGGTTGGAAACACACGGTGAGAAGAAGAATGAGCTCATGCTATTCTCATGGCGGTTTGAGACTTGAACTGACTTTTTAAAAAATATTTATACTTTGAAATTAGATCAGTGAAATCACCATTATTGATGACTGGAATCACAAAATATATATTTCATTTTTTATGTTTATTATTTTAGCTATGATAAATTATATTATCACTTCAGACTATTCGGAGGTTTTGGGTCAGCAAATTGTTACTGTAACAAAGATGCATTAAATGGTTTAAAAGTGGCAATTTCTATTTTTTTTATTCTATTTTTATATAAATACTGTTGTTTGGAGCTTTCTATTAGTCAAATACTGTCATTCTGAAAATGTTCAATGTTTCCAAAAATATTAAACAACAGAGTTTTCAATTTGGGTAACAGGAAATAGAATTACATACAAAATATATTGTTTGATTTTATAAAATAATGCCTTTCTCATGTTTTTTTTTCCTTAAATAAAGCCTTCATACACATTACATATCTATAAATCTAAGAGAAGCATTCCAAAGTTTGATGTATTATATTATATTATATTATATTATATTATATTATATTATATTATATTATATTATATTATATTATATTATATTATGAGTCACTTGGTCAACAGTAAGTTGTTTGAAAGCACGTTCATACACTTCTTTCTTTCTGCCATTTAAAAAAACGAAAGCTAGGCTGCGGTGGGAAGAAACATGAAAGTATAGGATCAGCACTTTAAACATTGCAACAACATGCTGTGGATTACAAACCTCTAGCTGTTGCTGCGATTTCAAAGACGTGTGTAAACATCACTTTAATATCATTCAGTTAAGTTTAATTTTAACAATTAAAAGCATATTAAGCATCAAACAATCCTACAATTCAGTGTGAGATTGTCAATTAAGTGTCCTCCTAGGCTTCAGTTCATAGCACCAGGTAAACACCGTGGAGATGCTTCCCTGCATCAGCCTATATAACCTGGTGAGCGATAAAACAATGCAGTCCTCTGTAGCACACCCTCGTGTTGTCTGTAATAGTGTTGTCCCATTACTGAAATTTTAAAAACTTCCATTTCCTGCTATCATTTAAGCGCTGTTGAGTGCTTCTCAAACATTGTTGATTTGCCATAGTGTTCACCAGTGCTCAACAGAAATGACTGTGATTGACTGTAAATGTCATCAGTACCCGCAAACGTAAATGACCTTGATGTAGTAACCAGCAGTATGGATGCCATCTTTACTAGCACACTAAATACGGTGGCACCCATTAAATTAAAAAAGGCTAGAGAGAACAAAACTACACCATGGTACAATAGTCATACTCGCGCTCTCAAAACAGCAACCCGTGCCCTGGAACGTAAATGGAAAAAACAAACTTAGAGGTTTTTAGAATTGCGTACAAAGACAGTATGTCCAGCTATAGGAGGGCTCTTAAATCTGCCAGGGCTGAGCACCTCCGCAAACTGATTGAAAATAATCATAACAATCCTAGATTTTTATTTAGCACCATTGCTAAATTAACAAATAATCAGTCATCCTTGGAACAAAATGTCCCACCGCATATTAGTAGTGATGACTTCATGAATTTTTTCAGTGATAAGATAGAAGACTTTAGACAGAAAATAGAAGATGTTAAACTTTCTCCACCACCTTATACTCCAGATCCAGTAAACATTCCACTGAATCAAAATAACCTACAATGCTTCAAAATCATAGAACAGGAAGAGCTAGATAAAGTTATAAATAGTTCCAAACCAGCTACATGTATGTTAGATCCAATTCCAACAAAATTACTGAAAGATTTGCTACCTGTTATAGGAGAACCTCTCCTTAACGTTATCAACTCTTCTTTAGCTTTAGGCCATGTTCCAAATCCTTACAAGCTAGCTGTTATTAAACCTATTATTAAGAAACCACAACTGGACCCCAGCAACCTAGCTAATTATAGGCCTATTTCAAATATTCTGTTTATGTCTAAAATACTAGAAAAAGTTGTTTCTACCCAATTATGCTCCTTTCTGCAGATGAACAATATTTTTGAAGTGTTTCAGTCAGGTTTCAGGCCTCATCACAGCACAGAAACCACATTAGTGAAAAGAACCAACGATTTACTCTTAGCTGCCGACCAAGGGTGCATCTCACTATTAGTTCTACTAGATCTTAGCGCCACTTTTGACACCATTGATCACAATATTCTCATAGACCGCTTATATTCTACAGGTGTCCAAGAACAGGCTCTTCAATGGTTTAGGTCATACTTAGCTGATAGTTACCAGTTTGTGAATATTAATGGACAACTTTCACAAGTAAGACTGGTAAAGTACGGGGTCCCTCAAGGATCCCTCCCTTTAGGCCCTTTGCTGTTTACAATATACATGCTTCCCCTGGGGGACATTATTAGAAAACATGGGATCAGTTTTCACTGCTATGCAGATGATACTCCATTATATATTTCAACTAAACCGGATGAGATGTCTAAACTGTCTAAGCTAACTGAGTGTATTAAAGATGTTAAAGACTGGATGACCAACAATTTTCTTCTCTTAAACTCAGACAAAACAGAATTATTACTTATTGGGCCTAAATCCTGCACACAGCAGTTCTCACAACTCGACCTGCAATTAGAGGGATACAAAGTTAGCGTTAGCTCTACTATAAAAGATCTGGGTGTCATATTAGACAGCAATTTAACCTTTAAAAATCATATATCCCATGTCACAAAAACTGCCTTCTTTCATCTAAGAAATATTGCTAAATTGCGAAATATGCTATCCATCTCAGATGCAGAAAAGCTAGTTCATGCTTTCATGACTTCTAGGCTGGATTACTGTAGTGCTCTGTTTGCTGGCTGCCCAGCATCCTCTATTAACAAACTTCAGCTAGTACAAAATGCAGCTGCCAGAGTTCTTACCAGGTCTAGAAAATATGATCATATCACCCCAATTTTATCCTCCTTACACTGGCTGCCTGTTAAGTTTCGTATTGAATTTAAAATATTGCTTCTTACCTATAAAGCCTTAAATAATCTAGCTCCTGTTTATCTAACCAACCTCTTGTCTCGCTACAACCCAACCCGCTCTTTAAGATCTCAAAACTCAGGGCTTCTTGTAGTACCTAGAATAGCCAAATCGAGTAAAGGATGTCGAGCCTTCTCATTTATGGCCCCTAAACTCTGGAATAGCCTTCCTGATAATGTCCGAGGCTCAGACACACTCTCACTCTTCAAAACTAGATTAAAGACCTATCTTTTTAGCAAAGCATACACTCAGTGCATTACATAGCGGTATGACGCATGATGTTCCCCACACACGATTTTGCTTCTTGTTTATATACACTATGAACAGCAGCTACGCTAATTATTCTCCTTATTCTGTATTTCCACCTGGGGGTACTCATCTCGAGACCCTCAGACTATGCAGTGCCACTGATGCGATCCAAGACCAGCGACGAGACGATCCCAAGGTTCCCGGACCAGGCCGTATCCTGAGCTGCTGCTGTGGTGGTCATGATGGAGAGCATAAGACTGATTCCTGTGATGCTCCAAGGACAGACGTGTCTTCGCGGAGGTCCAGCTACTGTGCTTAGACTGCAGCTCTGCACAAGACGTTTGGCCATAGGAGAAATGGTCGTGCCCAACTGAGCCTGGTTTCTCTCGAGGTTTTTTAAATTCTTCACTTTCGCCAATTGGTGAAGTTTTTTCCTCGCCACTGTCGCCACTGGCTTGCATGGTTCGGGATCTGTAGAGCTGCGCATCGATGGAATTGCTCCTCAGTGCTTGGACTCTCAGTAGTGATTATTAAACCACACTGAACTGAGCTAAACTAAACTGAACTTAAACACTGAAAACTGAACTGACACTGTTTCAATTCACTATAAACTTCTATGTGAAGCTGCTTTGACACAATCTACATTGTATAAGTGCTATACAAATAAAGATGAATTGAATTGAAAAAAAAAGTACACTGCTCTTTATCGAGTGCAAACACAGATACACAGACATTGGAGTGTTTTAAAGTCGTGAAGATAAGTCGAGTCATCAGCGGATTGCTCATCTGTGTTTGCACTCGTTACACATTGGTGATGTACAGTGAACTGATGACCTTCATGGCCAATCACAGTCATTTCTGTTGAGCACTGGTGATGGCAAATCAGCTGTTTAACAACGTGATCAACAATGCTTAACTGTTAGCAGGAAATTGTTGTTTTTCTTTTCATTTCAGTACTGAAATTCACTATCATGACAAGTCTAATATAGTGAAAGAATCAGTTCATTAACTTGAGTTTGATAAATGGCATCTAAAATGTGTGTTTGGGAAAGAAAACGTTACTTAACTAGTGTCATTTTTCTTAACTTAGCTAAAAATGAGATCTGATATCCCTTTTTATTTTCACTATCAATTCAGAACGGACCTTCAGGTTGCTCGGAAAGTGGTAAAATGATATATTTGTGTCACTTTCTCTTCACTAATAAGATATAAAGCCAGGTACAGAGACCCGGACGCCATTTCTGTGTGACTCCAGTCGATATTTTGGCGTTTCTTCACACCGCAGCTATGCTTTCGATTTAACAGTGGCTACATGAAATCAGTCTATAAGTGAGTTTTTTATCTTTCAGTAACTGTACTTAAAATTCAAATCAGATTAAATAAATAAACAAGTGTTTTTTTTTATGTCATGCAACAGTGTCATGCAAAAGATGAATAAAAAAAGAAAGTTTCTCTCACTTTAGGAAGGTCACATTTGTTAGTAGCATGTTTTCTCCTGTGTGCAATGTACAGAGAGAATACTAAAGCCACTGCTGTTGTAACTCTCTAAAGGGGGCTCTTGCGAAAACATGTTCAACAGCTCAGAAGAGGAAAGGGCTGAAAACTAAAACCGAGAAAGAGAAGAAGATAAACAAAAGGGAGGCGCATGTAAGCAGGGGAAGCGTGTGTCACTGGGAGTAGGTAAATTCGCCCTCCACAATGGGTGGCATCGGCTTCCTGGAGAAGTTCGCAGCCCCTTGAACTCTCTCCAGCAATAACAGTGTTTTAAGTCCCAGGGGCCTCACACTTTTCAATCCAGCGTGCTTTATTCAGGGAACAGAAGCCCAGTGAGCTGCCATGATAATAAACAAACACTCCAGGGCCAAACTACAGCCAGTTTCCCTCCCGCCAGCACATGAAGCACAGTATTGTGCCTATTCTGTTCACAGAGACCCCTTCATTTGAACAAAGGTGACCCCGCACATGTATGGATGTTTCCTATTAACAGTCAAAGCAGATCTGTGAGTCACACATCTCCTGTTGGACTTTGTTATGATGGCAAACAACGCCTCTGACCTCCTTACATTTCACACCAGCAAAAAACTGAATCCGTACAAACAGGATAACGGTTAAAATGCCAGCTCATGGGTGAGGAGATCCGGAAAGCCGCAAAGAGGTGCCGGATAGAGTGTGAAAAAGCGAGTCCAAAAGATGGTTACACTGGCAATGTAATCCAATATGTTGGACACCAGGGAGTAAATAACCAGGGATTGGTTACATTTCACTTAATTGCTGTGTCATGTGTTCCACTGTTTATGAGTAAATGTATACAAGGCTCACGTTCACTGTTGTCTAACACCGAACACATGTTCAAACAGGAGATTGGTGACTCAGATCAATTTTAATGGAACAAATTGTGGTATTTTACTATTGTAAAACTTTTTTTTTCAGCAAGGATGCATGACTTGAACATTCTATTTATCATATACTGTAAATCTGACATCTGTCATGTTTATAGGAAAAAACATTAACGCTGATAATATGAAATCTTGGAGAAACAACAGAATCACAAAACAAACAAATCATATTTCTATTTTCTAAAAAAAAATATGGACATTAGCACTTGTTATCTGAATGTACAGTGATACTTATATTACCCAAAATATATGCCAAACTAAGGGGACGATCACACCGAACGCGTTTTTACGTTCCAAAAACGCGAGGCGCACCACACTGCCTTTTTTGTTGACAAGAAAAAAAAGAGTGCAGTGCGCTATTTTTATGTCACTAGGCAACACCTGAATCAACTGTGTATTGTGATATGCGAGTGTTGCTGTTGATATTGTTATAATTGTAATATGTAATAATATTGTGATATTCAAGATTTGTAAAGTCATACAGCTCTGAATAACTTGAAACAGCAACCACTAGTCTTTCTTCCATCTTTAAAAGTCTCTGTTGTTGTCTTGACAACACAAACACTGCAGTCACCTCAACAGAAACCTCACCTCTGCTTTCATTTGACTGGAGAATAAAAAAGCCGCCTGTCGCTCTGGGTGGCGAGCTGCTGCAAATGCAGGTCTGTGTAGGTCTACACCATGAAGAATACAATCGGCCTCTGAGCGAGCTGAGAGAAGATCATGTGAGCTCTACTGGTGCACATATTGGCTGTCGCTCAAAAAAACTGCTCTTCATTTGCATAAAGTTAAAGGATTCTCAACTTTGTCAGGTCATTCGACACACCCACCTGGTCACCAACAGTCGCTGTTGCTCGCATAGACGGAGGTCGCCAGAAGTCCCTTGCTCTCCCTTGAAATGAATGGTTGCTTTGCCACTGCAAGTCGCTCAAAGTGTGAATGAGACTTCATGCCTCATTTATACTAGCAGCTGACTGTTGCTCTAGGTGGTGACCTGCTGCAAACGCAGGTCTGTGTAGATCTACAGCACAGAGAATACAACCAGCCTCTGCAAGGGCTGAGAGAAGATCACGTAAACTCTACTGGGCTCCTATTGACTGTCGCTCAAGAAAGTTGCTCTTCATTTGCATAAAGTTGAAGGATTCTCAACTTTGATGCTCAACACGCCCACCTGGTCACCAACGGTTGCTGTCGCTGCAAGTTGCTCATATTCTGAATAAAGCGCGAGGCGCCTGATGCGCAAAACGCTCATGGCCAATAGTAGACCATTCAAAATATAGTCAACAGTGAGTTGTTCAATAGCACGTTCATACGGTTATTTCACACAGCCGCCTCTCAATGCAAAAAGTGCATTCAGTGTGATTGGCCCCTAAGAGAAGAAGACTGTTCTGATTTTTTTCTTCTGAGTTGTTATTTATTTATTAATTTGACAAATTTTTTAACACAGATTCATCATGACCTGTAATGACTTTACAGTGTTGCATAATATTTCACAAAAATATTGTTCATTGGACAATATTCATTTAAAGGTAATGAATTGTTCTGTTTTGCTACAGTATAAAACTGTATACTGTGACTTTAAAATGACATAGGACAATGTTATTTAATTTACCATCAAAAACCAAGCTTGTATTCATTTTACAGTAAACATCTGCATACATTTTTTTCTAAGAACTTCCTGGAATTTGTGTACAGTGTGTGGTCCATGTGGTTTCAGAATGGTGTGAAAAAGTACACCCAAAAATCTTTTCATGAGAACTGAGGCTTACAAACTGTAAAACGGCAATAAAACTCCAAACTAAGGAGGGTTTGTGGTGGATTATGGGAGAAGCAGAGGGACTTACAAGGCAGGATTTCCCTGTATCTGTTCTTTTCCCGGTTTTCAGGTGCTTTTCCAACCAGGCAGTTGTCTGAAGGGTTTAAATGCTCCAAAACCTATAAAAAAAAAAAAAAACGCCATACATACTTGTTCACTCATTTACACACTTGAAGGATCATTACATTTCAGATATTATATTACAATCAAAAAGACAAACTAAATAAAATTATTATAGTAAAATATATATGAAGCAAATCAACAACATTCAATATGCTTAAAGAGCCAGTTCACACAGAATATAAAACTATGTCATGATTTACTTGTTTCAAACATATTTGAGTCTTCTTTTGAATGTATTTTAATGAATGTTGGAAACTGGTAGCCATTAAGTTCCATAGTGTTTTTCCCCACTGTGGAATGGCTACAGGTTATTAATATTCTACAAACTACCTTCACTCATGTTCAACAGAAAAAAACACTCACCATAAAGTTTTGGACAATTGAGGGTTGGGAGTAATTTTTCATTTTTGGGTAAAATATTGCTTTAAGATTTGTGCTATGTGTTATATACTGTAGATGTTGACAGGCACTTACCATAAACTCTTTGACCAGATCTTGCTTTTCTAGCTGTTCGAGGGCCTGGATGAGGGCTTTGACCCTGGAGCCGGTGTACTGCCCATTCTTAGGAGGAGAAATCACTGCAAGACTGGACAGCTCCTCTTCTGACACGATTGGCCGACCTGAATGTATTACAGATAGTTTTATTTTAGTTGCTGCTAAAATGCTAGCTTAAAATCACAAAAAAATGTCCATATATACAGATATATCTATCCATCCATCCATCCATCTATCTGTCAGCTCAACTGTTTGTACATATATATCAATGTTGTTAAAAAAATGTCCATATATACAGATATATTCCAATCTATCTATCTATCTATCTATCTATCTATCTATCTATCTATCTATC
>CAIGQZ010001313.1:10080221-10090454 GCA_903798205.1 Danio tinwini
CTTTAGTTTTGTCAACTTGCAAAACTCACTGCATGCCGTCACCTCCACATAAAAGATTGTTAATGCCGGTTTCACGACGCATGAGCGGAGAGTGAGCAGCGTATTTTTTTCTGGCGTGCACATTAAAACAACCGGGACTCACACCGGAAGAAGAGCAGCGCGTCAGGGTCCAGCTGGAGTGCTGTGTGAGGCGCGAGGGTATAGTTTTCTGTGCACATGCAGAGATGCGTCAGTTTGCTTTTTGATTAAACTACACTGCTTTCACCAGCGTTGGTTAGGTTGCACATAGAGAATAACGCCTTTATTCAGGGACTACCCCTCTTAAATAAATACACTTGCATATGAAGTAAATCATATCTCAAACGTGCCCCAGTAAATTGGGTCAAGTGACGCCCCTGGTGTGTGCACATTGTTTACTTCGTTTAATCACCACTGACTTTAAATACATGTAAAAATACACAAAAAAGATAATGTAGTCTCATTCACCTGTCTGATGAATAGTCTCTGGAGGCGAAGGCTGGGAAGCATTGTCGTCATCGTCACCATCTTCTTCCTCGTCACTGCTCCAGCCGTCCGACTGGCTGTGCTCTGTTTTCATGGCAGATTTTTCTAGATGCTGCTTCTGGGGGTCTGTCCTGAAGGGGGTACGGGGCAGGAATGAGCAGAGACCTTGACCACATTGCTACGTTCCGGGGCCTGTTATCATGCAAGGCTGATTTTCCTGCGATTTTTCCACCTAAAATGTAAAAAAGCTGCTAATTGCAAGTGCTGCGTACTATAACAAGTGCGGCACGGTGGCCAGCCTAACTAGGAGCCAAAGCTGTGATTATTATTGGGCCTGTATTTTATTATTGACTCTTTAGCGCCTCCCTGTGGCGGTTCCTTGTGAAAGCTATGTTAAGAAGAAAAAAACAAACAGAATAAAACAAAAACTTCAATCAAATTCATGACTTGACTTATTTTCAGTTACGACATTTTATAAATATATAGATATGTTCTTGTTTATTTCTAAAATGTTTGAGCCAGTGTCAGTTCATTCTATGCACATTACAAACTTTCAGGTGTCCTACTGTACAATACTCCCTCAGCACTCATAGTGATAAATTACATCATACGGCAGCAGGATCAACAAAAAGTTAGGAAGAGAATTAAACGACACTCACTTTTCTTGTAGCATGTCTGTGACTCCCAGAGACGGACAACACCTCTGACAGGTAGGTGTACAGTTTCGACTTTCCTACAGGCAAGAGACAGAAAGAAAAAGGAGAAAGAGAGAGAAAGAGGAGACATGTGATGAGTTAACTGTCATCTGAGTTTCCTCTGGAGGCGGTGCTTGCTAATTAATTTCATGGAGAAGCTCTCTAGGTGCTGGAACTTGTCACGCACATCTTGTAATCTGTAATTTACTTGATTCAGCCATCATCTCAGTGTAATAACGTACACGCTCACATTTAAATGATCAAAAACATATACCTGCTCACATTCAGGACAGTCTGAGTGGAAAGACACATGATCTGGATGTGCTTCAGTTTGTGCTGTAATAAAAGAAGCATCATCTCAGAAGGTGACCATGAAAACAACAAAACTAATATCTCGGTTTCTAACAAGAGTCATTTCTAGAGGTTGAACTGTGTCGTTTCTTTGACATCAGATTTATAAAAAGGCTGGCTAATATGACAATATGATGAATTCATAATTGAAATCATTTTAATTAGTTTATCAGATTTTTAAAAATAATTAATCATAATTATTCACACTAAAATATATCCTAAATTGTTATTATATATAGTTCAATGATGACAAATAGTCAAATTAATATGTCAAACATATGCTACTATTTAAATGTTTAGGGACGTTATGAAAAAGTCATATGCTCACCATAAAAATGAATAAATACATACATTTATTTAATTAAATTGATTCATTTAGTCAAATTTTATTTATATTTTACAAGTATTTTCTGTGATGAAAAATAGTTTTTTTCATCATTTTTAGGTTTCACATGATCCTTCAGAAATGATTATAATAAACACTTATTATCATTGTAAATGTTATCAAGTATTAAGCAGCTTATTACAACTTGTGAAAACGAACACATTTATTCAGGATTTGAAATAGAAATCTTGTTTTTATTGTCACGTTAATTCAACTTAAAGGATCTGTGCTGAAAAAGTATTCAAGTATTTATTATAAAAAAATCTTTCTCAAACTTTTGAAAGACACATTTTACATGATTTGTTTTCTTGAAAGTTCATTTAAAATGTCAAAACTGATCTAATCTCAACACTGATTTATCTATTGATAATGCTATTTTATTTACTATTGTATTCAGTCAATACACTGTTTATAAGGTATTGCTTTTTATAGCACTTCCTCCTGGTCCTTACTTATAAAAATAAATACATTAATAGATTGACTGCATCATTAATGATTAATCAATTTAATTTGTTTGTTTATCAGATTTTTTTGTATAACAATTAATCATAATTATTCACACTATATCCTACAAATAACAATATATAATTTAATGATGAAAAATGGTTAAATTAATATTTGTAACATACAGTGCTCAGCATATTGAAGTTCACCCCACACAAATATATCTTTTACACACACACACACACACACACACACACACACACACACACACACACACACACACACACACACATATATATTTAATAGGAAGCTATACAATATTTAATATTTATATACAATATTTTTTCAATATTTTTTTTAAAGTTGAAATTTTGTAGGTTGTATTTTTGTGCACTATTTAGCTGTAATTTAATTGTATTATCTTTCAATTTTTAAAAATGTTTGGTCACTAAAATATTATTTTAATAAATATATCTATTTAATAAATCAGTTTTGCTTAAATGCACCAAAATACATTGCCTATAGTCACTGAGAAATGGATAAAAATATTCATTTTCAAAATGGGGTGTACTCAATTATGCTGAGCACAGTACGCTACTATTCAAATGTTTAGGCACCTAAATAAATGGACTCATTTATTCAAATTTTATTTACATTTTACAAATATTTTTTGTGATAGAAAACAGATTTTTAAAACTGCCATCGTCTTTAGGTTTTACACAATCCTTCAAAAATTATTCTAATAAACACTTTATTATCATTGTAAATGTTATCAAATATTATGCAGCTTATTATAACTTGTGGAAAGAAATACACTTGTTAAGGATTTCTCTCTTTTTCTCCATTATTTTAAATAGAAATCTTGTGAAACATTAATTTTCATGTTAATTCAACTAAAATGATCTGTGCTGAAAAAGTATTAAAGAAAAAATTTCATTTCATTTTCTTTTCGGCTTAGTCCCTTTATTAATCTGGGGTCACCACAGCCGAATGAACGCTAACTTATCCAGCATATGTTTTACACAGCGGATGCCCTTTCAGCTGCAACCCATCACTGGGAAACATCTATATACACTCATTCCCACACATACACTACGGACAATTTCAGCCTACTCAATTCACCTGTACCGCATGTCTTTGGACTTGTGGGGGAAACCTGAGCACCCGGAAGAAACCCATGCGAATACGGAGACGACAGCACTACCTACTACGCCACCGCGTCGTCCAAGAAAATGTTTCATAAAAATAAATAAATTAATAAATAAATCTTTCTCTTCTCAAACCCTTAAAAAGCACATATTTAATTAAATACTTTGTTTTATTTAAAGTTTAGTTACAATGTCAAAATTCATCAAATCTATATACTGGTTTATTATCTATTGAGGATGCAACTGTTTACTATTACTATGTAACTATTACTATGTATTTACACTATTTATATGGTATTGCTTTTTATAGCACTTCCTCCTGGTCCTTACTTATAAAAAGTATATAAGAAACACATTATTAGATTGACTGCATCATTAATTATAGTATATTTTAATGTTGCAGTCATCTAATGTAATAGATGCCCCAGTACAGTGGAGGGATACCCGGAGCAGGTCATATCAAGTTTGCTGACCTGCAGAATTCAGTGTGTTGAAATTCCCATGGGCCTCAGTGGGGTAGTTGGAAGCAGAGCAGGCTGACATGGGCAGGATGTCCCTACACACCGTCAGCTGAACCGTGCCCTCCGCTTTCCTCAAAATATCCACAACTTTACAATGACTCAGTCCTGATACAATGATGCCATTAACCTGCACACACACACAGCTCTGATGTAAAAAAATCTGTGTTTATTTATTACTTGCTTGCGTGTTCTTAACCTGATTATGCTTCATAACTTAACAATGCATGTGCACATCTTGTAAATGTGTTAACCTGTTTTGACTTTATTAGAATAAGGTCTGTCACAACTAGATTTTTGCCTTTTATAAATTAACCTAGCATGCAAATGCAATGAAATGTTTTCTGTCAGATAATTAAAGTGTGCATTTGCAATATGTGACAGCCCAGCAAACACTTCATGTTCACCTAATATAAGTTTTTGGTTCCTATTTGTTTTGAACCAAAAACTGACATTACAGCAACATTCTTTTTAGGTTGTTTTGCAACCATAAAATAACAATCCCAGAACGTTGGAGGGTGGTTATTTAAAAAACGAACCTACACTCCAAAAAACATATATTGTTTTGTTCGTTCAAACTACTTAATTAAAATGAGCTGAAACAACACAATTCTTGAGATTTCATTGGAACAACTTAATTTTTTTATGTTCAATCCACAAAAAATTGTTAAAAGTGTTAAGTTAACTTAATCAATTTGTGTTGGGTCAACATGAATCAATTATGTGGAACCCTGCATTTTTTACAGTGTATACAGAACATTCCCTGATGGTTACTCTTAAGTTATTTTTTGCAACCATAAAATTTACGTTCCCAAGATGTTGTAGACTGGTTATTTCAAAAAGAACCTAAAAACAACATATACAGAATGCTTTCTATAGATTATCTTTAGTTAGATTAGAATTAGTTCCATTTGAATACCACTGAGAGGAAAATAATATGTAATAATAATGTCTCGCATGTAAACCTTGACAACGGGTTATTTCAGTTGATTTATTGGCGTATTAGTTGTGTGCATGTAAATGTGTTAACTGAGTAAAAAATTGACACACACCTCCAGAAGGATGTCACCCACTCGCAGACGACCGTCCTGCTCAGCCACGCCCCCACAGCATATGTCCTTCACTCTCAGTGTGCTGCCATTGACTCCGCCTACCAGTGCAAAGCCCAGCCCACCACGATCAGGCTTGGTGAACTCCACCTGCAGGATACAGCTCTACAGGAAGAAGAGCAGAGGAACTGGGATATTTAGGCAAACTAATCAGTGATGCCTTTGAAAGTATTGCACATCTTCATTGGATTTAGATTTAACACATTTTTATAAAGTAATAGAAATGGATCCATTCGCTCAGGTTAGACAGATCAGTATTCAGGATGTGAGTTTTTTTCAGTAGCACATCACAAGATGATTTTATTTGTTTACATTAGTGTTATAAAATTTACAAATAAATAAATGCTGTCAAAATGTTTTGTTTGTAGTTTATTTGTGAACAAAAACATAATGTTCATTAGTTCATAATTAATAATGCTAACAAATTAGGCCTTATTGTAAGGTGTTATCAAAACCTTGATAAACCCCTCGCCAAAATGTTCAGCTTTTACTGTTCAACCACAAACTATGCAGATATACACATTGAAGTCCAAATTATTAGCCCTCATCTGAAATTTAAATTCTTTTGAAAATATTTCCCAAGTGTCGTTTAACAGAGAGAAGATATTTTCATAACTCATTTACTCATTACTTAAGTCAATAACTCCTTTCTAATAACTTATTTATTTTGTCTTTGCCATGATGATATAATATTTGACTAGTACAGCAGTTCCCAAACTTTTTAGCAAACGACCCCCAAAATAACAATTCCAGTGACTCAAGACCCCCACTCCTCTTTATAAGCATCCTCAAAGGTGGTTATAAACATACAAACATGGCACACAACGTGCACACATACCAATAGGAGCTATATTAACATGAGCATATTGACAACACAAAAAAGTGCAGCAGTCTAACAACCATATTTTTTTATAATCATTATTAATTTGTTTAGGAGATTTTGATTTGGAGATCATCCTCCATGTTCAGTTGTGGCCTTTTTTTATGCACGTGAGTGTGTAAAGGTGTCAAAGTTTAACATTGTGCCATAAAATCAATCTGCTGCATCTGACACTATTGCTGTCATTAATATAGCGTAAACAACCCAGAGGTTGCAATCCAATGAAAAAAAATTGAAAGGCTGATGGCTTTTTATTTGCATGTTGTTTTTTATGTAACGAAATACTATTTTATCTTCTGCAGGTTGTAGATAAAACATAATAGTTCTAATAGTTTAATAATATATATGAGACTTTTGGATATCACCAAGCGACCCCTGCTCATTGTCTCGCGAACCCCACTTTGGGAACCACTGGACTAGTAATTTTGCAGGAGTGCAATTAAAGGCTTAACTTTATTAGGTTAACTACAGTATGCAAGTAAGGTTAATTGATTAGTCAATCAATTGGACAACAGTGTTTTGTTGTTTAGCCAATCGAAAATTTATTTCCTAAGGAGGCTAATAATATTGACCTTAAAAAGATTATTCTTTTCTTTTTCTTTTTCTTTTTACATTTTTTATTCCAGCCAAACTAAAAGTAGTACAACTTCCCCTTGAAGAAAAGACATTATGAAATACTGTGAAAATTGAACTTAAATTGAATTGAATTTTTTACCGTTCAGTCACAGTATGGCATACAACATTTCATACAGTTATAGTAAATAGCAAAGTGTTAGCCTTTTCATATAGGCCTATGAAAAAAAGACAAGTGCATCTAAACAAGCAACTGTTCTCCATTTCCAGCAAAGCTTTATCCGATCGCTTTCTGAATAGTGTAATGTTAATGAAGTATAAATCCAGTGCTGATAATGATTACACAGGTACTGTATTTAGAAGTGAATGAAAGAGATTACAAAGCAAGGGTCACATTACAGTCCATGCCATCAGTCTGAAACACAGCAGAAGGACAAAAACATACCTCCTGCTCCGCTGTGACCGACAGCCTCTTTCTGAACGGCATGGCACTATCAGCGACTGCTTTCACTGAAACACAAATAAGAAAGATTTTAAAAATTGTAGAAATCAAAGACGTCAGAAATGAATACAAATCAACCCAAACATCACACCACATATTATTTTTCCAGTTGAAAAGTTAAGCAAGTGCAAAGCAATGAAAAACAATTCCCAGACTCACAAATGTGCCCCTCCTGTGCTGCCATTCCGGCGGCAGGTGTGTTGATGCCACTAAAGGTAAACTATGCCTGCTTTTTGAAGCTCTTTCGGACCCCCTGGCCAGCAGTTTCCTAGCAACCCGGATGCCCACTAGATGAGCTGGCCTTTATTCATTAGGCACAGGGAAAGCGCACTTTGATCGGTCAGAGGAGGCCATGTCCCTTGCTAATAATTAATCCTGCACTCTCTGCCCTCTGAGCAGGACATGCCATGTCTGTCAGTGCAGATCTACTGCCACAGAGACACAAGAAACCAAAGGGCTTTACCGTCTGCAAGAGCTGAATGCACATCAGGTGACATGGGCTCCTCCAGGTGAGGGAAACCTTTCTTCTCTTTCCATTCAAACAAACCTGAACAAAGCAAATGGTCATGTATAAACTCATTTTGTTTTAAAATGATCAGTTATCAATTTTAAAATGATCATTTATCCCACAAGCAAGTTTTTAAATCACTCTTCTTTTAATGGTAGTTGATGGTCAGTTGACAGTAGATTAGTAGTAACTTGTTTTCATAAGAATCTATATATTCAGGTAGGTATTTATATACCTAATGTGAATCAAATGCCAGTTCGAGTATATGCTGCAAATATCATCTCACTACAAGGGTAAATAAACTTGACTTGACTTGACTAAACCAATTTTGTTGTCGTTGTTTTTTTAAATATGATATTTCAGAAATCTATCTGAAAACCATTACACATTATATACATATACATATATATATATGTTTGTTAGTGTGATTTTTTAAATAATAATATTGTTATTTAAATTAATATTAGAAATTCAGCATTTAGTAATGATAAAATGATTAAATTATTAAGAATTATTGATAATAATTATAAAATTATTAAGAAATATGTATTAAGTGACTTTAAACCATCTCTACGATTTCAGAGAATGGTGCGAAACAGGATAAAATACCCATTGAGTGGCAGTTCTGTGGGCATAAATGCCTTGTTGATGCCAGAGGTCAGAAGAGAATGGACAGACTGCTTCGAGCTGATAGAAAGGCAACAGTAACTCAAATCTTACAAGCATCTTTGAACGCACAACACGTCCAACCCTGAGACAGATGGGCTACAGCAGCAGAAGACCACACCGAGTGCCACTCCTGTCAGTTAAGAACAGTAAACTGAGGCTTCAATTGGCACAGGCTCACTAGCATTGGACAACAGAAGATTGGAAAAATGTTGCCTGCTCTGATGAGTCTCGATTTCTGCTGCGACATGCGGATGGGTCTGCAGCAACTGCGTGATGCTATCATGTCAATATGGACCAAAATCTCTGAGGAATGTTTTTAGTACCTTGTTGAATCTATGCCACAAAGGATTAAGGCAGTTCTGAAGGTAAAAGTGGATCCAACCCAGTACTCGTAAAGTGTACCTAATAAAGTGGCCAGTGAGTGTATAATAATTATTCTCCCTTAAGTTAGTTAGTTAATAATACTCTCCTAAGTTAGTTAGTAAGTTAGTGTCTAATGCAACTGCATAGCAACAGCACAGCAATCACATCAACAGGTTTTACACAGGCAAGCTCCAATAACATTTTAATGAGATGAATAGTTTGACATTTTTCTATTTGTTCTATTAGGTGTACATATCAGTGGATAAATCGAGGAAGGCAAAATTTAAGTTCACAATTATTGACTCGAGTCTCACCTACATTAAAATGATTTAAAAATTCCCAAAACTATTTCAAAGTTAGCATACTTTATACCTAATCTGAGCAAAAATGGTGCTAAAATCCAAGCACACGCACTGCAATACAAAATCAAGAGAATCACATCTTAGTCCTGACAGGCACAGTGGTTAAAGTGCTCTAATAAGAGTTGACACTGAAAATGTGTCAATGTCCAGTGAAGCATGCAGTGAGAGCCCGGGCTGCTCCGGAGCACCACTTGAGCAGCTTTTCGTCTCATTTCTGTCACTTCAGACTAGGCTGAAACACGTCGATCACGACTGCCCTCTGCAGCCCAGCCGAAGCCTCCACGTGCCCAGAGCAAGAGAAAACACCCAACTGACTGCCAGAGCTGCCACCTCGCCCACGGGAAGGTTAAAGTCTATGTGTAACTCCACAGACTTCATAATAGAAGCACACACTCTTAAAGTCAACTAATGAAAATAAACCTCGTGTTCTGTTTCAATCTGGATTGAACAAACGTTTTCTGATCACTAATGGTCAACCAAGACCTTTTATATTTTTCTGATATTAACATGTTTATAAGCATCTCTTGTAACCACTTGAGTTTGAGACATATTGTAATGGCCTACGCTAAGGATTTAATTGGATTTACTAAAAAATGTTAAGCTAAGTGGTTGCAAACTATTAATTTGGGCTGAATTTAAACAAATTAAGTTGAACATTACTAAATTTAATTTGTTTGTTTTAATTCAACCCATATAAATGGTTTGCAAAAATTTTGCTAACTACAGGGGGGTTTGGGGGGAATTGACCCTCAATAAATAATAATGTTAATTATTTAAATAACAGATCATTTAAATATACATTTGACCACCCCTATAACGGTTCAAACCATTGTGAATGCATAATAGTCAATCAGTCTATTCCAGAAAAAAGTCTGAAATTGTCAGATTTACAGCACCAATAGACACCAAGAGACTTTGTTTTCTCGTAAAATAGGTGTTTACATTTAGCCTGAAAATAAAATCTAATTAGACGCATAGTTTGTAGTTTAACCTACAGTAACATCTGAAATAGCTAATCAGACAATACTGTAGGTCAGAATACACTGAATTTTTTTTTTATTAATAAACTAGATGTAATTAAAAATAAATACATAAATGACTAAAGCATGCATTACACAAACTAACCAAAACAGTTGACCCTCCTGATTGTGTCACGGTTGTGGATCTATCTGTTCTTTTTGTATGTGTGTGTGTGTGTGTGTGTGTGTGTGTGTGTGTGTGT
>CAIGQZ010001313.1:10090554-10127134 GCA_903798205.1 Danio tinwini
GTGTGTGTGTGTGTGTGTGTGTGTGTGTGTGTGCGGGAAGTGGGTGTGTTTGTTTGGGTATATCTTCACCGTGTGGTGTGTGTGTGTTTACATTCATCAGCTGGGTTATCACGTGTCTTGTTACCACTCGTCTCACTCAGCTGTTTTCTATCAACCACAGCTGTTACGCATTACAGCGCGCCTTTATATGTTCAGTGTTTGTAGATAGCATTTGTCAGTCCGTTGTTTGTTCACCTCTGTGTCTGCTTCCTGTTAGGCACTCTCGCTAAATCCGCTGGTGGTGAATTGTCATAAGTCTGTAATATTTGGACCTTATGCACGTCTCCATTTCATTGATGTTGTTGCAACTGCCTGCACTGATGACAACCATATCAGTGAGAAACTTCACCCTGGATCTGCTGCTCTGATGAACTATTACCGCTGGTAAGCGTGTCGATTTCCTTGAGAGTTGCTCCATAGCACTAACCTCCCCTTCCCTCGATATCTGGTAAGATATCAGTGAGAGACTTCACTCCGGATCTGTTTCTCAGCGTGTTGTTTAGCGTGTTGGATTCCTTGTGAGGAGCACCCTTGCTCTACACAATTCCTCTATATCTGGTGAGATCAATACCAGTTGTGACTCTTGTTATCTCTATTATTAAATCATCTTGCATTCACTTGCATTTGGGTCTCCTGTGTATGATTGTGACAGACCGTCAATGTATAATTCACACACTGTGCACAAGTACCATTAAATGATCAAACCTGTGTTATGGGGCTTATGATTGAGCAAAAAAGCAAGCAAATATGAAGGATCTAGATGTTAGTTATGATTTTGACACATGTAGGTGATCTTTTGTTGCCTGTTCGTTTACACTATGATCTAAAGCATTGTGGACTACCTTTGAAATTGGATGAGCTCTAAACAGGAATGACAAAAATGCCATTGCAAAAATGCTGAATGCCGTTTAACAAATTATAACAATAATTCAAGCAGATCTGCAAAATCAAACATACCATTCCATTTATCTCTTGGTATCACTGGTTGATCATCTCTGGAAAAAAACGAAAAAAATATTGAACTCAACAAATGACAAAAGGAAACCCTGAGGCATTGTGTAATTATTGCTGCTATTGATCATACTCCAATCTCACCTCATGGCTTTGAACCTGACTTTGCGTGGGGAGCTCTCACACACTTTCACCGCATCCTCCAGCGTCATTCCTAGAGTGCATCTCCCACATATGTAAACAATCTTGTCATTGGGCTGAATGCTGCCCTCCTCGTTTGCAGGAGAGCTCAGCACCACCTCCTGCACATAAATTCCTTGCCGTTTGCTTCCAATCCCTCCTGTTAGCTTAATACCTGCACAGACAAATGCAAATCTGAATTTTAAATGAAATACAAGAATTCAGACAGACTTTTAGGAGCTCCAAGCAAAACATTGTGAATGGGCCCCTTCAGTATATGCATAAATAATGTTTAATTTGTTTAATCAGAACAATTTCACATACATGAGTTGAAACAGTAAGTAATGTGATGAAAAGGGAGAAAAGAAATATGACAAGCACAAATACAACATTTTGCCTACTTAAAGGAATAGTTCTTCCAAAATTTACTCACTATTTACTCTCTCAAACATTGCAGACCTTTTATGATCTTTTTCTTTTGAACACTAAAAAAGTTGTTTTAAAGAAAGTTGAAAACTTGTAACCATTGACCTTCATAGTAGAAAAAAAACGAATATTATTAAAGTTGTTTTCAGCTTTCTTCAAAATAGTTTTGTGTTCAACAGAAGAAAAAAATCCAGCAGGGGTGTGTTTCCCAAACAACGACATAACTCGCGGCTGAACTATCATAGTACGATGCATTGTTTGGGAAAAGAATGATGTAGTGACGATGTAATTACGTAATTTTTAATGTAAAAACGTCCATAATGATGCTCTAAACGGGGTGGAGTAACAACTTATTTAAAGAAAAACCCCATAATTTTTAGTGCAAAATAAAATATATTGTTTTACACGCACACGCAAAAAATCCAATATTAGTGCACTCATTTGACATATTAATTGAACAATATAGTGCCTATGTTACCTTTACAAATATTATTTAGAATATTCCATATTTTATTCTAAAACATAAAACTACTTAACTAACACATATTTTATTCTCATATATAAATCATATAAATTGTTAATGGTTGTAATTTACAGTAGGCCATTTATTAAGAATTAAAGAAAAATCCTACTTAATAATAATTATTATTATTTTCATTATTATTATTAAAATATCTTGTTTGTTTATTTATTAATTAATTAATTAAAAAAATTAATTGTTGTAAAAATCTTCTTTTACAATTTGACATTCAAACCACTGCAGAAATGTTCTAACCAACAGGCCCTTGTCATATACAGTACAGATACATTCCTTAATAAATAACCTACTATAAATTAAAAGCATTAACCTATATATTTTTGTTTTCACTTGGAGACATAACAATAGGCCACCTTTAGCTTTTGTCATGAGCCACGGCTGCATTCAAAATGGCATAAATGTTTTCAAAGTGCACTACAAAGGGAGCACAATTGTCAATATGAAGATCGCTAAAACTGAACTGTAAAAATACTTTAAAAAGCAAATTACACCTAAGAGAGATGACTTTAGAGATGCCAGGAACTCTGCTTCTAACTACAGCTCTAGAGGTGTAGTTGCAAGTGTACAAGTTTTGTGACGTATTTTGCGAATGTTTGTTGGAACGATGGATTTAGCAAACGCCAAATTATCAAACTATGTAACGACGCAACTTGCAACCTTAGTTGTCTAACGATTGTTTTCGGAAACGCACCCCAGGATTGGATCAAGTGAGTGATTAGTAAAAGATAACAGATTTTCATTTTTGGATAAACTATCCCTTTAAATAAAAGCTGCTATAAAACATTAGGCTTTCTTTCCAAGGTGTACATTTTGACATAATTTAGTGTATCTGTTGAATAAAATACTAGTTATAAACAGTAATGCTTTTGTAATTATCTTTAAAACATTATAATAATAGCCCAATTATAATAATTACCAATAATATTTATGGTATGAACATGACTTTATTCTTTAAATTTCAAGCTGCGTGAAAAATGAGAAACATTAAGCTTTGCATTAAAATTTTTAAATTAAAAAATCAATCAATCTTCAAGTCTATCTATTTCAAGTCTACTTTTTCCTATTCATTTCTGTAATCATCATCTGGTAAAATTAGAGCCAGATATAACCTTTCTCTAAGGAAGTTTCCCAGTTCTGTGACCATCTGGCACCAAAAAAGTTTTTGCTTTTGTTTCTAGTCTGATACTCCAGACTGACTGACTATCATTAAATAAAACAAAAAAAACTAAACAAAAAAAAAAAAACAACAACATTTAAGTGTACACCGAAGCTCAAAGTAATCTAAACCTTTCTATGTTCCCATCTTGAAATAGACACAAAGAAACCTGCCTGGAGAAAAGTGTCTCTTTCGCAGCTCAATACGCTTAATTTTTATATTATCATATTAATGTTAAATCATCTTTAAGAGAAAGGTTTTGGCCCTACTTTACAGTACATATAGGGAAGACTGGAACTAAGTCAGAAGATTGCAGGTTCCAGAACATTTATTTTTCTACTGCTCTCTCTCTTTTGAATTGGCCTGTTATAATGCATTTACTTACCCAGTTGTCCAGATGGAGTCTTGGATATGATGATGTCCTGGAGAGTGTCAGGAGGTGGTGGAGGGAGCAGATTTTGCACAGCTCTTCCCAGCACCATGTGCAGTCTTTTGGAGGAGCACCTGAGGATGCTTATTGCCACGTCATCTGTCACGCTGGTCACATTATGACCATTTACCTAAAAATACAAAGAGACAATGCTAAGTCAGTCAGCTGGAACTGTTTACTGTCAGCCCCACTGACAATCAAAAATCAAATCCTCTGAAAGGGACAGTCATAACTGTGAATGTGTGTGGAAAAGAATTTACCATGATAAGCCTGTCTCCTGCCCTCAGTCTGCCATCTGCTTTGGCTGGATTATCCAGGACATCCTGGACATAATAGCAGTTGTCCAATTTACTCCTGGTTATTGTAAAACCGAAGCTTCCACACCAGGATTTGGTCAGTGAGACGGTCAGTTCAAACTCCTTAAACACGTCCTGAAAGGTGACAAGAAGAAATGTATTTGTAAACAACATGGCTTGTCCACTAGCTAGGCCAGCATTAATAATAAGGTTAAATAATAAAGTTGTCCATTAAAGGCAATTGGGTTTGATAAAGCGTCCCTAAAGTGGATTCAGTCCTATCTGGACAATAGAAGTTGACATAAAGGTTATATTTTAGGTTAAAGGAAGTATTTTAGGTCCATTATTTGTTCTATTATATATTTATGATTTAAAAGTAGCATGTTCAGAGGAACTCTATCTCTATGCTGATGATGCCGCAATTTAGTATTTTAATTTTAGTCCTGGAAGAAATCATGAGTTAGGAAATTTGTAAACTGGTTTTTGGATAATAAACATTCTTTACACATAGGTAAAACAGGTTATTTTATTTGCTTCAAAAGTGAAATTAAAGAAAGATAATTCTTTTGTGGTTAGGATTAATGATTTGATAATTGAGTCAAAAAATGTTGTAAATTATTTAGGATGTTTAATAGATAATAAATTATCAGAAGATGTTATGGCAAGAAAGCTTTTTACAAAGATATGTGGAAAATTTTGGTTCTTAGCAAGGCAAACTGATCTGTTGGATGTTCATTCTTTTAAATTATTGGCAGGAGCTTTAATGCAACCCCATTTTGATTATGCTACGTCATTCTGGTATAGTAGCTGCTCATAGAGTATGAAGGAAAAATTGCAAAAGGCACAAAAGAAATTAGTACGAATAATTAAAAAAACTCCTAGAGCACATTTGCACAAAGAGTTTTTTTTAATGACTTAGGTATGTTAACTGATAGTAAAAGAGTAAGTTTTTTAAAACTGGGAATGATACGTAAAATGTTTAATAATGTGGTTCCTAGTTATTTGGTGAACTATTTTCAAACTGTGAGGCAACAGCATTCATATAGCACTAGGGGTTGGGATTTTAATATTTGTTAAATTTAGTAGTCTAGTGGGGAAAAATGTTTTTATATACAAGTGCAATCATGTGTAACAAATTACCAAAATCAATCAAGGAAACAAACTAAGGAGGTTCAAAAAAAGAGATCAAGAGATGGTTGTTTGATGAGGATAATTAGTTTGCATGGTGGATAATGATGTTTTATTTTATATGTTATTGTATTGTGAATAGGGTTGAAGCTGGAAGGGCATTCGCTGTGTAAAACATGTGCTGGATAAGTTGGCGGTTCATTCTACTATGGTGAACCCTGATTAATAGAGGGACTAAGCCAAAAAAATTTATGAATGAATGAACGAATCAATGAATGTATTAGTGAATAATTTTGTTCTTGTTTTAAAATGTGGAGGTACTGTTTGTTTTATCCTTTAACTGTATTTTGCAGCCATACTTATTTTTTTCTAACAGTGAGAACCACAATGCAAACAAGCCCAGGGCTTTATTGTGTTTTTATCCTCGACAGTTTATATCAAAATGTATAGGATACTTGTATTTTTGTACAGTTTGTCTAAAAAATAAAATTCAATTCAATTCAATAAACTCTTAATTTTAATGGCCCCCTTAAGACTTTTATTTCATAGACTTCTATTTTGAAAGTGCAACTACTACACCCAGCAGCTATTAAAGTGGTAGACTGTCAGCTTAATAGCTGCATTTTTTTGATTGCTTTCCAATTTGCATTCAGGTGACTTAAGTAAGTACATGTCAACTTATTTTACTAAATCTAAACTAACAGTCTACTAATACTAGTACTAATAATGTAAAATATACATACATAAAATAAATACATAAATATACATAAAATAATGTTATACTAATAATGTAAAACAGGGGTTTTCAAACTTCCCAAATATAACCAACAACTATCTATTATTATATAACAATGACTAATTATCATGTAAGGGACAATCATCTAACATTTCTTTATATAAAGACACAATTTATGCTATGAAAAAGGTATTTTATAAACGGCTCTAAAATATTTAGTTCCTTTAGTGCATTTTATATATATTTAGTTTCGTTTTTTAGTTTTTATTTTATACATTTATTTGTTTATATATCTCACATAATATAATTAATTATAATTCAAATTCTATTTATTTCTTTAAATTAATATTTAAATAATTTGGATTTAATTTGGAATTATTTAATTGTAATAAATTTTTTATACTACAATTATTTTAATAGTTTGTTAGTTTTTTCTCCTAATGCTTGTTAATTTATTTATCTTAACAAAATTATATATTATTTATTAATATTTTTATATTTCAAATGTTTAAAAAATGTTTTGTCTAAACAACCTTTAACAGAAGCTACTTGCTCCAATTTTAGATTTAAATATGTTTAGACAAACTAAACTTCTTTAATCAAAGTGTATTCCAGAAATATGTACATCTACAGGTGAATACAATCAGGCTTTACCCTTCTGGGATCTTCATCATCCTCTTCGTCATCATCATCCCAGCCATTGTTGCTGGGCTGGGCAGGAGGCTCTGCTGGAGATGCTGCTTGAATGGCTTGCTGGTATGTAGGAGGTGTATTCAGCAGTGATGGAGAAAGTGCAGGTACAGGAGGAGGAGCTTCAATGGAGACTGCAGTGCTGCTGCTCGGAGGAGATGGAGCCGTGGTGCTGATGGTCAGGTATTCTTCACCAGCAGTGACGGTCAGACCATTAGCCGTGAAACTTATCATGTTCTGTTCCACTCCTTCATCATTCACGTGACTGTGAAGAGATAATGTGAAGTTAATGTTTGCTTGCGCCAATGTATTTCAATCAATGTATTTCAATTTTGTTTTTCATCTTCTTGAATGAAGCAACCAAGATGCAATAGGTAAGGCAGGATTTTGGTGATTGCATTTTATTTATTTACATATACAAAAAGCGGCAATGCAGCTTTTGATATCTTTTTTGTACAAAATGTCACTCCATATATAGTACAGCTGCATTATAAACATTCAATAGATTTGGCAATTTGCATTTGACTTGAAACATTGGTTTTGAATTTACACTACTGTTCAAAGTAACTTTCTATTCATCAAAAATTATTTAATTTCACAAAAATGGTAAAACTTTTTAACATTGCAATTAATAAAAATGTTTGATTAAGCATCAAATCAGCATGTATGAATATTTTCTTAAGAATCATGTGACACTGAAGCTGGAGTGATGACTTCTAAAATCAGCTTCATGTTAAAATAGAATGTATTTAGAAACTGGAAAATTTCAACTGTAATAATATCTCATAGTATTTTTTGTTTTTGTTTTTTTTATTCCTATATTTATTATATCACATAAATGAACAGTTAGGTCCATTAAAGTCTTTAAAACTCAAACAAAATTTGATTCCTCATAACACAAACTTGGAATGATTATTTTATTTTATACAATTATTATGAACATAACAGTTAACTTATTACTACAATAATAAATTTCAGGCCCATAGCCAGCTTGTTGAAAGGGGTGGTTCTTTTTTTCTGAAAAAGTGGACTTTTTTGGAGTGATTGGCCTTATTTACTTAATTCTGCCTTTTAGTGACATTTTAAGCACTATTTTGTAGCTGGATTAGCTTGCCAGATGGTCATCATAACCACACTTTTTGATGTACCAAATATATTTACTAAAGATTAAAAATGAAGAAATGTGAAAAAACTTCATATTTTTAAAACACAAATTACATCATATATCATTAGAAAAAACAAAAATATGTAAAAATTTTAAATTAAAAACAGCAGCCTATTGTCATTTATTAGGCAAATAACAAACTGGCCAGCACATTTAACTTTCCTTAGTCAGAATTTGGACATTTCAATAAAACCAATTAAAACATAATAATAATAATAATAATGATGATGATGATGATGATGATGATGATGATGATGATGATGTAGAGCTTCACAATTTTCCAGCCTCTCTTGTGAAAAAGCACATTTGAAAATGGATAATAACAATAGCCAAAATAGTATTCAAATCTATGGTCCGCTTTTGGTGCGCTTTTTACTGGTCATTTTTTGTTTTAAGAGTAGGTCCAAGACTTAAAATGAAATGTTTTCTCTATTTAAAAACAATACAGAAGCAAAAAAACTTCTCTTACATCAGATTGTATGTTTTCTTGCACAGCTGGATGATGGACTCATAAATATGTGTTAGCATTTGCCAAAACTGATTAGCTAAAGTCACATCAAAGCAACAGCCGACAGCATTCCGCTTGGTCTTAAAGCCTTTTTCGATGGGTTATTTTCACTATTTATGATGGCATAGCAGTCAAAATAGGACAAATGAGCTCATGTTTGTGATAAATTCCGGACCTTTGTCAGTGAGTGGTGGGTCTTCCAAACTACCTGAACTCCCACTGGCTACAGACCTGAATTTATAGATAATATTGCATCAAAATATTCTGCCCTTTACCTGGTACATGCTGAGACATGGTTGCTACTAGAGACAGTTGATTCTAGTGACTCTTGCTGATGGGCTGTAACTGCAGTTTTAGGTGCTGCTGGAGTTTGCACAGTGTTGGTTGTTGATCCTTTAAGAATGCCTGGTGTTGGGGGAGGAGTCGGAGGTGGGGGCGGGTCTTTCTTCTCATACTCCTCCACCAGAATGACATGAGGTTTTCTTTCTCCACCTTCAGCAGAAGATGGACGTGGAGGTAGAGGCGGAGGAATTGATTTATCAGTATCCAGCAACTCACTCTCCTGAATTTCCTCGGGCGAAGCTTCTTTCTTTAGCCCCATCTCTATCGCCCGCCTCAGGAGGAGCTCACTGAAGTCTGGAGCCACAGACCCCGGTCGTAGGTCGAGAGATCTGGATCTCAGTTCACGGGTTGGAACCTGTCAAAAAAAAAATGCCAGTTTGATATGTCAAATTTTAGGATTGTTTGCAAACATGAAGGAAGAGGATGTTACCAGAAAGGTGTCAATATCTGTATGTTCATCCTGTGAAGGTCTGCAGATTGACAGTCTGATGTCAGATGGAGATTTTTGGAGGAGATGCAGAACCTCCTGTGGTAAAAGAAAGATGTACATTACAGTAAAGACATTTGGGGTTGTAAGATTAATTTTAAGATAATTCTGTCATTTTATGCTAGGCTGCATTTATACAGTACAGCAGTAATATTATGAAAAATATATTTGTTTAAAAAAAACTTTATTAATCTCCTTGGGGCAATTCATTTTGACATGGTGGTGCTTCACATATAACAAGAATGACACATTTGACACAATAAACACCAACACTTAACACAAAAACACAAAAAACAAAACAAAGCAAAACTGGGGGTGGGATAATAATAATAATAATAATAATAATAATAATAAGTTTATTAATGCAGTAGGTAGTGCTGTCGCCTCACAGCAAGAAGGTCGCTGGGTCGCAGGTTCGAACCTCGGCTGGGTCAGTTGGCGTTTCTGTGTGGAGTTTGCATGTTCTCCCTGCGTTCATGTGGGAGAACATGCAGGTGAATTGTCTGTAGTGTATGTATGTGTGTGAATGAGTGTGTGGATGTTTCCCAGAGATGGGTTGCGGCTGGAAGGGCATCCGCTGCGTAAAAATGGGCTGGATAAGTTGGTGGTTCATTCTGCTTTGGCGACCCCGGATTAATAAAGTGACTAAGCCGATAAGAAAATGAATGAATAAAGACAAATTCAATAATAAATAATAATAATAATAAATAATAATAATAATCAAACAATACATTTAGTTAATTGACTGTCAAGCCATATTGCTTCAGGCACAAAAGTAAATTTATAACAATTTGTGGAAAATCTTATTGTCCTTAAACGTCGACCAAGGGGCATCCACTCAAAATGTTTGCTTAAGGGGTGTGTGCTGTCTCCTAGTATTTTATGTGCCATCCTCAACACCAGCTGTTTGTATTAGTATGCAAGATTTTTGAGCACAAATTAACGATGCCTTGAAGATGATTGTTGTTTTTTATAGACAGTGAAGAAAACCAGCAAATAAAGCAAAAGGACAAAATACTTTCAATAAATGAATTGTAAAAGGTCTTAAGAATAACTTTTAACTACATTAAAAGAGTTGAGTTTCCGCAATAAAAACAATATTACAATTTACTGTGTCATGTGATTCTTCATAAGTCATTCTAATATGCTGAATAGGTGCTTAAGATTCATTTGATGTTATTGTCAATGTTGAAACCAATTGTGCTGTTTAAGGCGAAGCATTGCAGTTAAAAATCTGGAAAATTTAGCTTTTTGGATTTTCATAAAGTTTTTGAAAAGTCTAATGGAAAGAAAATGGAAAGAAAACATTAAAAATACACATTTACAGTGATTATTTATCACTCTATCCATTTGTGTCATTACAATATATCTTTTAAAGGACATTTTTCTGGCTATTCACAGTCTATTTTAAATTAAGGAGCTTTAAAAGAGATGCCTAAAATCCCCTCTGTATAAAAAAGCTTTGACTAATTAAACAGAAATTCTATCAAATACTGTGTGGCAAAAAATGGTACAAGAATTTTAGAATTAGTAGTAAATACGTTTACATAATGCCCTATTTGGTTAGTTCTATTTTGGAATGCTGAATAAAAATAATACATTGTTTACCTCATAGGACAGGCCTCTGACAGTTTCTCCATTGACAGCAAGGATTATGTCTCCCTCCTTCAGAAGGCCACAATCCCCTGCAGGATGACCAGAGGAAAGACTCTTGATCTGCACAATGTTTTCCTCTTCAGGACCCAGTTCAGATACGAGGAAACTGAAGCCCAGGCCACTGAAACTCTTCTGCAGCATCACCTCCAGGATATTTTCTGATACAAATACAGAGTGGAAAACAGATAAGGAAATCTGTAGGTTATTATAGGTTCAAACTCACACACACAAAACATCTATGAACAGTTATAGGGATGGTTCATTAGAAAATTTTATCTTTGTCTATGTTACTAACCAAACACTTATGGCCTATAAATTACAATATATCCTGGCCACTCTTTAATATAATGAGTATTAATGAGGACTAGGGCTGTTAACTTCCAAAAAGACTGCTATAAATTAGAGCTGTTGAATGAATCAGTTAATCCGGTTTACAAAGGCATTCTGATTGATTTGTTTCTCAAATGGACAGATTAAACTTTTTGACTCTATGATAGGGTCCTAGCTGTTAACTCAGTGAGGGGTAGATTATCAGTGTAAGCTGAATTCAATTGCAAGCTTTTTAATTTTTTTTATCTTTAGTTTTGATAAAAGAAAAAATACATTAGGATTATATAGTTTTTTTTATTTTAAGGTTTTCATTTAACATTTTAAGTATATTGTGCTTGTCATTTTTGTTAGCTTGTTGTCTTTTTTCTGTATATGTAACTACGTAAATTGTTTATTTCTGTATTAGTTTTACAGTTTTTCTCAGTCGGTTTGGTGCATTTCTCACAACACTATTCACATTTGCACAACAGTTATTGCATTTCTCAAAACAATTAGTCATTTGTGCACATCATAGTAGCAGTTTCTCATTCCTTTCAACAAATTGCAAATGCTTTTGCTTTTTTTTTAAAAACTTTATAATTTGCTCATGTCATGTCAGTCAAAATTATCTATTGTCATTCCATATAAACAGATAGTCCTTATTTCATTACTGGAGTCATTACATACAAAAATGTTGAACTAGTTGTCAAAATCTGTCAAGCAAATCTTATAAAAAAAATTCAATCTTTTATTTTCCTGAAAATAACTTCTAAATTGAACAATTTCATGAATGATTTACAGACCTGTGTATGTTGTAGGTTCAGTTCCAATATGTACTGCATTAGTGTTTACAGTCGTGCACAGCTCTACCCAAAGAGAGTTTATGTTTGTTGTTAATAAGGGTGTATTTATTCTTTTGCACAATGCTGTGAATAAATAAAAATTGTAAAGAGCATATGACTATCAGTATTTGACTATCAAAAGCCATTTGACTATCTTGTTCATAAACAATGGTGTCAGGACTTTTCATTTATATGAGCTATGAGCTATCCATTTTGAGCAAGTGACACGCTTTTGCAGGTTTTCAACTAGGTTTTGCAGTTTATACTAATTGTTTTGAGAAATGCATTAACTGTTTTGCAAATGTAATAGTGTTGTGAGAAATGCACCAAAGTGACTGAGAAAAACTGTAATCATTTTATATTTACTTTTGTTTGCTGTCAAAGCATTTCTAATGTTTAAAAAGATTATCAAATGGTTGATTTGCATTCATTTTGACACTCGAAAGCCCCAACCCCCCTGAATTCATCATTACACTATTACATTCATTATAAAACTATTCACAACACCTTTCTAAAATTGACTCTCTGTGTCCTACAGAAAGTTAGTCATGTAAATCAAGTAAGTTGGGCATGAAATGAGGGTGTGTAAATTATTGTTAAACATTAAACGGTACACTGTATCTTTAAAATACAGGATATTTTGCAAACAAATGTGCGAATAAATGTCAGAATTGATGTAAAACATATGTATTTGCACATAAAAACAAAATTCCTCTGGCCAAGATCTAAATTTGGCTGTGTCTTACTGAGCTGAGACTGTGGGTCTGACAACTAGCACAGTGTAGCTGTCAAATTGAGTTGAAATGTTTTGCAGTGTTTTCTCCCCCTCTCTGATCCCCAGCTCACCATCTGACACAAATCTAAAGTGCTTGGTCCTGACAGACAAGGGCGTTTGGAGGGGCACGTCTCTCCTCAGGGGGGCACTGAGGGGTGAAGGAGATCTTCGTCTCTCCAATGTGGACGAGGCACTGGAAGTGTCCAGTACCACGGGAGGCTCTCGCTCCAGAACCAGACTCACCACCTGAAAACAACAACACCGATATTAAAAGCTTCACGCGCCTAATGAAATCCGCTTATTAAGTGTACACAGTTTCAAGATCAGATGCCAAAAATGAACACAGGGTTCCCACAGAGTTACTGGAATATTATAGAAATTTTAACAGGTCTATTCCAGACAAGTCAGGGACTGTGACATTCTTTGGTCATGGATAATCCGTGATGTTTGTTTGTCATTTTTAAATGTTACTTTTCAATTATCACCATGTAAAAAATGCTGGGTTCCACACAAAGATTTGTGTTGGGACAACATGAAGGAATTAATTTAACTTATTAGTTTTTGTAAATTAAAGTGGATTGAACATAAAACATTTAAGTTGTCCCCCCAAAAAGTTGTGTTGTTTCAGCTTATTTTAAATAAGTAGTTTGAACAAACAGCAAACATATTTTTTGGAGTGCATGATGTAATTTTTCAACAGTTGCAATCAGAATTATTAAACTCCCTTTGATTTTTTTCTTTTTTAAATATTTCCCAAATGATGTTTAACAGAACAAGGAAACTTTTACAGTATGTCTGATAATATTTTTTTCTTCTGGAGAAAGTCTTATTTGTTTTATTTTGGCTAGAATAAAAGCAGTTTTTAATTTTTAAAACCCATTTTAAGGTCAAAATTATTAACCCCTTTAAGCTATTTATTTTTTCCATAGTCTACAGAACAAACCATCATTATACAATAACTTGCCTAATTATCCTAACCTGCCTAGTTAACCTAATTAACCTAGTTAAGCCTTTAAATGTCACTTTAAGCTGTATAGAAGTGTCTTGAGAAATATCTAGTCAAATATTATTTACTGTCATCATGTCAAAGATAAAATAAATCAGTTATTAGAGATGAGTTATTAAAACTATTATGTTTAGAAATGTGTTGAAAAAATCTTCTCTCCGTTAAACAGAAATTAGGGAAAAAATAAACAGGGGAGCTAGTAAATCAGGGGGTTGAATAATTCTGATTGCAACTGTAAAACCTTTTAATTATGGTTAGTCTATTTTTCAGAGTCATTTTATTTCTTTTATTTTATTTTCATTTTATTTTAGAGTCATTTGAAAAAAAATGAATAGAGTTTTCTAAATCTGGCCCCACAAGTACAGTATTTCACATGAGTATTCCTCAACAGTGAATAGAGAACATTACCATGTCATCAATATGCATGACACAAGGCCTGTTACCTAACCTAACTACTGAAAACTAGGCAGCTTAAATATTATAGTGTGTCAGTATGACGACACAAGCCTCAACGTCATACTGCAAAAAGTCTTATTAGCCCAGACGAAAATAACAACTAACACATGCTTTTACAACGGTGTGTCACTTTAGATCTCTCTTTTACGCTATCTAAAAACCCTGAAGACCTTAGAGATGCTGGTGCTGTTGTCCTAAAGCTATTCACATGCTGAGGAAAGGGACAAGGGCCCTTCAGACCTTTGGCACCCATGAGTTCACATCTACGGCAGTTACTTCTCAAGATGTCAGCTAAGATTAAATGAAAGTGACTGCTCTTTAATGGCTGACTAAAACAAATCTTAATGCAAATGCTCTATTTTTGATTAAACAGTACTTCACAAGGCTAATATAGACACCTTCCAAGCAATAATGAGAGCTGTAATGATACATATAAAGTAAAAAACTCTAAAAGAATAATATAATTCACTCAACATCTATAACAAACAAGGAGTTGCTTTATTATCATTACATATTCAGATCTTTAGCAACCAGGGTCTATATTTCTAACACAGATAAATATGGATGGGTTCAATTTGAAACACTAAGTATGCATTTAAGGGTTAAAGAGCTCAGGACGTAAAGCAGCAAATGACTAATTTTAAATGTGCTTGTGATAAACAGAATTTGTTATATGTTATAGTTTCAGTTTTTGGTGTCAATAAACTTTAGACTTCACTTTAATTTTTACTGGTGACAAAAAATCTTTCAATTTGTGTACATTTGAAATTTTACAATTTCATTTTTGTTAATGGAAATAAAAAGCTGGAATAAAATTAATATTAACAACTTAATAAACAATAATTAATTTAAATGGTAATTAAATGAAGGAAAATAAATTGAAACTGAAACAAAATTAAGCTAACCACAAATATGATATTTTATAACATTTTTAATAAAACTAAAATTAAAATAATACAAACTGGATATTTAAAATTAAGCTAATTCTAAATATATATTTTTTTTAAATTACATTTAATTGTGAGATAAAGTCAAAATAAGAATAAATAAATAAGAAGTAAATGTATACTAGGGCTGAACAATATATCGTTTCAGCATTGATACCGCAATATGCATATTCGCAATAGTCACATGGTAGAATTTGTAATGTTGAGTCTGAATTATAGTTGACCAGGAGCTACAGAATTGTATTTAATTACTGTATTTAATTACTCGCTGTTGGAATCAGCTTCCAGAAATGATCAGATGTGCTCCAACATTAGGTACATTCAAATCAAGACTGAAAACACATCTGTTTAGTTGTGCCTTTACTGAATGAGCACTGTGCTATGTCTGACAGATCACACTATGGTGTCTTTCTTTTCTTTTTCATTCTTTTATAATTAATAATATTAATTATGTGTTTTAACACATCTTAATCTGTTTTTATCTGTTTTTTTATCATTTTTATTATTTGTTTTTATTTTCTTAGACTTGTCACTTTTTATCCTGTTTATGTAAAGCACTTTGAATTGCCACTGTGTATAAAGTTGATATAAATAAACTTGCCTTGCCTATTTTTACAGAATTTATACGATTTATGAAACAAAAAAACTAAAAACTTTTTTACTTAGATTTTTTTGTTTATAGTCCAAATATCTACATTTCAAAGTGAAAACAAGATTTTTACTTTCACCATTGACAGATAATTTAACTTGTTTTAAAACGAAACAATATTTTTACTTGATCTAAGAATTTTTAGACATTTAGATTAGAAACGAGACAAAGCAAAGAAAAAAAAGCATTTTATTTTGCATTGTGATTATTCAATTTCTGTACCTGAATACTGTTACATTCCCCAGAAAACTGTCAAATAGTACTATTCAAACTCTCTTGTATTCATATCATAATATTTATAGCAAAAAAATCAAATATTGTCATATCAGATGTTTCCAATATTGTGCAGCCCTAATGTATACACTATAAATGTAACTATATTAATGATTGTGTTTGTACCTCTCCGGTTCTTTTCAGGCACTCCACCGCCTGCCTGTGTGTGACGGCACGCAGGTTACATCCGTCCACCTCCAGCAGCCTGTCACCTGTCACATATTCACACGTTACTGAGCCGTCAACACTAATCATGCTTCACAACCCATCTAAATGTTGCATATTCATGATCATTAGCATGTTTGAAACACATTTCAGTCATATTTATGCATCGTCAAAAAGATGAACATTGCATATCTTGACTGTTAATCTCAGTAGTGTTTTAATTCAACATTAGTATGTTTTATTTAGCATGTATGCATTGAATTGTTTAAAAGGTACAGTGCATTAATTAAACTACATGTGTTAATTACACAAATATTAATTTCTAATTTAAATAAATGCTGTTCTTTTGAAATTTTGATTCCTAAAATGTTTGTAATAAATATATTAAGCAGCACTGTTTTCAACATGGATAAGATTTTATTCTAAGATCACAGAAATTAACTTGTGAATTAAGTATTAACATAAAAAATATTTTAAATTGTAATATTAGTTTACCATATTACAATTTTGTATGCATTTTGGAACAAATAAACATCCTTGGTAATCAAGAATAACATTTAGATTTACTTACAAATCAAAAAATGTAACATTATTCCAAAAAAAGTGTGACCAACAGAATAGCTTGAGTTGAGTCTGAGAATAATAAGCGTGTTTGTTTTATAAGTAATGATGGATCTTAACCTATCTGTATTCTTCCATCTTGATCTGCCGCTCCTCCTGCTATCACACTTTTAATGTAGATTCCTCCATGATGTACATTAGTGTTGATCCCGCCCTAAAAATTTAAATAATGGTATCATCCTATATGTTTCAATATTCGAGAACTTACATGAATGCCACTCAAAGTAAAAACTCACAGCAACACTGATTCCCAAACTGCCGTTGATCTTTCGGAGCTCCATGTAAATGATTTCACCTGGTTTCAAACTGAAGCCGGAAGAACTGTTCGATATCTCGTCCTGGAAAGGATGAACAATAAACAAATGAACAGAACATTGCCAAGAGGGTCCTTGCATTAAAAAAGTGGTTAGTTTTAAAACATTCCAGATGTTAACTGCATCACTATAAATCACCTGAATATCAAGAATGCGGACCACAGGTATGTGCATCCGTTTGTTGATTTTAGGGGCCATGATGTTAGAGAGGGTCTCCTCCAGCTCTTCCATCACAGGTCTGTACTCAGCACTCAGGGTGCTTTGGGAGCCAAAGCTTCTATCTAGCATCATTCCTAAATTACTTGGAGCCAGTGAAGTCTTGCTGCCTCGAAGATCCTCTACTCATGAAAAAAGCATGAAGACATTGACTGACAGTGGATTTAGGTTTAAAGGATTAGTTTCACCCAAAATTAAAAGTTCTGTTAGTAATTAATTACTCGCCCTAATGACGCCTGAGACATTCGATCATCATAAAATAACAAATTATATAAAATCTGAGAATTCCCACATCCTACATAGACAGCAACAGAACTGCTTAAAGCTCAGAAAAGAAACTAAAAACATTGTCAAAACAGTTCATTTGACATCAGTGAATTGATGTCAACCATGCCAAGCTCCTTGGACAATATTTTATACCAAAAATGGTAAAAATGACTGTACACCTACAGTAAATCTCCCACATCAGACCAGGCATTTGCATTTACTACAAACAACGCTGCTTATGTCTTGCGCTGCTAACTCTAATGACAATATTTTGTAGTGCCCTTAGTAAACACGCACCCTGACAACCAGATGAGGTACAGAAAAAACTGGCAAACAAAGTTGTATTAATCCTTTTTTCTGGTGCACAAAGCTGTTCTTGTAGCTTTGCATGATTACAGTCAAATCACTGAAGTCACACAGAATGTTTAGACAATGTTTTGGTTCCTTTTCTGGACTTTGAATGTCTCTGGACCGTTGCTGTTCATGGAGGATGAGGGAGCTCTCAGATTTAATTTAAAATATTTTCATTTGTGTTCCCAATATGAACAAAGGTGTCAGCGGACTAGAGCGACATGAGAGTAAGTAACTAATAATAGAATTTTCATTTTAGGGTAAACTAACTCTTTAAGGATGAAATGTGTATTTTATATCACCAAATCTAGCTGCAAAAATATAGATGTAATGCTCACTTATAGTTGTCTCAGAACATTAACATTCCCCATTATGCTTTTTTGGATTTTACTTGTCATGCAGTGTGTAATACAACTGTTTGTGCGTGTAAAAAATAACAATATTTGAAAGTTCAAATTGATCAATGAATTAGGTTTTTATCTCACAAAAGAACAAACTGGTTTCTAACTGTGCAAAACATCTTGTCAGTATTTCCACAAATACTCCAGAAATATAAGAACAAAACTACAAAATGAATTTGCATTTTGCTGCTGCTGCTATTATAACCCTGTACTTATAATCCCACTAAGCAATTTTGCATTTAAAAGACTTCTACTAGACATTCAAAGATAGATGTCTTGGCTAAAACAAGGCTAAATTTGGGCTTTCAGTGAAAATCTAATAGATGTCTTTCAATAGTCCAAAACTAGACTAGCCATCAAATAGACAGACAGACAGACAGACAGACATCACATGTAGTCGTTCATTCCTGTCTATTGACTAGTCTATGACCAGAACAATTTTAAACAATTGTTTGACGTCTATTAGATTTTCACTGACAACTAAATTTAGCTTTGTTTTATCCAAGATGACTATGTTTAGATGTCTATTATGCTGATGATACACAGGGCAACTTTTTGAGCAACGTTGACGGGCAATTTTGCAAAGCAATGTTGCTTGGCTACTTTTTTTTTTATTAAGAATGGGCAAATCTACTATGTTTGTAACCCATTGCCCTAATTAGTTACCTGGTTGCCTATTTATGGCATAATTTCCCAAAGTTGCCCTGAGTATCATCAACATTAGATATATGTTAGACTTTTTTTAAACAAAAATATTTGCTGGTATAGCTGAAAGTTTGGAAAAAAGTTTGGTGTCGTGGACTTCCATATATTGACAAAATCAACTACATGCTTTTGCAGAATTTATTTAGAATATTGCAAAACCACACACTTCATCTCTATTAATGAATTAAAAAGTACATACGTTTGGGTTGAGACACTATAAGCTCCACTTCTTCTGGGCTGTTCTGGAGTATAGCAGCTGCTATATTAAATGTCACCCCTTCTAGACTGATCTTATTCAGAGAGATCAGCCGACCACCTAAAAACACACAAACAAAAAGAAGCTGAGATTATCTTAATTTTCTTTTGACATACAAGAAGGCAATGGTTTGTATTTTACCTGGTCTAATTCTCCCATCCTTATCAGCTGGACCATCAGGAATGATGGATGCAATAAAAATTCCAAGATCTAACTTTCCTGTATTGTCCTCCCCGACAATTACGAAACCTTTGCGACAGCAGGGATATGTCAGTGCTTTGTAGCACGATTACAGCAAATGCCTAATGTTATATAAAAGATGCATGCTTCTTTTTACTCACCATAACCAAGCTTGGGATCCTTCTTTAAAGTGACACAGATGATTTCTCTCTCCGGGGTTGTTCTTGTGGGTGTGTCCACTGCACCAAAAAATTATTAATTAATTAAAATATAAATACATAAATAAATACATAACAGACAGAAGGAACAACTAAAAATAAATAAAACAAAATAAATAGTTAAATTTAGTCATGTTAAGTTGTAAGAATAACATCATAGCTAAATATTTATAATAAAAATATTGAAATTTGTCTTTTAAAAAAATAACTTTTTTCAAAAAAAAAAAAGTTCACCGTTTACCTCTTATTGATGAGGTAGTGGAATGAACCTCTGGGTCCTGCTTTTGCAAAGAGACATTGGACATGATGCGATAGACTGGGGGACTGAAGGTTTCTGGTGGGCTGCATTGAGGAAAGATTAACACACCAGTTTTTTAATATATAGATTTGGTTGTGTGTTGGGTGTACAGTGTAAATCGATTAACTTACCTGCTGCTTTGGCTCTGGTCTTTTGGTTCACAGGGAGCTCTCGATTCAGGACTGTAATTTACTTCATTCTGTTGCCGGATCCGAACTCCAATCTTTGCTGACAGGTCATCACAAGACTTGCTTATAGAGTCACTTGGTAATCCATTCAAACCGATATTATTAAGCACAATCTCTGAGCATGACAGCCTCTTTATCTGCTCGTGTCGAGCACGGCATATGGATGTATATTTTGCTATGCTGTCATCTAGGAAGAGATATAGGACAAATTATTTATTATCAATTAGAGTTAGAGTTATTCAGTTCAGTTTATTATATAAGAAGTATTGAGCCTAAATTAACAAAAAACTATTTCCTGATAGAAACTAAATGATAAAAAAGAAAATAAAGATTTAAACACAACAAATGACAAACATTACAGTTTTTCTCAGTGGCTTTGGTGCATTTCTCACAACACTATTCACATTTGCACAACAGTTAATGCATTTCTTAAAACAATTAGTCATTTGTGCACATCATAGTAGCAGTTTCTCATTCCTTCCAACAAATTGCAAATGCTTTTTGGCATGCATCAATTGTTTTTATACAACTCTCTGCTATTTTAAAACATTATCATTTGCTTATGTCATGTCAGTCAAAATTAACTAAACTAGTGAATGCTGAATAGTCATTCCATATAAAACTGACAGTCCTCATTTCATTACTTGAGTCATTACATACAAAAATGTTGAACTAGTCAAAATCTGTCAAGCAAATCTTTTTTAAAATTTTTATCTTTTTTTGTCTCCTGAAAATGTCTTCTAAACTGAACAATTTCATGAATGATTTACAGACCTATGTACGTTGTAGATTCAGCTCCAATATGTACTGCATAATTGTTAACAGTTGTGCACAGCTCTACCCAAAGGAAGTTTTTATTTGTTGTAAATAAGGGTGTATTTATTCTTTTGCACAATGCTGTGAATAAATTGCAAAGAGCAGTAAAAATGTGAAACATACATATTCAGTGTCTTGAGTACCCAGATACCTTACTAAATGCAGCGATGTCTAACTTTACTGTAGTTTTCAAATGGCTGTGCAAATAGTATATAGTGCTGTCTTGAGCATTTTCAGGAAGTGTCACCAAAATCGGAAAAAAATTTACAGTAAACCGTCATAATGAAAACATGACAAAGCCATATGACTATCTTGACATGAATACTTGCTTTTGAGGAATGAGCTCTCCATTTTGGGCAAGTGACACGCTTTTGCAGGTTTTCAACTAGGTTTTGTAGTTTGTCCTAATTGTTTTGAGAAATGCATTAACTGTTGTGCAAATGTAAATAGTGTTGTGAGAAATGCACCAAAGCAACTGAGAAAAACTGTAAACAGTTTACACAGTAAATTATAAAACATTTACACTTATTTATTCATGTATAACTTTGAAAATCAATGTTTAAAACACAGTGGCTTCGAATTACTTCAAATAATTCCCCACACCTGAAGCTAAGCAGTAGGTTAACTGGCGTGAGGTCATCTCACTGTGAAACTTGTGTTGGGCCGAGCACAGGTTCAGGAGGTACTGTGCGATTTTTGAGCTCTCCGTCACAAACGAGTGCTTCTTTCCACTTGGGCTGCACTCAATGGTAAATTTTCGTCTCTATGACAGAATTATTGGAAAATCATTCACCCAAAACATCACAAAGGTGTTTTTATCCATAAAAAAAGCTTGATACTCGATTTCATGTAATAAAACAGCCGAATAACAGCCAAAACTCACACTTGTTGAGAGACTGTCAGTTTCTGTCCAGTGAAATCTGCGGCTTAACATCCGAGAATTATTCTTGACTTCATAAACCAGAATTCCTTTGGCACAAATTCCCAAAACCAGCTCTCCAATAATAGGTTTCCGTTCCCGGGCAACTCTGTGAAACAGCACCCCATACTCTGGTAGCTGCTGTGCAATCTATAAAGACATAAAAGACTATAAATTAATATATTTAGGACTACCATCAAACATCCAGTCATTTGAACAACACCATTTTTGTATATAAAGTAATTTTAAAATAGAAGAAACCTTTAAGAACTCCGTCTCCGCCTCCTCAGGAAGCATCTGGGCATTACTGGCATGTAACCTTGGCAATTCCTCTCTCAAACAGGGCAAGGCCACTTTCTCTATGACTCTTTTAGAGACGTACTGCTCCGTCTGGAAATAGTTCTTCCCATAAACCTAAAAAAAAGTCAGTGTGATATTAAAGAAAACAGTCTAGTTAAAAAGTTAAATTGACCATTAATATCTGACTCACTTCAGCCATATAATCTCCAAACTCAGCCTGCAGTGCCAGCGCAGCAAGAAACAGTGCTGTCTCCTCATTACAGTGCACTCTGTCCTCCAGAATATCTTTCCTCAGCTGGAGATAGTATTGGTGTCGTGTAAGTTTATGCCTTTTAAAATATTTAGAGAAAAACGGTGAGAATAAAATCAGAATAAAAGGCTTCTTCAGAATCAAATAAAAAAACAACAGTGCAATCCACTATAAATAATGGCCATTAAAGATCCCCTCTAATCTTGTCAAGTTTTTTTTTTGGTTAATTTTTGTAAACAAAAACTTCTTTAAATGCATTCAAAAGTTTAAGGTTGTTTGTTTGTGGAAGAAATATCTTACACTGATTAAGGCAACTGATCAAAGACATGATCAAAACAGCAATATTGCAAATACTTAACTTTTCTATTTTAATGTACACTACCTGACAAAAGTCTTGTCGCCTATACAATTTTTAGGAACAAAAAATAATAACTTGACTTCTAGTTGATCATTTGGTATCAGAAGTAGCTTATATGAAAGGCAAAAGCCCCAAGATTACGCTTGTTACACCAAAATAAAATATGATCATGCCTTGATTTTTAATTATTTAATTAGGACAGTAAGGTCTGACTTTGCTTAGATAAAAGTATTGTCACTTTACAGAAATAATGTACGGTATAGAATATAAAGTCATGGTGCAGTAGAATAGAAAATAAAGCGTTCTTGCAGGACTCCCAGAGTTCATCAAGATTCTTTGGATTCATCTTCAATGCCTCCTTCATCTTACCCCAGACATACTCAATAAAGTTCATGTCTGGTGACTGCAGTTCAACAGATGATTCATCGGAAAAATCTACCTCCTGCCACTTTTACAAATGATCAACTAGTAGTCAAGTTATTATTTGTTGCTCTTACAACTGGGATCGATGACAAGACTTTTGTCAGGTAGTGTATATTTAAAAAATAAATGCATTGTTATGATGGCAAAGATGCATTTTTCAGCAGGCATTAAAATACATATATATATATATATATATATATATATATATAAATACATATATATACACAGTATATGCCATTCTAAAAGTTATACAGTGTACTGCACATGTATCAAAATATATCTTTGACATGAAAAAGGCAACAAAACTCCAATTCTGTCATCTTCAACCCGACAATAACATGATGATGTATATTTAAATAGCATAAAATTACATACAGTATGTAGGAGATGTCATCAGGGAAAAATCTGACACGAAGATATAGTGTAAATGTCGCAGAAGCCACTTTCTTCCAGTAATCTGGGGCGACCTTTGAGATTTTTGTCTCAGGGTCCAAAAAGAAAAATTCACCATCTATATGAGAGCACACATTTAATGCTCAATTACTTGTACAAGTCATTAACACCACACAACAGCATGCCAGTATGGCAAAAAATTGCATTACCATCAATGAAAGCAAGGCCAAAGTAAAAATGCTCCACAAGGTTAGCGTGCGCCACAACCATGTCGAACACATCTCTCCCTCGGGACTTGATGTCACATTTCACTGCCACACACTGTTCATTTGGCATGATCACGTTAACTTCCCTCTGAGACAGACCTGACTTGCCTTTCTTTGACTGTATCGATTGAGAGAAGGGAGAGGATGATGAATGTACAGAGACTCAAAGTCTGCAACCTTAGAATGCTAAAACCCAAGTGCATTATACTGTATATTCAACCAAAAATACTGAAACACGGTTTACCACTATAGATCCCGGCAGCTCTAAAACTATTTGAGGCTCATCGTTCATCCTGGTAAACTCAGGTCCAAGACTCTACAATTAAAACATGAACAATTAGCAACTACTGAATAAGCCTGGGATGCTTATTTTAGTATAACACAGATACTAAGTACTTTACCTTAGCTTTTCTTTGGGACAGACTGACTGCAGACTCGCTCACAGTAATGCAGGGACTGGAAGGTCGGACATCACCTTTGTTCGGAGAGTTTAGGCATGAACTTCGGGACCAAAAACTTGTGCTTCGTCTGTTGTGAAGACCCAGAGGATTTCTGGCATAACAAAACATCAGAGAGTCACGTTTGCACATTTGATAATACTTTAAAAATGTGTATCAAATACTAACCTAGATGAGCTCTGATAGGATGCGGTCTGACTAGGTCTGCTTTTGAGAGACCAGGTTTTCTGGTGATGAAATATTCCTAAAAATGATAAATAAATCAGTTAGACTTAATGAATAATTATTAGACTTAATTAAAATGACTACAGTATTGAGAAATGTAACAATTTAACTTGATGACTAGCAAATAATCTGTTAAACAGTGAAAATAAACTCAATATGCATCTAAACTACTGTATGCATGTGTATGATGCTTATTTGTTAGTCTTAAATGAAACAGGCAAGAAAATTTATGATTTTTGCACTTTAAAAATCAGGGGAAAGCTTACATTTTAAAATTTTTTCAAAATGAACCTATTCCAGCTACTTAAAAACAGTACAAATATCTTTATTGCAATAACAACTACTGTACATTTATTCAGTTAAAGACATACAATTCAGGTCTTTGGAAAACAAGCAGTATTAAGTTTGAATTCACAAATTTTACAAACTATTTGGATTAAACCAGGTTATTGAGCAATTAAAACTAATTCTGTTTAATAATTATATTACAGATATCTTACAGAAGCCTATATGCCTTTATTAATTTATATTGAACTTGATTTGTATTGTTTATATTATGTATATATTTAATATTATTTATAAAATGTATATAATTTATATTTATATTATTAACTTATGAAATTGCATTTTTTCTTTTTTGCAAATTTAGTCGTAAATATGTTTTGAGTGGATATTTAATAAAAGTTTTTTATGTGTATTTTTATTTTAAATAAATGCTTTTCTTTTTTTACCTTATATTCATATTTATATTAGCATATTAATAATAAACATTAAACAGAATAATTGATTGATGGAAAAAGGTTGATTTCAGAAGAATCACATGACACTGAAGACTGGGGTAAAAATGCTTAAAAATCTGTGCAATGGGGTATATGCACACAGACTTTTAATTTCAGTCGGCTAGCCCCAGGGCTTCCAGTTAATTGTCATCCCATATAAAATCACTGCGTTTAAGATTTGATTTCTTTAAATAAAAAAACAGCGATCATCACTGCCAGTATTTTCAATAGAATTTCTGCCCTAGCCTGCTGTTAATGACAGTGCCTGTGTTTAAATGGTCTTTCGTCTCTTTTTATACTTTAACTACCAAATGGATGCTTGAGTCTGTTTAACTCAATGTATTGTAATTACATTACAACTTCGATGCTTTAAAATAAAGCTTATGAAATTGAAAATCGCCACATAAAGCTTTTACCGGAAGTTCATCATTGGCTGAAAAACACTAGCTGTGCATATAGCCCATTCATTTCAATTTAGTGCATGAAAGGCTTCTTAAAGAAACACTTTACAAATCTGACCCCAAACTACTGTATATAACAGCTTACCTTGCTTTGGCTCAAAGTCCAAAGACAGTCTGCGAGTCTCTCCTGCAGCGCCGTTCATCTCCGTATAACCAGAATATGGTCCACGTTTACCTGTTAAATAGAGATTTGATTATTACTACCCTGTAATACCGTACACTCACTTTAAACTGCACATGTTACACAATCTGGAAAGCAGCCAATCAGATCACGTTACAGGTTTGTATTTAGGCATCAACACTCTGAGCTCAATTACAACTTTTTAAATCCCATGTTCAGTTTAAGGTAAACCATTAATCCTATTGTGGAAACTACAGTATTTCATTGGTTCCATGGTTACGAACATATTGGTCAAACCTCCAGAGTTGGATTTTTAGGATAAACAGTAATCCAACGAATATGTCTGAATTACTGTTGATATGGTTAGTTATGGATACAGTTGAAGACAAATATGTGATCTTAACACCCACTTAGAATTTTCATGCAAAGGATTTAACCTGCAGATAAAAATATGACACGCTAAAACATTTCAATAAACACTAGATCAACTTATATTTTCATATATGCATTGAATCACAATCTACTGCAACACAGTCATGAAAAAAAATTAAGAGACCATATGAAAATTATCAGATAATCTGGATTTGTGGTTTATTTGAACAAAAAATTAATTTTTGTTTTATTCTGTAAACTACTTACAATATTTAAAATTTAAAGGGGTGGTCCAGAGTGTATTATTTTTCTTTATATATATATATATATATATAATTATTTTAGGGGGTTTTAACCTTTAATTGAGATAGGACAGTTGAGGTTACAGACAGGAAAGTATTGGGAGCAGAGAAAGGGGAAGGGTTGGCAAAGGACCTTGAGCTGGGAATCGAACTCGGGTAGCCAAGTGCACCATGGTGCTATATGTCAGCGCACTTAACCACTAGGCTATTGGTGTTGACAAGAGTGTATTTTTAAGGCTTGGTTGCATTTATAAGATGCAAAGCAATGTGTGCTCATGCTTCTTTTGTAGAAAATCACAAATTATTCTTTCATATATCTTACATTGATTATGTACTGCTACTCAGCATGAAAACGACTGTCATTTTTTCTAATTCCTCTGAAAGGCCCGCCCTCAAGAGGCTCTGATTGGTCATCTAACATAATGTGCTGTGATTCGCGGATAAGCTTCACGTCTCCAAGAATCAGCTTGTGCCTGAATCAGACACAAAATGACACAGAAAACACAGCTGAACCTCACATCTGCTCTTTAAAATAAAACCTGACAAGTGTCTTTGAAATATATTCAGGTTATAAGCATGTGTAAGTAATATGAAATGTTCACATATCTTTTGCGAGTTCGTTATTTGAGATGTACAACGCAGGGAAAGTGGCCGCATAGAGAGACACTGCAGCGCTGCTATAGATTGTGGGTGTTTACATCAGTTTGACAAATAAATATAAATTTGTAGCTAAATTGTTAACGGTGCCAAACAGCATTTCCAGTTGTTTACATCCTTGTTTACATCCTTGCTACAACATACTGTTAATGCTAGAAACTGTGCATGAAACAGATCAATTTAAACAAATAAAAATATTTACAGGTTGTGGCTCACAGTCAGGGCCGGAGCCAGCCGAACTGCTGCTCTAGGCAATGGACTAGCACGCCGCCCTCAACCCGAAAGTGAAAACGAACCTGACCAGTTCATAAAGTGAGGACGGGGGGTTGATGTTGCGGATGAGTCAGTACGTTGGGTTGGGCGGCGGGGAGCATTTGCCGCCCTCACTATTATGCCAGACCCCTATTATGCAAGTGTTCTGTTGATGTTGTGGATGAAAGTCAGTACGTTGGGTTGGGCGGCGGGGCGCATTTGCCGCCCTCATTATTATGCCGTTCTAGGCGGCCGCCTAGGTCGCCTCTATGGACGTGCCGGCCCTGCTCACAGTCCACAGCTTTGTTGGTTGGAGGAGTTTTTAGCCGAATCCAGCACTGAGCTAGGAGAAATTCTGAAAGCTGTCCTTTGTCAAATGCTAGCTATACCTTTTATTATAATTCTCTGGAACATAATTAAAATTAATTATAAGCACTTCTCTCTTTGTGTCATGTTCTTTGGAAGCCCAAATACAGAAGCAGAAAAAGCTCTGTGGAAATAGCAGCATTTGGACAGCATTTTAGCTTTCTCTGCTATAATACAGCGCCTCTGGCCACGCCCCTTCGCTGCACGTGGTGAATGCGCATAATCTAAAGTGTTTGTGATCTCACTAGCCCTGATGTACTTTTTTGTAGTCCCCAAACTTTGTTCGCTGTAGGGTTTGCTAAGCTAACTCTGTCAAAACCAATGTCTCCCTTTGCATTGAACTTTGAGCGTATTACATTTATTTTGGCTGTTTGTTTATGTTGTTTATGTTGTTTATGTTCACACAGCTACATTACACATCAACTAAAGTTTGACATATGATATCATAGTGGTCGGACCACCCATTTACACAAACTTTTGAAAAAAGTTGCCATTTAAAGCATTTTTTTTTTATTACAACAGAAGTGCTATGTTTTCTGAAATAAAAATATTCATTATAAGACAACACAATATTGATGTTTTTAACTTTAGAAGAGTTGATAAATCAGTATTTGATGGGATAACCCTAATAATCCTAATTTTCAATTACAACTGTCATTTTCTTAACAGAAACAAAAGACAGAAAATAAATTTGGAAAAATGTGGAAAATTAGGAAAGGCTTCATAGAATAAAAGAAATATTAATATTTTACTCAAAAATATATACCTAATAAATCCAGTAAATTCACAGAAACAGAAAATGTTCAAGTGGTCTCTTATAAATAATATAGATATGCATTCAATATAAATAAAAGAATATTTAAAAAATGCTAAAACAAAGAAGACTATTAAATTCATTTCACAAGACTTCTTACAATTTCCTGAAAACTATATATATTTTTTTGTAATTCAAAGACATTCCTACCATGAAGTCTTTCTCTGATCATTTGACTTTTTCCACTCAACTGCACAACATTTTCAGTTAAAGCAGCCCGATCCACCTGGAGATGAAGACTTTGTTCAATTTTTATCAGTTTTTTTTTCCTAAACTGATCAAATGAAACAGTTTGAGGCATTTTAAGCTCACGGATTCTTGAAGGACATCCTCCACCAGCTGTTTGATGACTTTATTAGGAGGCGGCAGGAGAGATGCTTTGTGGTGTGATTCGCACACCTCCAGAATGGAGTTGAGGTTTGTTCGCCGATGGGCCATGTCCTCACACATGCTCAGCAGAAGGCAATTCAGAGAGTCACTGAGCTGAATGGGCTGAGCAAGCACAAAACACATTTCCAGCACATTTTCTGATGGAAGGTGAGCAGTTTAATGTAGTTGGATCATCAATCTTTTACTGACCTGGTTTTGAGGGAGATGATAATCAACTGACCAGTACAGAGTCATACCAAGAGAATACACGATTATCTGAAAGAAATGGCACAAAAGTCATCAGTATCTCCTTGATGGGCATTTAACTGAACAAGCACAGTTATAAAGAAGCATACTTTAAAAAAAAAATAAACTCAACTACTAAACTAAAGTTTGTGTTAGGTGACTAAATGATGTACTGTGTGCCAAGTCATTAGCTGATAAATTAAATTTAAATTCACTCTCAAGTGATTGAATTATAAACTAAGAATAAGTTTAGCACGGAAAATGTAATTACATTAAAGAAATTCACATTTTAAAGGGGTAGTTTACCCAAAAATGTGAGCTTAGTCATCATTTACTCACACTTGAGTGGTTTCAAACCTGTTTCTGATTCTTTTTTCGGTTAAACACAAAAAACATATTAGGAAACCAGCAGCCATTGTCATCCATACTAGTTGAATATACTATGGAAGGCAATGGCTTCTGATTTTTTTATATTCTTCAGAATATCTTTTGTGTTTAACAGAAAAAAAAGAAACAGAAACAAGACAAGAGGAGGGTGTATAAATGATGACAGAATTTTCATAAAAAGAAAATAACAAAATAATTTCAGACATTGTCTTGATTGTGCTTGATTCGTCCTGAAAATGTGAAGGCAAAACATTTTATCGCCTCCTACTGGCTGGCAGCAATATAGGTCATAAACCCAACCTTCTCCATGTAAACAATTGGAATTGGAGTTAAACTAAATATATATAGTGTCATTAGTAATAAACCCGTAAGTACAGTATATATTTAGGAATATAGATTTCAGAACTACAGTAGATTTGTAAAGTCACAAAGTCACTTTGTTCTTGAGCGTCACGGTGGCGCAGTGGGTAGCACAATCGCCTCACAGCAAGGTCACTGGTTCGAGCTCCGGCTGGGTCAGCTGGCATTTCTGTCCAAAGTCCAAAGACACGTGGTACAGGTGAATTGAATAAGCTAAATTGGCCATAGTGTATGAGTGTGAATGCAAGAGTTGTATGGGTGTTTCCCAGTGTTGGGTTGCAGCATATGCTAAATAAGTTAGCGGTTCATTCTGCTGTGGCGACCCCTGATAAATAAAGGGACTAAGTCGAAAAGACAATGAATAAAATAAAATGTTATTCACACTAATAAAAAAAAATATTATTTTAAGAAGGGATCACTCAAGAGAACCCAGAGTGGTTCTTCTATAATGCCTCTTTGTAAAAACACCACTTTGTTTTCAAAGTGTATATTATAATTAAGAGTTAATAAAATGCACATTTTCACTGTGGCCTAATCCACAAACCCTAAAATGTTTTTGCCAATCTTTTTAAAAAGAAGTTCTGCCAACCACAGCTTCCTCTTTTTTATAAATACAATTTACATTTTTACAAAACAGGTAAAACCTCTCTTACAATACACTCCAAGACAAAAATATTAGCTTATCTAAAACCCCCTGGATGTCTTTGAACAAAGCTGACCTTCTCCATGGCAAGCTTGGTGGAGATGGTACGGCCTTGCAGCATCTCCGGGGCGGTGAAGGCACACACCTCATCTGTCATCGCACAGTTCTTAAACGCCAGTGTCCCAGTGGCGGACAGCAGCAGTGACGCAGGAGTTATAATGTTGCAGATATTGTGACCTAGAAAAACAAACCCATGCTCATTTAATTTTGCATGGACTGCTCTCTTCATCACTAGAAGATAAAATACAAATCTGCAAGGTCATTGTTTTACCTTTGTAGGAAAGATCTACGAGTGATTCAGCGGAGCCCAGCAGGAGGGACCAGACCTCGTCCTCCTCTAGCGGTCCTCCTCTGGCCTCCAGTACTTCGGCGAGGGTCACAAACGTGCTGCTCATCCTGCCGATTCGCGGGACAAATACCTGAGAAGAGAGAAAAAAGTCTACTGCTGATGGAGGTGGAGAGAAATCTGCAAAAGGGATAGGGTGAAGCTGAAACTAAGTGATCATCAGGGACTCTGATGTCATGGCCAATGCTTCATAACAATATTGAATGTTATACATTATTTATATCGTCTGATGTGTAAATCTAAATCTGTCTACTGTGATCTATTTTGGTCTTTTGCTGACTTCATTCCAGCTATCAAAAGTACCAACTTAGGCGGGAATGTGCCAGCTGTTTTGCATAATCACTGATGGTTGGATTGCACTTCTGAGAACACATTACTAATACAGTTCTTTTTGTTTTCAATTTCAGGTAGCCTAATTTTTAGAGAACATATTTGCTTGTACTTAATTGTATTTGAATAATTAGTGAATCTGACGTTTTTAGTTATAAATAAATATATATATATATACATATATATAATATAATTTATGTGTTTTATAACATATAACACAATTTATGTGTTCATTTAATTTTTTGTTTTGTTCTGTAAAATTCTCATGACAGTTCGTCTATAAAATAAAAACGTTGTCATTTAAAGCATAAAAAGAATTGGTCAAAATAACAGAATGCCATATTTTCAAAGATGTCTTTAATTAACAATACATATTTATATTAACCTTTAGATGAGTAAAGAAAGCAATATTTGGTGCAACAACCATAATTTCCAATCACAACAAATGTACACATTTGTCATTTTGTTCGTTAAATTAAAAAAAAGATCTAAATGACAATATTTTTCTTTGAAATTGGGAAGTCATCAAATTCTAATATAATAAAATATGACATTTTATTCAAAAGCATACCTATTAATAAAGCAAAAGCTTTAAATTATTATTATTTAAAAATATATATTTAGTTATCTTTCTTTTGAACAAAACAGTTACCTGTAACTACTCAAGAAAGAAGCCAGAGGGAGACATTTCATGTCAAGTGAATGTAAATTCCCAAACTAATCGTTAATATTCAGCTTTTTCCAAAAGGATAATCCTTGAGGTAACATAACAGGTCTTTTAGGTGCATAAAAATCTTGTTAGAGCATTAAACTTTACTTGTTTATTACTCTAGTATATATGACCAACAAAATTTTGTAAACTAAATATATTTGATTATTTTAGATTGTACTTTATGGGGTTTTATCTGTGGTGTATGCATGCAATTTTTGTGCTGATACGTTTTTTTACTTTTAATTATTCACCACCACAGAAGTAACATTTTTAAATGCTGAAAACTACTAAATTTACTAAACATAAAAGGAAAGTTGCCACAACAAATGCACTGAAGAAAAGAAATCTTAAGGGCCACAGTAATCTGCCATGTGAACTTGGCCAAAATCACATGTTTATAAGGAGATATGGACCTAAACCAAGTAACTCACAGTGACTGCTCAGGTTAATGTGCCAAGAAATGAAGAGGCATGACCGTACATTTTTAGCAACCACACTTTTACTCTCTTTACTTCAAAAAATCACAAACACACTCTGTGAGATCAGTGTTACAGAGAACAAAAACACTCTCATAAATAAATAATGATGCTACACCTGCCATTACTGATATCTCACAGATATTTAGAATATATTGTGAATAAGTAGCCTAATTTTGAATAACTATTTGAAAAAAAAACTGTGATGTCTTTTTAGAACTGGCTTTTAAAAATATTAAATTTAATGTTAAATTCTAAATAGAAGTTTGTTTAAATGGTCACACTTGGTAATGTATTCACTAACATCAACTAAGAATGAACAATGCTTCTAGTATTTATTAGTCATAGTTTAACATTTAATAATGCATTATTAAAAATGCTAATAATAAAAAATAAAAAAATAAATAATATTAACAAGCACTAAGAAAGAAAACTTTATTTCTATTACATACAGTGTTAACGAAGTTGAATAATTACTGTAATAAATGCATCGTTGCATTGTTTGTTCATGTTAGTAAATGTATTATCCAATATTACCTAATGAAACATTATTGTAAGAAGTGTTACCATTTAAATAAGATAAAACAAATGATTTCAGTACTTGTCATAACGTTATGTTGGGCATGTTGTTGTTTGGCTCTCTCGAGTCGTATTATATTAAACCAGATCAGGTCTGATAGATTACAGGTAGATTACACAATCTAGTTAATTACACAAGCTGAGTGTTAACAGGTTGATTCAGCACTAAAAAAAAATACAAGATAACACTAAATAAATGAACCAATACAAAAAGACACACTAATTATGCTAAACACAATCATTTAAATAGTCTCAAAATGTTAGACAGAACAAAAAATGTTTGAGCCAGACACAGCAATCGTGCCACTTAAATAATGAGCTTGAACTCCAAAGAAGGTTAAGAAGGACCTGCAGATGTGTATACATAGGTCTGAACTTTACAGGAACATTTCTTTTTGTGGCCTGTCAGAAATAGCATACTTAAGGTCACTAAACACTTAAATAGCCATTATATATAAAAAATGAAATATACATTTTACATTATACGTCTATATACGAATATATATATATATATATATATATATATATATATATATATATATATAATTATGTACCGATTGAAATGAAATAGGCTTTCCAACCAGCTCTTCTAAGCACTGTCCATTACAGCATTTTTTTCCTTTACAAAGTAGATCTTAAATATATACTAAATATGTGTTGTGATTCTGATATACTCTAAATAAATATAGAATTAATTTCAAGACTCATATAACAGAATACATTTTAAAATGTAAAACCAATATTTTAATTAATTAATTATTAAAATAATTCTAGGTGTTCATCCCGCTGTGGCATCAGAGACTAAGCCGAAGGAAAATTATTGAAATAAATCTATTGTAATGAAACAATTCACTAAAATCAAACATATTTAAAACAAAATGTATTTGTAGAAAAATTTCTGTGTGTACGTTCAGCAATTTAACTTTTATGACAAAGAATAGGTTATTTTAATTCTATTTAAAGTGAAATAACAACATAAACAGGAGACTGAGAAAAAGGCTCATTTTAGAAGAAAATTTCAAACAGCACTTAGAGGTTTTTGCATCTGAACTCTTATTATTTTTTTGTCCAAATGTAAAATGAATAAATATATTTTTACCACATTGGGTAGCTTTTTAATAGCTTTAACCAATATAATAGCTGACCTGATCATGGCAACGGCATTAATTAATTACAAACAGACTATGTTGTTAATCCTAGAGCATATAACTTTTCAATCAAGACCGATTCATATAATCAAACAAATTAAAACTATAAGAAATGTGTATTATCACCAATCATCAGAATTATGAGTAGGTTTTACCTGCTAGCATTCAATGTCTTAGGATCCTGATCTTCGTCTGATGTCTTCAGGCTGCGTACACACACTTTAATCCAGTGGATCACTACATGTTTCATTTACCTCCTGTTACCAAGCACCTCATATGACCCAAACACGCACAATCTCAACTAAAGCATACTGCAGTATTCTATTATAATACAAAATACATTTACTGATTAACTACGCACGCCTAATCACTAAGAAGCAGCAGAAGTCTGCAGACCCTCCAAACTTTTTACTAATTGAACAACTATTCTTAGACTAGAGCTAAGAGCTCAATTGGATTAGATGGGTAGTGACAGAAGAGGATGAGAATGTCTTCCAGACTTTACTTTTATTAACTCCTGCTGTTTTTTGTGTCTTTTTTTCTCCTGCTGACCTGTGTCTTTTGATGCTGTAAATATTTATATATTTTGTACTCTGATATGCACTTTGTAAAAATGGATAATATTATGATATAGTACTACATTCACACAATAATTCTAATAATTTACCCACATCTCAAGTTGTGCATTATGATAAATAACATTGCGTTGTGGTATGTGAAACATATTTTGAATAAAATGGCTGGCACTTTGTCTTGCTAATGCTAGCTAGCATAAGCATCTTAAATACAAACAATTAAGCATATTTTCTTTAATTTTAAAGGTTGATTGGACATTTCACACACTAAAGATAATCTATATTAAACACAAGAGATTTTACCTGGCTTATATTTCATCTTCTTCACTGTCTGTTTTCTCCTTGGTAAACAAACACATTAGGTTTTGAAAAACTTTATTAGATGCCTCAAGCGTGGACAGTTCTCTTTTTTCAAGAAACATATTTATTTGTTTTCTATAAATTTGTAACAAATATTGAATTGAATTATGATATTTTTCTATCTTTGTTTAGATTACCACAGTTTAATTATGAAAAATCAAACAATAATCAATTTGAGAACATAGGTTAGGGTTATAGACTTGCTTTTAAAAAGGCTATTTAAATTTATTTATTTACAAACATTTACAAACACTTTTTAAAATATTTATTAAAACATATTCGTCAAACTATATTTAAAATAATGTAAAAAATATATTTCACATTAATGTAACACTGGAAAATCTAAATCTTTTTATGTCAAAAATATAAGGAATATTGAAAAAGCTCCTTTGGAGACATCAGTAGTGCATATGATATATTTCTGTTTTTAATCTAAAATTATAAAATGCAGTTCTTCTAAACCAGAGATGCCCAAACTAGGGCCCGCGGGAATGTCTTTAACAGAGAATGTCATTTCTATTTTAATGTAACCATTTGTTTGTTTGTTTCATTGTTGAGCTACAAAAAAGCTAACTAAAATTAAATGTGTCAATTAAATGTTGTAAATGAATCAGATTGTTAAAAGATGGACATCACTTAATAAATAGGGGACAAAGCAGAAGACAGTGTGCAATCAAGGCAAAGGCAGACTATACTGTATTCGGCATTGAACTCTATTGTTTGGATTTAAAAAATGGTTTTATTGCAACAAGTTCATTAAAATAATATATTTTTTAAAATGATTGAATGCATTAAATACGGTTGAAGTATTTTTTTCTATTCATTTACAAATATTATTAAATAAATTAGGAAATTACCCATGGCAACTTTAATGTATTATAATTTGCTATATTTACTTTCGGCCCACAGCTCTCAATCAAGCTTAGATTTTGGCCCTTCATAAAAAAAGTTTGGGCACCCCTTTTCTAAATCATTATTTATTTTACATAATCAATAAATTAGATTTCCATCCACAATTGGACGTGTATTTTTTGAGCCTGAAATACACTTGGTTGAAAGGTTGAAATTAAAAATATATTTTCGATTTTAAAAATATTACCTATTGTATTGCTCCTCATAGTTACAAAATATATGTAACATATATTTAAAATAAATTTTAGCCAACTTTTTTGTTTACCTTATGGTTGTAGCTTCTTTTACAGCCTAGATCCTAATACCCTAACAAGAATGCCTGAAAAACAGACTGAAAGAAAGAAAGAAAGAAAGAAAGAAAGAAAGAAAGAAAGAAAGAA
>CAIGQZ010001313.1:10127144-10184039 GCA_903798205.1 Danio tinwini
AAGAAAGAAAGAAAGAAAGAAAGAAAGAAAGAAAGAAAGAAAGAAAGCGGTATATCTATGAATAGACCGGCGTGATGGCACGGAAGCGCGTGGGGGTTTGGTGACGTAGAGCGCATGTCGTCCGCAGTGCACGCGAGGCCTGCTGCCAGTGGAAGAAAGCGCTTTCAATAAGGTGAGGTCATGTTATCGACACCAGCAGCAGAATAAGCGCTATTAATAATCGATAGAGCCTTCACCACATCGTTTCTGACGAGCCCGGGTATTTAACTGACATTTAGGATACACGGAGTGTCTGTGTTTCAATCGTAGCAGGTAAGTGAGCGTTTTAAGGTGGTTTTAATGCGCGGTATTGTTTCGCCGTGGGGGAGGGTGTGTGTATAAATCAATGCTCATTTTCTCTTCTTTGAATAAAAGTAATACGACAGTTTGCTTGTTTTGAATGATGAGGCGTTTTAACGTAGAGGCTAATACATGAGCCGGGGTCCGTGGGTTACGTGAGATCGCTTACAATGCTATTTGTCAAGCCGCTCGCTTTGCCTGCCACACACTGTAACTACACTACACTGTTATACTCTGTGTTTGTATTCTGGCTTGAAATTAGTTGGGAAGGTAACATGTCAATGTAAACTGAATTACATAGGGTTTAGCATGTATGCTACCACTGTCACAGACCTCGCATACACACACAATCACTATAGATATGTTTTGTGTACATACATATACATAGTACCTTACAAGCCTGTGCTATCATGACCACAACTATGTATATCCTGCTATTGAAACTTTTAAATGATTTGGAGACAGGCTGATTGTTTTTCAGTCAGAATTAAACCGTTAATTTTGTGTTTTTGAGTAAAAATGACAGTTCTTAAATTATGATTCTCAAAAAACAAACAAAATCATTTTTAGTGGCATGAACACACAATTAAAGTATGACTTCAGAGTTTGTCATATTGTAGACCAATTTAGTTATCATAATACTATCCAAGTTGTTATTATGATTCAGTAGCCTTTATGTTATTAATTTTTGCATCTAATGCAATGCTAGATAATAAATTCACTTAATGTACTCAAGAACTGATTTATTTCCATTTCTTGATGTTGTAATTCACGTCTGTTTATTATTTCCATTGTGGTGCATAAGTCTTGTGGTTTTAGTTATTTTTTTTTCTAGGAATGTTGTACTGAGAAGTTATGAATGTTTCTAGTCTGGAAGTCTAGCTTTCATTGCGATCTGATAAAGTGGGAAACCAATATCTTGATTGATTTGTTTGGCTGCATGTCTGGTTCTACAATGTAGGCATTTCTGATTTATGGTTTCAATTTACAGTTAAATATTGTTTTGTATATGATCAACTTTTTAATTCCAATTATAACTTAACATGCTTGGCTGTACACAGCTATAACCTCAAACTCCCGATCAGAAGTTAATAAAGTAAGTCTTGTCAAAAGTCTTTCTCTGTTGGATCTAAAAGCCATTTCAAGCTTTCATGTTCAGACATATTCAGTTTTACTGAATTGTGTAACTTTAAAGTACTGCTGTGACATGTCAGACAAAAATATCCCTGATATTATGCCATTTGAGTAAATGACAAAAAAAACATGGACTCACTGTGGAACTGGGTCATGCTGTTAGTCCTGCTGTTCTAACTCAGGCTAAGAGCCATTAGGAAACTGCCCTACTCTTTGATGGCATATGAGTCCCCTTTCTATGTGTGTGTGTGTTTCTAACAGCTGTATGCTCTAGTTATTTTCTTTTGATGGCACTGAGATAAAGCCCAAAGCCAAAATGAGGCTTGAGACCACTCTGTGCTGTTCTTTCAGTTTATTCTGCTGTGCCAAGGAAAAAAGATACTGCAGGAAAAAACAATCTAATCTTGCGAAAGATAACACAACATTATAGTGTGTTTTGTTTTGTTTCTGTTGTCTAGGTTTGTTACAGTCTGCCTCGTTCGGATGCTCAGACATCGACTTCACCATGAACAAAAATAAGCGAGAAAAAGAATTCTACAGTGTAGATGTGGGGGATTCGACATTCACAGTGTTGAAGCGCTATCAGAATCTAAGACCCGTTGGCTCGGGTGCTCAGGGAATAGTCTGGTATGTTCTAAGAGCTCGTATTCCACCTCAAATCAAGGACGTTATGCTGTCGCAGCATCTTTTCATCCGTTTCATGCATGCTTTTCTCTTTTAGCTCAGCGTATGACAACAACCTTGAGCGAAACGTGGCTATAAAGAAACTCAGCCGGCCTTTTCAGAATCAAACTCATGCCAAACGTGCGTACAGAGAGCTGGTGCTCATGAAATGTGTCAACCATAAAAATGTAAGTCAATACTACAGTAAGAAATCACTGATAACATGTTGGATTTAATCCTGCATCCCATACGTAGAGCTAATACACATTCTTGTCTTTTCACTTATAGATAATAGGTCTCTTAAATGTTTTTACACCGCAAAAAACATTAGAAGAATTCCAAGATGTGTGAGTATATATCGCATGTTTATACACAGTTAAAAATGCCAGACCCCAGCTGTTACCCCAACTAATGCTCTCTCACATCCACACACAAACACACCCCTCCCCTTCATCTCCGGTCTCTCTTACCCCCCATCACACCCTCTTTTTTTGTCCCTCCCCTTCCCGCCCCTTCCCCACCGGCAGTTACCTAGTAATGGAGCTGATGGATGCAAACCTCTGCCAAGTCATTCAGATGGAGCTGGACCACGAGCGACTGTCCTATCTGCTGTACCAGATGCTGTGTGGAATAAAACACCTCCATGCGGCGGGGATCATCCACAGGGTCTGTGCTCTTTAGCCTAAAGCCTCTCCGCCTAAAACAAAAAGACTGCCGTACGCAGCCAAGGTTGCACTGACGACGAAAAGCTTAATAATCAGTTAAGGTGAGGGAGGGGGAGGGGTTTCATCCCCTGGGCTGATTACAAAAAGCCAGACCTCTGCCTGCCTGACTGCCTGACTGCAGCTGCTGCTGTGGACTGCATTGCGCTGTTGAGGCAGGGACGTATTGAGAGGGGACAGGAGGAAAGCGATCAAGTGATCCTCCGTAAACATCTCCATCCTCTAGTCCTGTTTCACCTTGACTACACTCTTATAGAGTATATACAGATACGATTGGAGATGCTTATTTTTCTGTGGCTGTAATATATTGAAAATTGTCTTTGCACACAAGGTCATGAGTTATAAACAGCGACCTTTGGATATTAAATATGCAAATTTAATTTGCAGCCACAGACAATCAGGCATTAAATGAATAAAAATGGTTTTATTCTTGCAGATCGATTGAGAGGTGGTGAGAAAGCAAGGGAAATAATATGTCATATTTTTCAAGGTTAATGGGGCGGAAAGACTCGTTTGTTGAAAATGGAGTGCAGAACATTGGGTTTTATTCACTTTACCCCCTGAAAATATATCTGTTGTTGGTTAATTTCCAGTTTGACAGCAACATAAATACCAAACAGGTTATATTGGATTATATCAAATACTTAAATAAAAAAAAAAAACTACAGTTACTGTATATCAAAAAAGCGATACATATTTTTGACATTTTTGTCACTTTAGAATTTTAGGTTTTATTTGACATTTTTGTTCTATCTTGAATTCAAGGTTGTATCTGACATTTTTGTCAAAATTGAGTTTTTGACATTTTCCATTCTGATTCTGATATTCTTATTATATGACAGCTTATTTACATTTATGGGATTTTTTTTACATTTGTTTACATTTTAAGATTTTTTATTTAAAAAAAACATACTGTTTGCTCTGGAATGCAAAAACTTTGAAGCTCAATATCTCAAAATCATTCAGAATGCAGATAGAACCTTATAATTCCAAGGTGACTATTTGAATTTGAACACGGTAGCTACTGCCATGTGTCTAGGCATGAGATGATGACCGTTTTCAAGATATACCATGGTTTGGAAAAGTCAAGGTTCTAGAACTGGAAAAAATTTCTGCTATACCGTTCCTACAGTATATGTAAGATTTTTTATTTATGTTTTTTTAGGACAACAGTATCTCCAGCAGAAAAGATGCCCAAAGATACCGTTTCAAATTGTAATGAAATCTGTGTTTTTAAAACTAATATAGACAGCAGAAGTCCAAAATACTTTATATGTTTCTCTAAATAAAATATATTGTGTTCAAAGAGAAAAAAGTTTTTGTTTTTTACCCAGACTTTTAAAAAGAACATATTTTAGAGCAGTAATCACAATACTGTTAATTTTATCCAAGGTTATCATTCCGTCAGAATCTTTTTGCAAACCATGCCAACACATGTCTAAAGGTTATATTCTGTTTTGAGGTTATCTTTTTATTCAATAATGTATTTAAGTTGTAAATAATAGAACACTTGAACTTTATATTTATAAATAAATACATATTAATAATATGATGGTAACAAATGCTTGTTGATCCATATTTAAATGGGATGCAGTTATTTTTAATTCTAATAATGTTACTCATAATTTTTGTTCTGTATATTGAGTTAAATAAAAGCTGTCTTTTGTGCACATTACTTTGGAAGCATTTAAACAAATCCTACCAATTTCAAACCATTGAACTATAGTGTATAATACAACTTTGCATTTCAATTATTTTTATTTTGTCTTACTTTTTTATTATGTTTTGTCTTGCTATGTGGTCTAAAGTTTCAAGACCCTAGTGTATTTTTAAAATGGTATTTCACACAAAAATAAAAGTTTACTGTTAATGTATTTACTCTCAGGTCATCCAAGCTGTAGGAGACATTTTTCTGAAGCATAACTTAATTAGAAGATTGTTGTGCCACCACTTAGAGGGCATATAAAATAAATATATTACAAAATAAATATATTATATAAGGAAAACATTATTGTCTTTTCTTTATTGCACAGCGAATTATCCCATGGTATGTTAAATCAAAGTAAAATGTCAAAATTTGATTTGAAAATGCAAAACTGACATTTACTCTGTCTTGCTATCTTGCTATTCCTTAGGATCTAAAACCCAGTAACATCGTGGTAAAGTCAGACTGTACCCTGAAGATCCTGGATTTCGGTCTGGCGCGGACAGCAGCTACGGGTCTGCTGATGACACCATATGTGGTGACCCGTTACTATAGAGCCCCTGAAGTCATCCTGGGAATGGGATATCAAGCCAATGGTCAGTGCTGCTGACAAGCTGCAGAATGCCTTGTTGGCACATCCTATGCATGCTTAACGTCCAATATCATCCTCATGTTGCAGGTTTCATTTCATGCATTTACAGGCCTCCGAGGCTTTCCTTGCACTAACAGCTTTTTGATATCAGCACCAAATTGTTGTGTGAGGAATACAGTTTGTCTGTAATTGTGCTCTTTCTGATCAAATGTGACGCTTGTTTTGTGTGTGACGAGTACACAATGCCTGGTGTGCTCATTCATTTCTAACCCAAACTGTAATGAATAAAACAAGCTCTTACGCAACTGTACAGAATCACTAACACCCCCAGATTTCCTGCTTAACTGTTTTCTCTCTTTCCCTCTGCTGCATACGCTTAGTGGACATTTGGTCTGTGGGCTGCATTTTGGCAGAAATGGTCCGTCACAAAATCCTTTTTCCTGGGAGAGACTGTATCCTTGAGTCGCGTGAGCGTTAAAGTGCATCATCAATGCAAGGATTGTCTGTTGCCATTTTAAGAAAGTGTTGGCAAACAAAAGTCATGCGGCATTATTGAGCTTGACATGCCATTTAGTTTGTTTTGTTGTTAATAATTTGCCATTCGTTTTGAGATCCTTTCATATTATGTTCTTTGATGATGCATGCAGTGTTTTTACAAACATTGGTTAGTTATTTTTTATTATAACCCTATATTTAGCTTTTTATGCCATCATTTATTTCTGTGAGGGTTGCTTTTGGATCTTTACATTGCCACCTGTTTTTTGATTTATTAGTTGTCTTTTATTGGTTTGTGTTTTTGTGTCACGTTAAATAAAGTGGTAGGAGCAATTTTTGAGAGGATCAAAATATTATATGGATATTGCGAGATTATTCTCAAATCATGCAAGCTGTTGTGTTTTTGGCTCTTGTCAAAAGGGACTGACATTGTTTTCGATTCCCATCGTAAAATAAATTTTTTTAGTCATTTCCATTTATGAGCTGCTGTATGTTTTGCATTTTTGAGTCAACCGAAAAATTGGTTAGTGCAATATTTTACTGAAAAATTTCATTCAGAAAGGTTGCATACAATAATCAAAATGGCAGAAAAAACATTTTATAATGTTACACAATGCTATTATGTGGGTTTTCAACATTAATAATGAGAAATAAAAGCATATTAGAATGATTTTTTTAAGTAACGTCACAAATCCATGTTAATATATTAAAATGAAAAAAAATCTAATACAATTTCACAATATTACATATATTTGTTCATTAAATGTAGCCTTGGAGTGCACAGAAGACTTATTTTAGAAACAATTAATAAGTTTGTCAGCTCCACTTTTGAATGATAGTGTATATTAGGAATTTGAGATCTGTGATTGGTGTTTTGAAGGTTAGAGAACACAAAGTAAAGCAAGTCGTCCTCAATTTTTTTTCATATTTTCTGTAAAAATATTAATTTCTAATATATTGTCATGCTCAATCTAAATCTAATATTGCTCAGTATTTGTTTCTTTTATCATAACGGTTGATGAGTCACCATTGTGAGTCACAGCTCGAGTGAAAATGGTCAGACCTAAGATGCGATGCAACGTTTGTTTCCGGTTTATTTATAGTTTTGCGGTTATCATTCTGTTACGTCTGTGCTCCATCTTAACTGGCTTTCCCTGCTAGACATGGCAGATCCTGCATGATGCACATCACTGTTCTTGCCATCTGATTTCATCTTCATTTTTTCACTCTGCCTCTTCTTTTTTTTAGCTCTGTGTTGCATGCTAATTTCACTTTCATTTCATTTTTCAGTGGATGTGTGGTCTGTCGGCTGTATCATGGCTGAAATGGTCAGAGGTAGTGTATTATTTCCGGGTTCAGATCGTATCCTTACCTCTCTATTATGTGCCATCCATTCCATGTTCACCCCTTCTCTCTATTACCCACACTACATTGTTTACCATGGCCTTTAAGACCACTTAGATTACTGCTAGTGAAATGTAAAAAAATATGTATTTGTGGTAAGTTTAGTTGACATTTTAGGCCTGTTTGTATTTTTCTTAACGCTCTAATGATTGAAGATATTGATCAGTGGAATAAAGTAATAGAGCAGCTGGGAACGCCAACCCAAGAGTTCCTGTTGAAACTCAACCAGTCTGTGCGGACTTACGTGGAGAACAGGCCGCGGTACACTGGGTATAGCTTTGAGAAGCTGTTTCCTGACGTCCTGTTCCCTGCTGATTCAGAACACAGCAAACTAAAAGGTACTTCATCTACTTAATGCTTTAAATGAGTGATCTTGTTTTCTGCAGCATTTTTGTACTGTTAGTTCACCCCAAATTTTTAATAGTTAATAATTACTCACCCTCATGTCATTCTAAACCCCTAAGACCATTGTTTGTCTTCAGAGCACAAATTAAGATATTTTAGTTGAAACTTGAGAGTTCCCTCATCCTCCATAAGGTTCCCGACTCATTCGAAAACCAGAAAATACGCCCCTCCCCATAAAAACATCCACAAAACAGACCATATATCTAACTTCAGTGGTTCAATTTTTAATATGATTAAGGTGTGAGAATAAATGTGCCACATAAAACAAAAATTACTTTATACAACATTTTCTTCTTCTCAGTGTCCTTATAGGGTGCACAAAATGTGGATTGTATTTGGACAATATCAAAATATAGTGATTGCAGGATCCAATTGTTTTTTCTGTGTGGTTGAAATTTGTTACAATTTACACTACAGCAGATACCATTTGTTTCTTATTTGATACTAAATGTTTCTATTTCAGTTTATTTACTAGAAAAGTTAAATGCAAAAACTGAAACTGAACTTGTTTAATCTGTGTGTAGGAACCATTTATAACTCGGCACAAAATGCACTTCAATGCAAACCTTTTTGATCACACAGCCATTATCAAACGGTGCTGTAAGTTCCAGTGTTAATTAGTGTCAAGTTCTCCAAAAATGTTACTGATTTAGGAGGATTTCATAGTCAAATAGTTTCATAGTTTGTTTACATCCATCAGCCCTTTTAGTTTGCAATAGTTGCAATAGTTAATGTAAGTTAATGCATTTACTCACATGAACAAACAATGAACGATACATTTATTACAGCATTTGTTCATTGTTAGTTCATGTTAACGCATAGTGCATTAATGCTAACTAGCATGAATTTGGCTGTTAATAAGGCATTAGTAAATGTTGAACTATGATTAATACATGCTGTAGAAATATTGTTCATAATTCATTATATGTTATACATTAACTAATGAAACCTTATTGTAAAGTGTGACATAGTTGAGTTTGTTTAGATAATGTGAACATGTGAATCAAACTAAATCAGTAAATTGAGCCACTGTTGATGTATGATCTGGTCAAACAGTATTAGTTTACTCACAAACATGTGAATGGCACTTAATTAAATGGCACAAAATACACTTCATTGCAAACTTTGAGCAAAGTGTGTTTGTTTGCTGACCTTTATGATCACACAACCATTATCAAACGGTGCTGTAAGATCCAGAGTTAGTTAGTTAGTTAGTTAGTGCCAAGTTCTCCAAAAATGTCCAAAATCAAAAATGTTACTGATTTAGGAGGATTCCACAGTCAAATAGTTTCATAGTTTGTTTACATCCATCAGCCCCATTAGTAACACTTTACTAAAAGGTTGCATTAGTTAACGTTTGTACAATTATTGTTCATAATCTAGTTTGTGCTAGTAAATACATTAACTAATAAAACCTTATTGTAAAGTGTGACCGAGTCGAGTTTCTTTAAGTAATGTGAACATGTGAATCAAACTTAATCAATGAATTGAACCACTGCTGATGATGTATGATCTGGTCAGACTAAGCATTTGTTTACTCGCATGTGAATGGCACTTAATCGATACCTTTTCTGTTTATTTTTAACAACTGTAGTACATTTGTGGCAAATGCACATTTGCTATTACTCCATGGCACAGAATGTTCTAAATTCAAAGTGCAAAAATGTACTACAGAAACTGATTTAAAAAAACTAATTAGATTTTCAAAGCACCGGCACAGAACATGTATTTGCATCTATTTGTTGCAAATGTAATACAAAGAAGGAGAGCCAATTTTTGCTGAGCTTGAGCAGAAATTAGATGCACATTCCATCTGCTCGCAGTTTGTCAGGCACACATGTCTGGACTGATGGTTAGCAAGTAAACATATACAGTTTGACAAATTCATCAAAACCGACTTACTTTTGGGATTGTTTTTTTTTCCTTTGTACCTGGGTTTATACGTGTGTATAGTTAAAGGTGCAGTAGGTGATCTGCCAGAATGCTAGCATTAGCATAATAGCTTAGAAATTTTACAACCCTCCCCTGCCATCCAAAGCCATGCCTACTTAAGTCATGAACACGCGAACATGCACTGATTAGATATAACACTAGATCATGTCATTCACCAGTTAGAAAACTGTATGGAGACACACAGTTTATCAAATGTAGTTGTTGACAGGCCAGCGGGTGCAGGATTTATATTTCCCCAAAACTGTCACAGGCTGTCACTGTTCAAAAATGAACTAATGTGTAAATATAATCAAGCTTCACCTCAGTAAAGCTGATTAGACGGAAAAGCACATTTACTTGTTTTGTTATTAAACTAAATAAAAATTAGATCAGAAAAAAAGAGTGCTAAAAACAGAAATATCCTGTCATCTTTTTACATTACACTTATGTTTACGTTAACAAGACAATGAGTGACTTTTCATTTTCAAATGTGCTCGCTGATCCTCACGTACAGTACATCGCTTGTTTTCAGCTCCTTTTTCACTTGAACAACTAAACGAATGCTCAGATTTATTTAACTGACTTTATTATCAATGCTGTAAAAGAGACTTTGTGAACTTGAAAATAGTCAATCTTTTGCCGGACGTTTTCAGTGGCTGAACACTTATCTGTGCATATAAACCCATTCATAAACAAGAACACAATCTACATAAGCTTCGCATGGCTAAAATAGTTTTATAACATAACTGCCTTAAAGAAATACTTCCACCATGGTGTCACCCTTCAGATCGCTGTTTTGAACTGCATAACATAATATTGCCCTCCAGCGTGCAAAACTAATTGCGATATTGATTCAGGGTTTAGAAAAGTTTTGATTCTGCATTTTTGGCAAAAGCCCTTTCAGAAACAATCTGTCTTTTCATGCATACAAGGCCACTTTGGTCTTTTAGAAAGAAGTTCAGGTTGATGCAGAGTTTGCCTGATGACATCTCTCTGTCGGCAGTAGATCCGTGCTTCACATGAATGCTTCAGTATCTGTCTGCTCAAAGAGGCTGCGCAGAAATTCAAATTTTTATTTGTTGACAGACCGTTTGAGTTATTTGTCGGTCCGACAAAATTTAATTGGATGAACACTTTTTAGTTTTATGCATTATCCAGAATAAAAAATACATTCACAGTTTCCAAACTAACCAAATTTTGATATCATGTTTCATCATTTACATTCATTGTCTTGCTTTTAATTTTGTCACATATTTAAAATAAGTTATTTTTAAACGAAATAAAGAATATTTCATTAGCAACTACCTCAAAGGAAGAGTGTTTATATATTTTGTATATTTTTCTTTCCCCCCCCTCATTTCATTTTCAGTTTACTTAATTAGTTTTAAATGGCAAAAGGATTCAGTTTGATGGGTTTAGTTTACTATACTAGCTCTTATGTATACTTGTCTTTAGGCTACTGTTTAAAAACGCATTCATTATATTGAGGTGCTATGCCTGTTATTATCATGATCTACAAATGTATGAAAAATGAGGATGTTGCCATTTTGTAGACTTGGTTTTAATAATCAAACCTGTTTAAAATTACTTCTGGTTCCTCAATTAAATCTCATAATAATGCTACTGTCACAAAACATCTAATATTATTAATCTGTAAAATGTGCTGAAGCGCTCAAATGTTAATTTGAGCCTTGCGTTGTGTCAGGTTCATCTTAATTAAACGACACACATGCATGCAGGACAAAGGCAGCCTAATTTGCAATTCTAATCATTTTCAGTGCATTCACAGTGAAGTGGTCTGAATATTCAGCTGTGTGGTCGAGGTGACATGTTGGTGTACTTGACACTATCAAAAGCATCATTAATGCTTTGTACTGTGATTTGTTATGCAGCGAGTCAGGCGCGGGACCTGCTGTCTAAAATGCTGGTGATTGATGCATCAAAACGAATCTCAGTGGATGAGGCTTTGCAGCACCCCTACATTAACGTGTGGTACGACCCAGCTGAAGTGGAAGCGGTGAGCAGATGCAGATTCACACATGCTAAGTACCAATCCACTGCTGTTAAGTACACAGGAAAGCTCATTGTGAATTCAAGCCCTTGCAATTTTGAATAGGCTAGGAAAATAGTTTGTTTTTTTAAATAAAGGTTGTACTTTCTAAATTATTTGTCTAAACCAGATTGTATTCTAATTTTATCTTTAAAATTCTGTATTTGCAGAATTCTCCATTTACAGATGTGCAAATGTGGAGTTGTAGTTATTACTAAGATTTCATAATTTCTATAAATGTTAAGAAAAATATTTGGTTGACATTGTTAAGGGTGGGTTGTGTTAAAAAAATTACATAACAGTTTTATTAGTTATAATAATTTAATTAACACTGCAGTTAAAAGGTTTGGTATCAGTAAGATTTTTGAAAGATTTTTAAAATATCTGTTTACCAAAGATGCATTTATTTGTTCATAAATTATTATATCTCAATTTATGAAGAGTCTACTGTAAGTTGATTAAAGTGATAATTCACCCAAACAAACAAACACCAATTACTCACCCTCTAGTGGTTCCATACCTTTTTGATTTTCCTTTTCTGTTGAATGCAAAAGATGTTTTAAAAAATGTAAGATTCCTATTAAAAACCTTGTTTAGTTTAATTTTTCTATTGAACACTAAGGGCCCTGTCATACACCCGGCGCAATAAAGTGCAAGACGTGTTTGGCACGATTTGTTGCTATTTTCCGACCAGCACAATCCTAATTTTCATGTTTTGCACCAGGTTGTTTAAATAGCAAATCCATTTGCGCCACCTTGTGGACTCATGGGTGTGCTGGTCTAAAATAGATGTGTGTAAAGGCGCATCATTAGCGCGTTGCTATTTTGAACAACTGAAATAGACTGCGTTACTGACCATCTAAAAGCAGGTCTAAAGTCTAGCACAGAGCGTGTTAGTTATGCGCCTATGTGGGTTCAAACGCTTAAATATTGCTTGATACATACAGGATGTACAGCAATACACAAATATAATTATATAAAAAAAGGATTAAAATGTTAGCAAAATTTATTATTTTTTACATAAATATAAAAATCACTGCCTCCATGCCTCATCTCAGGGGGCTTTATCAGTTTATTCATGACAATTTACTTTTGTTTAATGTTGTTGTTGTTATTATTATTATTATTATTATTAGCAGTATTATTTATTATATGCATATTTATTTTAGTTTTAATAAAAACAAGTTTAGATTTGTCCACCTGTCGGGTTTTGGAGATGTATGCGTCACTATATGGGGCATAAAAATAGGATGCGTGTTTGGATATAACTCAGTTTTTTGACCACACTTGGTTATTGTTGTTCATTTACTTGTTTGCTGAAAATTAAAAATGAATTTAGAAATAGTTTTGAAACAAATCTTTGCACTTAACAAACAAAATTAAATATGTAGGCTAATAAATGTCTTAAGTGGAGTGCGTACAACACTGTTTCCTTATTCACAAAAGTAAAGGAGTAAAAGTAAAAAGAAAGTAAAGAAGCCGAATGGAGGAGACCTGTTTTTTATCCTCGCGTGGCAGATGGTCTGTTTAACTGTTTTTTAGGTAGTGAAGCATTCAGTTTTTCCACTTACAAAGTCCGCCATGTAAATAGCAAATGTGCCATGGTATGCCGCAACTGACTCTTAAAGGGAATGGAAGATAAGACTCTGATTGGTTTAATGCATGTTATGCTCAAAACACACCTATATCTCATTAAGCGAATAAGCACAACCCTGTTAGACCAGGGCGCAAAGCGTATTTTTCCATCCTTAAAATAGCAAAAGGAGATTCGGACACCGTCTTAATGCTTTTACATTATGCGCTTTAGATTTTTTCGAATAGATCGTTAAAATAGAACCCAAAGGAAGTTAATTTAAAAAAATTTCAAAACCTCTAACCACTAACTTACTGTTGAAGTCAATGGTTACAGGTTTGCGACATTTGTTTCAAATGAATTTTTTTGTGTTCAACAGAAAAGGAATGTTTCCAACATTTTTCAAAATACCTTCCTTTGTGTTGAAAAAAAAAAAATAACTCAAGCAGGTTTGTGAAGGTTGGGTAAATGATGACAGCATTTAATTTTTTTTTGTGAACTATCCCTTTAATAGTCTACAGTTTTACATGTAGAAATAATCTTAATATTATTCAGAATGATATTAGAAATAATCTTAATATTCAAAAATAATCTTTAGAAAAAATATTAATATTATTAATGTTATTAAAATACACAAAATTGCTTTGCTTCATAGTATTTTAGTGGAATTTGTAATGTAGTTTTATTCAGGATTTTTGCTGAATACAAATAAAAAAACTATTATTTTAAAAATAAATCTTTTGTAAGAAAATAAATATGTTTTTTTTATCACCTTTGAGCCATTTAATATGTCCTTAATGAATAACGGTATTAATTAAAAAGAAAATACTTTTTCTAATAGTTTAACTAATACTTCTACTGAACAAAACATTTTGGACTTTGTGCTTCCAATTATTATTCTAGATTTTTTTTCATTAGTAAGTAGCCTATTTGCCGCATTGATTTATTTATTTTTTTTTATAATAATTTTTGCTCATCTTTCTCTCTTCAGCCTTCTCCTCTGATCACAGACAAACAGCTCGATGAGAGGGAACACACAGTGGAAGAGTGGAAAGGTAGTTTGTTTTTCTGACTTTAATGTTCGCTGTGTGAAATCTGATGCAAAGGAAAGTGCCAGTGGCTGAGAATGCACATCATTTGCTCACTCCACACGCGGTCGAAATCTTGTCCGCAGGGGTCACCTGATTGAATAGTGTTAATAAGCTCCTCGGCGTGTTTAAATGTATGACGGTAGCTGCTTAAATTAGAAAGATTGATATTTCTTTTGACTCATGGAGGAAAGTGTGTGTTGGGGATCTTCAGTCCTGCCAGTTTCCATGACTTGTCCACTGTTGGAGAGTTACTGACAATGCAACAAAATTATCTAGTTTTTTTTGACAGTAGTTCAACTGTTTTTAAGCTTTCCATCTAGTTTTTTCAACTATGTAGCAAGGTTTGAAAGGTGTTGGAATTGGGCAATGTGATTAACTAAATTCACTTATGCAAAAAATGTATCCAAATACACAAATCAAATGTATATTTAAAGATCAAGTTAACTTCATGTACCTTTTTACTCGTTTTATTATTATCTCTATTTAATTGTATTCAACCCAATTGATTTATTTAAATTGAACTGAAACTGAATTTTGTGCAACAAATATATTTACAAAGCTTGTTTTCTATAAATGGGTTAATTGTAGATGGATATATGGTGTGTAATGTATTGGTGTTGTTTACTGTATTGTAATAATTCTGTGTTTTTCATCATCAGAACTGATCTATAAAGAAGTGCTGGATTGGGAAGAACGGATGAAGAACGGTGTCATTCGAGGTCAGCCCTCCCCCCTAGGTTAGTTAGATGAGCTTCTGCTGATCAATTTGCTTATATTGATTTTATTTTTATTTTTTTAATTCTGCAATATCAGGACTGCATGGTAACAATTAAATATATATATTTATATATGTGGATTGAGGCTATATATATATATATATATATATATATATATATATATATATATATATTGACATATGGCTTAATGCTTTAAAAAAAAAAGTGATATAAAAAGTCTAAAGTCTTCAAATTATGTATAAAATTATTGAATTTCTATACTCTAAAAAGGTAAGCAGATAAACCGAGAATCAGTCCCTGCAGGATTTTATGAAGTCCAATGGATTTTTGAGATAATAAAAATATTTTCTGTATTTTCACAGCAAAAACTAAAAAAAAAATTATCAAATAATGCCTAAGTTTTCACAAGCATCACAAAATCATTTAGTGGACGATGAGATCATTTTAGACTGGGAAAAATTTTTTTGGATGGACTGTACATAGCATATTTTTTTTAATAAACTATATAAAATCTGGCCTTTTTATAAGGCTGTTTCAGTCTATACAGCCATGTTAAGCTTTTTATATAACATTATTGTTTGTAAGGGAAAAAAAATAAAGTTACATTTTAAGGTGCAGTATGTAAGTTTGACACCCAGTGGTTGAACTAGGTATTGCAATCCTGGATCAAAACAAATGCAAGTGCAGGTTGCCAGATTGAGGACCAACAAGGGTGATTTAAATCAAGTTCTAAATAAAAGCAACGACATGCGATAGCAGGAATATTTTCATATTAAAAGGAGTTTTTGTCCTAATCAACACCTCGAATTGATATGATACTGATATGAACAACAGAAAACTGGCAATGATAACCACAGCTACACCTCATGTTCTTTATTTCATGTTAAATGCTAACAATGTGAGTCTGAATGCCATTTTACATGACATTTATTGCCATACTACTGAAAGCAGCTGCATACAGTTTACCTCAGGTCTTAAAAATAAAATAAACCATTTGAAATTGAACTTTAGAACTGTGACTCAAAACCAACTTGTAGTGTTTTAGCATGTATATTTAATAATGATAAAGAGGTTTAATATGTTTTAATTAGATTATAAACCTTACCATTTCGTGAGTGAGTGCATATTCTGTGCTTTTGAATGGCTGTATTTAAATTTCTGTCATGTTTCGTCTGGTGCAAACAGACAAATTGCTCATCACTTTAAATCTCGTCACAAAGCGTGTTGTTTGGACACGGGGTTACAATGTAACCTGCTCACCTAATGTTTACGTTCATAATATTTATATTATTTGCTAATAATAACCTCATGTGGAACTCTGAATTTGCGTATGATTTCAGGGTCTGCTACTGTATACTGGGAGTCGCATTTTTGTTACGGATGCATGCTTTGAGAGCCTTTCTGAATGAATGAATGAATGAAATAAGTGATTTTTCCATGAAGGCAACCCGGGGTGCTGAAATAATTGCCTAAACTGGCATTGATCGGATTAAAAGAACCATACAAAGACAGCATTCTGGCACGGAAAACACATTTTTAAAGCTGAATGACTGACTTCAGCATTGTTTTTTTAGATGAACAAGAATGTTCACTTGGCATGTTTCTTAAATATCAGCACACATATTATGGTATTTAATGCTTTAGAAGAGCCAAAAATTTACATACAGCATATTTAAAGAAATAATGATGTGGTTCTAAAAAGAACACCCCCCTCCCTCCCCTCCATCGTCAAATAATGTCCACTTCTGCACGTATAATGTGAGTGACGGCTGTGTTTGTCATAGCACAGGTGCAGCAGTGATCAACGGCTCACCCCAGCCTTCGTCCTCATCCTCCATCAACGATGTGTCCTCCATGTCCACAGAGCCCACAGTGGCCTCGGACACAGACAGCAGCTTGGAGGCCTCGGCGGGACCACTGAGCTGCTGCAGATGACTATCACCCTCCCCTGGAGTCGCTCTCTGTGTGGCATGGTATCAGATCTAGGCCAGTCTAATACGTTCTTTCGGGTCTGGTTTGGCTTTTTATTTGAGTTGCACTCTAGATGCTGTAAATCACTATACAGTTTGATCTTTCTAGCAGCAGCCCTAACAGACCGATGATAGTGAGCTCCTTAACAAAAACAAAACAAACACTTCTTTTATAAGCTACATGTAGAGTATTTTGTCATGTTGTCGTAGAGTGATTTTTGGAAGGTAATCTGTAAAGATTGAATTGTGAATATATTTTCTCAGATTTATTTATTTTAAGTCGTTTTTTTTCTTCTGGTCAATGAATAATTTTTGTTTTGACACTTGGGATATGAAAAAACATTAGAAAGCAGTCCATTTTAAAATGGACATAACCATATTGCACAGAATTGATAAAGTCGTAGTTATTTAAGTACATAACTTGCTTGAGGTGGCTTTTTCTGGCTCACAATTTCCATCTTTGTGCACAGCATATTTGATTTGACTTTTGTACAGTTTCGTTTAGAGAACTTGCAACATCGAAAACATATATCGAAAATATTTTTATATGTACATTGATTTATTTTACCAGGCTGTTCTTTTGTTTCATGAATAGTTTTGCTGCTGGTTAATTTCCTGGTTGACTGAAATGTGACATATATGTGCGTTTGTCTCCGGTGTTCTAGTTGTTCTAGTCCTGATAACCTAGGATTTCAGCACCTTTTTTCAAAGAATTATTTAAACAAGTTTTCCCCCTTCAACATCTGCGATTGTATGTTGCATTTTGCAGTTACTATATTTTTTTTAGCCCTTTTATATAAAGGCTTGTTCAGTCAGACTTTTTCTGACAAATGATTTTATTCTAATTCAGAACACCAACAAAAGCATCAACACACGTTCATTTCTATATTCCATTAGAGTCATTAAGCTACTTATTTATTTATTTTTTATATATAACAGTGAAATGAACCAAATTTGGAAATCATCTTTGCTTTGTTAGTGTATTTTGTTGTTTCCCCCATTAGATTAAAAGGTATTTAATGGCATGTGATGTGCCGTAAGTCATCGGAATCTTCCGTATTGGGGATTGACCTACTGTACGTACAGTGCATCTGGAAAGTATTCATAGCGCTTCACTTTTCCACAATTTTTATGTTACAGCTTTATTCCAAAATTAATTCAATTTTACACACAATACCCCATAATGACAATGTGAAAAAAAGATTTTTGAAATTGTTGCAAATTTATTATTCTCATTTTCAGATCTCTCCAGAGATGTTTAATAGGATTTAAGTCTGAGGCTCTGAAACCAGCGCCCCAGTCTAAGGTCAGGAACACTCTGAAGGAGGTTTTCATTCAGGATGTCTCTGTACATTGCTGCATTCATATTTCCCTCTATCCTGACTGGTCTTCCAGTTCCTGCTGCTGAAAAACCTCCCCACAGCATGATGCTGCCACCACCATGAGCTCAGACAGAGTAACCATTGGGTTATTGATCCCTGACTAAGGCCCTTCTCCCCCCGAAGAGTTCTGGTAGTTCCAAACATCTTCCACTTATGGATGATGGACGCCACTGTGCTCATTGGAACTTTCAGAGCAGCAGTAATTATTTTTGCAACTTTCCCCAGCCTTGTGCCTCGAGACAATCCTGTCTCTGAGGTCTACAGACAATTCCTTTGTCTTCATGCTTGGTTTGTGCTTTGACATGTACTGTCAACCCTGGGACCTTATATAGACCGATGTATGCCTTTTCAAATCATGTCCAATCAACTGAATTTACCACAGGTGAACTCCAATTGAGCTGCTGAAACATCTTAAGAATGATCAAGGCAAAGGCTGTGAATACTTATGTACATGTGATTTTTCAGTTTGTTTTTTTTTAAATAAATTTCACATTATCATTATGGGGTATTGTGTGTAGAATTTAGAGGAAATAAAGGAATTTAATCCATTTTGGAATAAGGCTGTAACAAAAAAATGTGGAAAAAGTGAAGTGCTATAAATACTTTCCGGATGCACTGTATGTGCATTTGAGACTGAATAGCACGAATCTAAAAGATGAAGATACATCAGGGAAGTGGGTTTCTTTTATATTTGCTTTTGAATGTGAACGTGAGAGAGAGAACTTTGAATAGTTGAGGACTGGAAAATGGGAATCTGAATGTTGTTGACATGGAGTTTAGCCCACTGGATTTATTTACCTGTGCACAGGGTAAAAAAAAAAGTATTTTGCTATTATTTTATATTATTGTTTTATTTTGAAGTGCTCTTAACAGTGGCAATGATTTGAATCCCTACGTCCTTGCCTGTTCTTAACAAGTTTTAGGCACGAAAACACAAGAGCCGTTTGAAGGTCGAGTCTGAACTACCTCACACTGACGCCATACAGCTCACATTTTACAAGTATTACTGTAACCTTTATTTCCTTTGATTTATTTATTCAGAAGAATAGGAGTGTTCAAGTGTCTATATATTTTTTAAAGTGTGAATCAGTAAGAATGTGCTGTATGTATGTTTATGCAATTCAATGAACGAGTGTCCTTGTTTCGATTAGAGCGTTTTTTTGTTTGTTTGTTTGTTTTCTTCAGCTAATGTGCGGTAACTCTCAAAAGCTGAACGATGAACCATCTTATGTCAGACTCGACATCTGTGTGAAAATATTGATTTGTTGTTTGGAGAAAAAGAGGAAAATAGAGAGGACAAATTCTCATGCCCAGTCTTGACTGATCTTGCATGACCTGCTTAGCATTTGATTTATATCCTAAATACTGTACAAGAAGTGTAAGATCGTGGTGCTGGGTTTATTAGACTACACAGACCGATGCAGTTGTTTTCTGTTAGGATTAGCAGATTACCACCTCATTAGAATGCACTGAACTTCAACTGTTAACATCATAACAACTGGAAAATGGAAATAAACAGTTGAAAAATGGGTTTGTTTGTTTTTCTTATCTCAAGGAAATATGTGATATATTTACAGTTGAAGTCAGAATTATTAGCCCCCCTGAATTATTAGCCCCCCTGTTTATTTTGTTCCCTATTTCTGTTTACCTGAGAGATTTTTAACATGTTTCTAAACATAATAGTTTTAATAACTCATCTCTAATAAATGATGTATTTTATCATTGCCATGATGACAGTAAATAATATTTGACTAGATATTTTTCAAGACACTTCTATACAGCTTAAAGTGACATTTAAAGGCTTAACTAGGTTAATTAGGTTAACAAGGCAGGTTAGGGGTATTAGGCAAGTCATTTTTTAATGATTGTTTGTTCTGTAGACTATCGAACAAAATGTGCTTAAAGGGGCTAATAATTTGACCTTAAAATGGTTTTAAAAAATAAAAAACTGCTTTTATTTTTGCCAAAATAAAACAAATAAGACTTTCTCTAGAAGTAAAAATATTATCAGGCATACTATGAAAATTTCTTTGCTCTGTTAAACATAATTTGGAAAATATTTAAAAAAGAAAAAACAATTCAAAGGGGGGGCTAATAATTCTGACTTCAACTGTATATGTGACTTCACCACAAAAGCAGTCTTATGGGTATGTTTTTGGTAATAGCCAAAATTATATATTTTTCTTTTATGTCAAAAATTATTTAGAAATGAAGTAAAGATCATGTTCCATGAAGACATTTTGTAATATATTTCTCAATATTTCGATTTTTTCGAACGCTCAAATTACAGATCAAATAGTTCGTCACCTTAGAATTGCAGGGTTCTATCTGACATTTTTATCAAAATTGAGTTATTCACATACTCTTAATGAATGACAACTTGTTGAAATGATGTGATGTTTTTTATAAGTTGTTTACATTTTAAGACTTTTTATTTAAAACACAAAAAAGGTTTTTTTATCAAAGTCAAACTCTAGCTTGGCTCTATAAGGTTCTTTCTGTGAGCCAATCATCATTTTGAATGCACACACGAGGACCAATCAGGATTATCTTTCTTTGTTTTTTCGCTGGTTTACAGCAGGAAAGACCAGAAAGAAGCACAAAATGAGAGTCGACTAAATAATGCCGCACCATAAAATTGAGAAGAAACCTGAAACTGAAAAGATGTGTGTAAATGTGATGATTTAGAAGCATTTTTTTTACATTGAGATGAAATGTTACATCTTACATTGTTGAAAAAGAAAGTTATTAAAAAAATGTAATATATTAAACGTAAAATATTTTTTATTTGTGTATAGTCTTTACTAAACTAATTTGCTCCTTGTCTGTTTTCTTTTAAAGTCTTAAAATGTGATATTAAATCAAATCAAATCACTTTTATTGTCACATCATTAGCAGCACTTTATTAATTTATTAATATTAATCATTAAAGAGCAAATACTTAATTTAATTGATAGGGCATATAATTTATTAAATATATATGAATTCAATCATTCACATAAAGCATATAATTCAATTAATATTACATAAAATTAATTACATAAAATAAACATCTGCACTGAACAAAATATTTAGCACAGCCTTGTACTGTATGCTTAATTTGAACAAGAAAAAATATTCATCTTAAAACATTAAATAAATGCTAAAATGGAAAGCTAAAATTAAACTTTCTCAAAAATCAACAGATTGTTACAACACCAATTAAATTTTTTTTTATTAAATTAATAAGCAGATTGTATTTGTTGAAAGTAATGCTTCAATTAATGATCTGTCAGATAGAGCCTTATAATTCCAAGCAGAAAATGATTAGAATCAGAAGGTTTTCTCTGCATTTGCCCTGTTTGTTTTACCCAAATTTGCAAATTAAACAGAATTTTGATAATTTACATTTAGAGTGCATTTAGGGTCTCTGTCATGTTAATGTATGAAAGAGAACTCTTACACGTATGTTGTCTGCTATGGAATGCAAAAACCTTGAAGCTTAATATCTCAAAATCATTTAGATTGGAGATAGAACCTTATATTCCAAGGTGACGAGTTGTATCTCAATGATCAATTCTAAAATAAATACATTTTTATAGTGCTTATTTATTCAGCTTTCAAATAATGTAAAAAGCTCACTTATAAAAATTATAGTGCTTATTTTTCTTTCGATTGTGAACTATTTTAAGGCAATTTTTGCTGCTTTCTACATATATTATCAAAGACTAAAGGGAGAGTTCAGCCATATATACAATTTTGTCACATTCACACACCCTTGTATTGTTGAAAGAAGGGGAGATGTTTTTGAAGGAAAGAAAATCCACATGAATTTGGTGGTTTACTGAAGAGACTTCTGAAGAGACCAAGCAAAATGCATCAAGCATCAAAACAATAATGTTACAATGATATTTGAAATGTTAAGTAGACACTACCTACATTTAATGTACTTTATGTTTGTGAAATCACTTTTGTCCAAATTGCACAATTGTTTTGTTTTTATTTAAATTTTTTATATATATATATATAAAAAAAAGTTTGATAGAAAACATCCTGAATATTTAAAAAGTGTACACCACTGCTTCCAGTCAGTATATTCTTCAATTTTAATATCAGTCATAATCCCACTTCAGACTTTTCTTGATGCATCATAAAAAGTTACAACATTGCACAGTTTTGATGACAACTGCGATTTATTCCAAAGACTAGTCAGTCTTTATCTGAAATAAAAACCCTTTTTTTTTTATTTGGAAACCTCTACTTTGGCACATTCTGCATTCAGCAATCAATCAAAAAACAAAACTAAAATATATGTGCATATTGAAATAAAACACATTCAAGTATATGTCAGCTTTAGTTCCATCATCTATTTTATATAAAGACACTCATCCATTGTCGAGTGTAAAAAAAACGCCACCTGAGAAATAGTTCTAGGTACATTAATAAGCTTAAATAAATACTAGCCTTGGCAATCTTGCAGCTGAAGTACAGTTTAACGTAAAAGATTGTACACTTGGGATGGTGTCCTCATCTATTTTTGAAAAAGTATTTTATCCCATAGTGCATTTTACTTACAATAAAGGGATATGCTGAAACGAGTTGGTGAAGTTTGTAATCTATATGAGCCTGTGTGACTTGATGTCTTTGTCTGGTAGTGTGAGGCACAGTGTGATAAGATGCAGCTTGTGTATGGTAATGACTGAGGGACAAATTCATCGAAACCTCAGCAGGACTACTTTCTTACCATGCATTAACAGGAAATGCCATTACCACGAACTGCCAATATCGCAAAACAGTCAGAAAAGTCATGCTTTGGTATTTGCAGCAAGTGATGACTACTACACTAAAAAAATGGATTTACTAAATTTATTTGAGGTAAGTGGTTGCAAACAATTTATATAGGCTGAATTTAAACAAACAACAAAAGTTAGCAATGTTCAACAGCTCATTTTATCTGTCACACTGTAAGCTATGACATAGACTTGCTTTTCACTACAAAGACGCCATTTTTGCGTGTAAGTAACATGGTAAACAACAGATCTTAAGCAGAAGCGTTGACATAAATGACTAACTCTCCATAATTCAACATTCAAGAGTTCACACTTAGCTGATGATTAATTATAAAGCTTGTTTGGCATGCTGTCCCGGGAGTGAGCCCTGAGCTTATAAGATCCTCGAGCCCGGGGCTCCCTCCCGTTGCAAGGCGAGAGGGGAGTTTGAGCTCAGGTAGATCTCGAGAAGTCCCGTCATAGTGGCTGAAAAGCAGATAGTAGTTTTTCTTTAAAGAGACAAGTACTAGGAGCAAGTAGGTAGGAGCAAGTCTATGGTGTTGATTTGGATTAGTCAATAAACTTAGGTTGCATGTTTTTGATCGGTGGGAGGAAACCGGGGAACCCACACAGAAACATCTGCTGGTTTGGTAAAACCTGGAACCAGAGATGTTCTTGCTGTAAGGCAACAGTGCTAAGCACTGGGCCACCGTGTCACCCATCTAGGAAAGAGGAGGAGTAGGGGTGAAAGGGGGATTCTTCAAAGCAAAGATAGCGGTGATACGTAACCCAGTGTATTTATAGTAGCTTAGGAATCTTCTGATTGGTGCATTGTGAATTGGATAATGCGGGTTCAGCCGCTAGCAATCATAAGCACGTGATCCTCTCGAAATTAGTTTATAAATAAACTCCACCTATTATGTCGTTGGACTAAATGTGCTCCTTAATTAACTGATTTTGTGATGGCAAACAGATCACCAGTAGCGCTTGACCCAGGTTACTGACAAATTAAAAGTCCTTCCGCATATATCCTATTTGACGTTATTCTCTCCTTTGGCTGCCGTCATCAGTCTCACATTTTTTTTCTTTCTTCTGAAAGTCTCGATAAAACCATCGTGGAGTTTTTCTTTTATTATTTCAGCAAATAGGGTTGTAAAAAATTATTTGTTGTACTCCCTGATTCACTGCGCTCTAAGCTTACCCAACTATGACGACTTCCAGTGTTGCCTTGACTTTTTCAAACCCAAAAACTGTCCAAAACGCACAAAAGAAATGCTCAAATTATTAGAATATTTTATTTAATTATAATTTATTTAAATCAAATTTAACCTATTACTTTAACTTTTAGAATTTTAAAACATACAGCAACCAACACCAGCAGTCACAGAACCACATAACCAGGTCTCTTTGAAACAATGCCCCCTCTTACCCACACACTGCACTTAATGTTAAAGTATGTTTTACTTTCGAAATGGGGTATAAATTCACCCTATTTAGTGTTTTAAATTCTTTTGAACATAATTAAGTGCCGCTTTGTTTTTGTTGTCAATTGTGGAAAAAAAATTATCAATAAAAGTGTCATGATAAACCGCTGTAAGTTTTACTGCAGGCGCTGCGTGATGCGCGTGCAGGCGAAGGGGAGTCAGATTTGTTCAGGGAGTCAGATTTTGATATAACTTTCCTTCACCACCTCTTGTGGGGGGCCTACGCGATTTGCGCTATGCACTGGTTACTACTAATGGAGTAGGACCACAGTTGTTTTGTTGAATAAGTTGCATATAAAATCTACGGGTGACGCAGTGGCGCAGTAGGTAGTGCTGTTGCCTCACAGCAAGAAGGTTGCTGGTTTGAGCCTCGGCTGGGTCAGTTGGCGTTTCTTTGTGGAGTTTGCATGTTCTCCCTGCGTTCGTGTGGGTTTCCTCCGGGTGCTCTGATTTCCCCCACAGTCCAAAGACATGTGATACACGTGAATTGGGTAGACTAAATTGTCTGTAGTGTATGTGTGTAAATGAGTGTGTATGGATGTTTTCCAGAGATGGGTTACGGCTGGAAGGTCATCCGCTGCGTAAAACATGTGCTGGATAAGTTGGCGGTTCATTCCGCTGTGGGGACCCCGGATATATAAAGGTACTAAGCTGAAAAGAAAATAAATGATGAATAAAATCTACGTTTCAAAACCACCCAAAGTTTGTCAACACTGACGTCTTCCACTACTGAGAAACCCGGAAATGTGAAAAGAGTCTATTTGTTTGTTTAAATTCAATCAGCATAAATTGTTTGCAACCACTTGCCCTAAGTAAATCTAATTAACTTTTTTCAGTGTAATAACTGGACTGAACCTTAAAGGAACAGCTCACCCCAAAATAGCTTCTTATTATTTACAAATAACAGGTGCAAGTTTTCAGATTTTTTACATTTCTGTTTTTCACACAAAATTTTGTTTTCTGTTAGTTTGTTTTTTGCAGACAAAACAGTTTATGGCTTGAGAACAAAGCTAAGTATAAATAATCAGAGGATTTGTATTTTTGCGTGAACTATCTCTTTAAAACTGTAAGTCTGAGGATCAGAGAGAAAGGTGAAAATGCTACACATAATCAAATTGCCGTTAAAAAAATAAAACGGCACAAAATGACCTCTGAGTACCCATGATGCATGAGCAACGAGATTTTGAAATTCTATCTACAACAAACACAGAAGTCTCTCAGAGTTAAATAAGCGGGGCTGCCCGTCAAATTTAGCTTGTTCTTGTTCCCAGTGTAAGATCCCCCAGAGTGGAGAAGAACTCCTCCATCTCGTTCTGGAGCAAGCGGTTGCGGGTCTCTGCGTCCTCGCGAGCCCGCTCAGAGTTGCGGAGTTTAATTTCCAACATGCGATATTTCTTCTTCTCCTGGTCCATCTCCTCCTCCAGCCTCTCCATTTGCTTGTGCAAAGCGACACTCGATTCCTCTAGCCTTAAAAAATGAATTATATCAGATGCTTTTTAAAAGTATTGCCAAAAATGTAGTGCTATTGTATATTACACTATTCATTTTCTCCATAATTAAGGAAATTTTTTTTACAATTATTGATAAACCTTCAAAGATGGAGCTGCAAAAATGGAGCTCTGATATTGATTATCGATTCTATATGCTTTTGTTTACTCCATCTGTTTAAAGCAACTCTTTTTACTTTTAACATATTGCTGTACGATTTTGGAAAAATCAGGCATTGCAATATTTAGTTTTGCTGTGATATAATACAATATGAATATAATTAACTCTATTTGGAATAGATTTCATTAACTTACATTGACTGGGATGAACAAGACATTTTTAATGCCTTGCATCTGCATAAATTATGAATAATAACAAGCAAAAATAAATAAATAAACAGTCCTTTAGAGTTTGTTTGCGGTGTCTAACAGTATTCAAGTACAAAAATTTTACAATCAAATGTAAAATATCAAGGTCATAGTTGTAAACATAATATTAAAAATGTGAATTTCTTTATATTTTAATATGTAATAAATAATCTAATCCTGTGATGTGACTATTGCAGATACATTGTGATATCGATGCTCAAACGATATATTGTTCAGCCGTAGTTTTATAGCTGAAAAACTACATTACCCATGATGCAGTTATCTACGCTTCTAGAAAACATTTTACACTAACAACTTTAGATGAACAGTTTTATATAATCTGTCATTTTTTTACTTTATGAGATTGTAGATTAGTTCTAAAGCCATTTAGTACACTCAAAAACTTGTTTTACTTGTTCAAAAACTTGTTTTACTTATTCAAAGACTTAATTAAAATGAGCTGAAACAACACAATTCTTGAGATTCACATAAGTTTGTTATAAGTGTTAAGTTAACTTAATCAATTTGTTTTGGGACAACATGAATGAATTGTGTGGAACCCTGCATTTTTACAGTGTAGGCTATATTGTTGTAAAAAATCAATTTGTATTGAGACAACATGAAGGAATTAAGTTAACTTATTAGTTTTTACAAATTTAAATGGATTGAACATAAATAAATTAAGTTGTTGCAAAAACCCTCTTTGTGGCAAATTGGTTTGGTTTATAGCTTTGGTTTATAATGCTTTAACAGTTTTATCAAATCTGTTTGGGAAAAAACTATTTATTGTATAAATAAGTGGGCATACTCTAAAGTACTTTATTATACTCTAGTCCTCTCTATTGAGACAGATAACCACACCCCAAACTCATTCCAAACATACCATTGGTTGAGCTATTATTGCTGTAAGTCTGAGTGAACCGGAAGTCAATGAAAGTTTTTTTTTCCCATTATGTTTATGTACCTCCAACAGAAACGGAATATTGAGTAGCAAGCGGGTTTTCCTTTTGTGCATCCTTCCCTTTTAGCAAACTAACAATTAGGGGGTGTGGTTAATAATATTGTGGCTGGAGTCGTCAAACTGATTTTAATAGAGGACTGCCACTCCAAACACAGAAATAAATGCTCAGACTTTGATTAAAGATTACCAAAACAAACTGCTTTTTATCAGTAAATTAACTTGCAAAGATTTTTGTTAACATTAACATTAATGTGTCCTAGCAAAATAATAATAGTAAATTTTGATTTCACGCAGATTTTAAACAAATCAGTTTGACCAAGAATCCACATCAAAACATCTTTCTAAACAAAATCAACCAACAAAATAAGGCACAGGGTCCCATACTACATTGTTGTTTTGTATAAAACATAATTACTAGGGGTGTGACGAGACGCCCACTCCACGAGACTAGATGAGACATGAGATTGGGCTCACGAGAATGAGACGAGACTTTTACACTATTTTAAAGAAATCCTTAATGATGAATATCAATGGAATAATCTAAGAATTCAAATATTTTGCTAATATATGAATGCAAAATAGATTTTTTTTTAAATCACAAAATGCAAAACAATTTAGGTGTTTTTTAATTAACTTGTAATGAATTTACTTTTTTAATTTTTTATGTATACAATTTCCATAATTATTCCCATAATGCAATAGTTTTATATTAGTTTAAATTAAATTCTATGCAATGAACATGCAAACACTGCAAAATATTTGTTAATATTTAAACAGAAAATAGCAAACTCTTTCCTCCTATAGCATTTCAGAGTATTTACATTGCAGACCTTGATGGTCAATTCGGATTTTCTAACAGTGTCAGATTTTTTTTGATGACCTGCTTACATTTATAATGTTTTAAATGTGACTCGTACACAATTGACCAGAAAAAAAGCAGGCGCTGACTAACAGCTGATAATAAAGAACTCTTTTTTCTCCATTCCTGTATTTATTGTTCGCATGGTTTCATTTTTTTATTTTCTTCTTGACGTTGTTTTGCTGTAGTTTATGACAAAAAAACATTCTCATTCGGCCATTTTCTTTTAATCTAGGCCTTTTTAAACCAGTAGGCAACTTGATGTAAGTCCATGGCGTGATTTCTGCACGTGATGTATGCAACAGTATTATTTTATGTTGGTTACGTGGTGGATAGTGCGCTCTCTTTCTTTCTTGTGAACATGCTTAAATACTTGTGTTACATCACACATATAAAAGCTTTTTTAGTCCCTTTGTGGAATTTGGTCACTTGAACCAGCAAAAGAAAACATCGGCTTTTCACGTACAGCATAAACGTGTTTGGTAATGATGAAGGTGGGTGTGTTGAGTCCAGCAGTTCAGTTTGTGTGTGCGCGCTTAGAGATGTGTGTAGGTGCAGAGAATATTGTGTCAAACAGCTGTGTGGACTGTCCTATAGCAAAATGCAGCTAAAAGTCCTACACGATGGTAGCCTAATAGTTTGATTTCGGTGTTTACATATATGTACTGCACTTCAATAATGCGACTTTCAGCACATCTAAAGTGACATTCCATCGCGTGGTAATGTCCATGGTTAATTTGAGTGGCTATAGTTGCAGCCTCTGCTTGGACATGAATAAAGGCCGATTTATACTTCTGCGTCAAGCGCACGCGTATGCTACGGCGCAACCTACGCGTGGATGCATAGACCCTCGCCGTAACCGTCGGTGACGTTAACGCGCACCTCTCAAAAAACGTAACGCGTACGCGTAGCGCAAGCTCTGCGATTGGTTGGCTTGGTATCGCTGATGAGTGTGGCCCGAGGTGAGAGCCACGCACCCAATGCAGCGAGTGTTTACAAGTGTGGAGTCCTGTGAAGGAGCTCCGGATGGAGACTGTTGTTTTGCGTTTACCTTATGATTAAATTTGTTGCATGTACGCCGGTTCCCGCCTCAAAATGAGCGAAATTGAGCCACTTGTACATTAAGGAAGTGATCAGAAACATACAAAACACCAGCGAAGAAACTTGACACAGAGAAACAAAAACACCTACTGCCAGCTAGCATTTCGGAAGTGTATTGCAGAGAAACAGAAACAGCACGCAGAAGTATAAATGCACGGCTACGCGCAAGGCATACGCCATGGGTTACAGCGATCACTTGACGCAGAAGTATAAACCAGGCTTAACGCAGCAGCACTTTGACCGGTGAGAAAAAAAAAGCGGTTACATCACACCTGCCCACCCAACCAAGTGGCATGTGCAACACAGAGGCCAGCCTTACCAGGTGTGTAAGCACTTGATTTGCGGTTTAAATTCAATCCTGCTTCCAATCTTCAATGCTAATTTTACCCTCACGCTCCATCATGATAACATCTACTCACGAGACAACTTTTCACCTCGACGAGAAATCTCGTCATGATTTAATCTTGTCACACCCCTAGTAATTACACACATAATCATCACAACAGGAATGAAAATACATTGAAACAGTAAAAGGGATAGTTCACCCAAGACTGAAAATTCCATCATCATATACTCAGCCTTCACTTGTCACAAACCTGTTTGAGTTTGTTGAGCACAAAAGAAGTAACCATTGACAAGTAATATTATTTTGCGTTTAACAGATAAAAGAAACTCCAAAGGTTTGGAATTATGTTAAGGGTGAGTCAATTTTTGTTTTTTGGCTGGTTTATCCTTTTAAGCTTTTTCAGATTGATGACAAAGGCCTTAAACCTGGTGAGCTCAATTGAATTAGCTAAACTTCCCCTTGTAATATGCCAAGTTAAATACATATAATCATTGCTGTGGATGTCAAACATACCTTCGTATTCTTGATTCATAGTTGGCCTTCTGTTTCTTCAACTCGCCTTTCAGCTCTGTTACCAGGCTGTTAAGTGCTGTCGTGCTAGTGTCATTATCTCCTGTGACGTTCCCCTTATCTTCAACATTTCCATTCTCACTGCATCCTGCGCTACTCACACACATTTCCAGTGCCTCGCTGCTCTCCGTGACCTCTGAACTCCTGTCTTCACTTTGCCCTTGGACAGACCAGTCCTTAACGGAGTTCAGTCCTGAGGGTTCACTACCCACAGAGTCGCCCACTAGAATCTCACACGAGGACGTGGACCAGGGTGTGCTGGCGACGCTGGGAACACTAAGACTGGATGAGGTTACATTGTCATAAGTGGACAGACGGTGCGATAAGGCTGAATCCTTGCCCATTCGCTCTCCTGATGATGTACGGCGGTGGCTGCGCAATGAAGAAAGGCCATTAATCAACCAGTTGCCTGTACTGGGCAAAGTGGACACATCTACAGACGAGCCTCCGATTTTCGCAGGCTGAGCTCGTACCCCTCCGCTCTTAAAGGAGTATTTCCAGGACGGGAGGGATTTTGCCTGTTTGCTAGGACTGACTGTCAGTCCGACCTTTTCCTGAGGTGTCATTTTGGCAGTGGTGGGAGCACCCGTATTGATATCTAAAGACGTGGCACTGCCTGATACACTTTCAACCACTTTGGATATCTGACTCGGCGATGAGCAGTTTAGCAATTCCTCGTCAGAGATCCACTCCACCATGCCACGCTGGCCTCGAAGACAACTTCCAGTCTGTTCAGAAGACACATCTCTCTCGTTCCCCACGTACAGACGTTCATGTTCACTGATCAACACCGTCATCAGTTGTTGCACCTGGGTGGTTCCTAAAAACAGATTTAAATTCAAACTCAGTGTTGTTCAAATCTGCTCCTCAGGGGCAAATATGGGATGACATTAACAACAACCAGCTCCAACACACTTGTATGGAAGTTTCTGTCAAAGCTGTACTGCAGAGAAGGAGACCAGGATGAATGTCAATGGATGAGAGGCTTCACTATGCTGAATGAACAGCTTTTACATTTACATTTAGTCATTTAGCAGACTCTTTTCTCCAAAGCGAATTACAATTGAGGAGGCATCCAGTGATTCAACAAGAATAGGAAGTACACTTAAGAAGTGCTAGCTATACAAAGAAACATGTTTGTGCTCAGAGAATTCAGTGCTAAGAGGGCTTTTTTAGAGAGAGGGAGCTAGAGAGAAAGTTCTTCTAAAGGTGGTCTTGGTTTTATTCACCGGGGTTTAGGTCATTTAAAGGATATCAGTGAATCTGCAGTCCATGTGGGAATGGGAAGATCATTCCACCAGCGTGGAACATTGAATGGAGTGAAACATTGAATGAATGTTTCCCAGCTTCTCTGAAGGTTCTCTATTAGTATCAATGGGTACATAAAGAACCTTTGACATTCATTGGACCTTTTTATTATACAAAAGATTCTTAAGAATGTGAAAATGCTGGTTAAAATGGTTCTTTGAAGTTCTATAAACTAATTTCGAGAGGAGCATGTGATATAATTGGTCTGCAATCATTGATAAACCAATCAGATTAATGCAAGCCTACAATAAATAGCCCATTTGACCTTACTTCCCTTATTTTCATTTTTGAAGAATCCCCCATCCACCCCATCTCCCCCTTTTCTTCCTTTAGCAGGGGAAGTTTTCAAGAACTACCTGATCTCTGACCCCCCACTATATGCTATTAGACCAGGCGGAGCCCTGGGCTCAATTATCTCTAAGCTCAGGGTTCTCTCCTGGGACAGCATGCCAAACCTGCAATTAGTATCAAGCAATATCTGTACTCTTGAAACATCTTGAAACATTATGTTAGATTGACCTGTTTTAGTTTAACCTTTTTATTGTATGTTAGAGCAGTCACTGTCAATTTTGTGACAGGTATAGGATACAGCATACAGCACTGCTCATTCATTTCTATGTTATCCACAAACAGTAGTTTGAAACTATTGCTGTTTTGAAATAAACAATTCTGACAGAAAATTATTGATTTTAAGTCTGCAATGTGAGGCAGACCTGATTTTCTGAAGCTTGGCTGCTTCACTTTCTTCAGTGGTAGAGCTACGGTCCCTTGTATCTCCCAATAATTAGACCATATCTAACTGTGTCCCAATTCACAGGCTGCATCCTTTGAAGGCCATATTAGAAGGCTGACTGCATAACTGTGGTGTGATGAAGGCTGTCCCAATTTTGAAGGCTCCTTCAAATATGGCCTCCAAATGCATCCTTCATTTCCCGGGCAGTGAAGGATAGAATCGACAAATCCTTCATGTCCCAGATTATCCTAAGATTAATTGTTTTCCTGTGATGGTGATGTTTTTCAAAGATTAGGCCTGATAGTAGTTTTAGCTTACTCTGATCAAATGAAAGTAAAACAAACACTTTAAAATATTTACAAACATACATTGACCCAGGTGAAGATATTTAGACTGTACTTGGCCTTCTCTGAAAGATGTTTTCTCTTGGGATCCAGCATCTGGTTTTATTAAATCTAAAGACCATATTTGCCTAGTTCAGTGTGTTTAATTAGGGTTTGAGCTAAGCTCTGGAAACAGAAAGGGAACAGATTTGGACCCCATTTTTATAGCTGTAAAAATTACTACTACTGTATATCCATACTAACCTTCCATCATTGAAACAGGGTCCTCTATTTTAGGTCGAAGGATATTTGGTCCAAAAACTGTTGCAAGGTTCTGAACGCTCATCTTGTTCTCATTCGAGTGTGATTGCACTTCATCTAAGAATCTACATAAAGACATAGAGAATATAAAATCTCTCTCATTTAATTCAATAAATGAATTGTTTCCATACTATAGACAGAAAACTGATGGGATGTCGATGTTAACTTACTTGCAAATGTACTTTAACAAATTATAATTAGCCTGAGGAAGAGTGCTGACCTGCTTTACAAGCTCACCGAGCCCCTTTAGAACACACACACAGGAACATAATTAGAAATGCAGAAAACAAGATTTTTGGTGTGAAAATGCAGTAAGCTTTTATGAAAACTCAAAGACATGCAGCGATCTCACCATTTCTTCATCTTTTAACAAAAGCTGTGCACAGGTTAGAAAGTCCTCATATTTGTTAAAGGGGATGACAGGCTCGGGCAGCTCTCTGAGGTAGAGCTTCAGTAGAGACGCCACTGTGTGAACGTCAGTGTTACTGCAAGAGATCACACACACAAGTCAGGGGCGTGCAATTTAATTGTCCTGACCAGCTGAGTGTGGGTAAACTGTCCCAGCACAAACTGACAAGCACTTAATCAGCTTAAGCCAGCCTTGAGATACACATACTGGGTGGAGTTGAGAGTGGACTACTGTTACTACTATGTACAAAACATACTTTTATCAAATAAAACATGGGCCATTTTAATCCCAAGTTGTACTGAAATAGTACATTTATAAGTACTACTCTTAGGGCATTAAAGGGGTAGTTCACCCAAAAATGAAAATGTACTCTATCAAGTGGTTCTATAGCTTTAAGAGTTTCTTTTTAGACTTCCATAGTATTTGTTTTTCCTAATATGGAAGTCAATGGTAACAGGTTTCCAACATTTTTCATTTTTTGTGTTTGGGACAACAGGTTTAGGACAAGTGAAGGTTGAGTAAATGATGACAACATTTTAAGTTTTGTGTGAACACAAAAATACTTAAAATAGAAAACTTGAAGAATACTTATTTTGTAAGGCTAGTCAATTCATGTTTATTTATAAAGCACTTTTTATCATACAAATAAAAAATAAAAAAAGTATTCAGCTAAGTTTGGTGTTGACTCAGTTTAGTTAAAACAAGGTAATCGGTTACATGGACAATACCATGGCAATATGTACCGCAAAATTATAAATTGTTTGTGGTATTCTAGGTAGTTTTTGAATAAAAGTGTCATTTGGACGTTTTTTGTCTTGTCGCACCTGTCAAACAGTGGCTTATCTCCACAGTCAAAAGCATCTTGAAGTTCTTTGACCAGGTTGGCCTGTCCTGGCATCCTAAAGAGACCCTCCTCTTTCAGACCCTGTTCCCGCATGAAATCCACACACTGCTCCACCAACAGAGGGGCCAGTCGAGGTCCAAACTTCCTCTCATACTGTACTGTGTCCTCCAAATGCTGACCAAAAATTCCTACAACAATACAAGCACCAGAGAAACATGCAAAACTGTGATATGGCACAAAAGACGCTCATAAACCTGCCGTAATATTATCAAAGCAATTTCTATTACAAAATCAAGATAATTTTACAGTACTCAATCCTACCTCGCAACATATTGGATCTGCCTCGTATACTACAATCTTCAGCAAGCACACATATGTCATAGTGAGCAAATAGACAGGAGAGAGCTCTAACTTCAGGCATGAGACACATGACAGATCCCTGTCGGCATAGGCAGCAGTCCACTTCAGGCAAAAGTGAACATTGATGCATGATAATGAATGTGTGTGTGCAGCCGATCAAAACACACTCACACCTGCTTTTGCCCTCTTTCATTGTAATGACAATTCAGTCTCAGTGCATGGAGAGAATGTGGGATGAGCGTAAGTCATTACACAGTATCATGTTGCTTAACACATTCTTTCACGCTGATGTCTTGATTATAATTATTTAGCCTACACAATTTTTTATAGAGACATACTGTTTAGGGTGACCCTTTAATGACAGCATTGTAGCTTTTTAAAGGTACCATATACTGTATAGGTTTGATAAGTTAAATTGTTCTCTGACATCTACATAGTAAGTTTATGGCTTCGGTAAGTTAAAAAAAACTCTCCAGAAGCTCTGTTACTCCATAAAATACCCATAGAATCAGAAGGTCCATGATTGACCATATATGGCTCGTGTCGTGACTGGTGAATATTAATGAGCACTGCTCTGATCAGCTCTTACAGACACACACACAGCATAATGTATGCTGAAATATAAACCCAATCAGAGTAAAGTTAACCTATGTTGCTCACCAGATCGGTTGTGGATAAAGGCTAAATTGTAATTAAACTTGACAAACGAGAGTGAGAGATGTAGGGCGTTATATTTTGAAGCTATAGTCAAAAAAAAAACAGTCAGCAACCTCTGCATGAACAGATGACAGTTGAGCTGAGTGATTTGACAGATTCAGCAGTCTACACATGTTTGTTGAAACATAACGTTACGCATCAAATTTCCCAAAAAACACGATAAATTAACAAAAGATGTAACTAAACATACCTTAAGCCTCTTCTGAGTGGACATGAATAAATGTATAATTGGTAAATCTTGCATTTTGCGTCCTGAGGCTGTGCCCAGTAGCACAGTTGACAAATTGGCGCTGGCGTTTTTCAAAATAAAAGTCCCATATACATATTAAGTGAAATGCACGCTTAAAAATTACTAAGGGAGGAAAATTATCATTGTTGTCTCACTGAAATGTTGTTGTTCAACTAATGCAGCATAAGGCATGCATATTAATGATCTTAGAGTTTTTTTATGATCTCAGAGCTTGATGACTTGTCTGGATAAACGACCCAAATTAGGCTTACATGCAAATGCATTTGTAGCTCCGCCCCTTTCAAAAAGAGGGCTGGAAGCACAATCTCATTTGAATTTAAAGCAAGTCACCAAAATGGCACGATTTGGATCAAAACCTAAAAGTGGCAGATTGAAAGAGTTATAAAAATTATTTGTCAGGTATTTTGAGCTGAAACTTCAATTATCTTTTTTGTGTAGGTAGTGACAGATTTTTTTTTTGAGAGAGAGAGAGAGAGAAAGTCTTCAGTCTTCAGAGAAAGTTTTCAGTCACAAAGTTGTTTAAAACAGCTGCTTCAGTAACAATTTTTTTTTTTCAGGATCGCTAATGTTTCATTCAAAACATTGATTTATTCGGGAACAAATACCTCCACCTCTTGTATTGAGCAACATAGCCTATGTTACTGTGTGGAAAGTCGGTTTTCAACCATGGTAAGTTACCATGTCAACTGAACTACATATACCAGAAATAGTTTTGTGTGACCATATCTATTTATCGCAGGTTTGTTGTAAACCAATGACTGAGCTAACTTTTATACAAGCTTATTTTCTAACTAAGTTGGCCTTTTGACTTCACCCGGAGGTTTGTGATGTAAGACTTGAATATCAATGGAGAGACTGAGTGATCCTGTTGTGTCTATGAGCTAAGCCAGCACTGCATATGACATAACAAAACTGTATGTGGTGGATTTTTTAAATCATTAAATTTATATTAAAATATTTTCCATTATATTCAGACCCCCAAAATAAGCCATGTTATTAAAGAACTGTAACATAATGCCTAAAGGTTCAGACACTGTCATTCAGACAGCTAGTGCTGTTGTTATTTTCGTTAGCCTGTATATCAGTCATGCAGCATAAACCAGATACAGATCACTCTACTCAAAAAAGATGAGAATAGAAAAACAGACACATGCTTGCTGCTAGTTTATTTTTTATTGTTTTCTTAAAATCAGCAGATATTGCCTCAGTGAAGCTAATGATTCATTTGTGTCTGTGTTTCTGTGTGTGTGGTCCATAAATATGAGTTACCTCCTCCAAAGGGAGCCCAGATGACACGTCTGATGGCTTTGACCCAATCCTCCATGTCATTCTGGGAGTTTGCCATAAGCAGGAAAGCCTCATGGCTGAGAGCCGATCTGTCCTTCTCTCCTGTACAGCCTAGAGAGGCAGAGAGGGGATAAAAAAATCGAATAAATTATTTGATTGACACTGATAACATTTAGTCTGTCCGAGTCCCCTATGCTTTAAATGACAGATAAATATCAAAACATGAATAATTTTATTTATTCATTGAAATTGCTTGCACTGTTTGTACAAAGAACACATTAAATACATTTATTCATTGTATTTTAGGGAATCATTAAAATCACATAATGGCAGTTTAGTGGAATAATAGGCTATAACTAGGCCCACATGGAATCTGCACACAAAGAAATCTGCAGATTTTTAGCCCATCACTGTGTTTACTTGTGTAAATGTGTGTACATTTATATTTATTCAGTTATTTAGAAATTAATTCCACTAATAATATTGTAATATAATAAAAATAACAATATTAAAATGTTCATATGATTTATTTACAATACAGTTTGTAAAGTAATATTTTCTGTCTTTTAGTAGACATATTATATGGGAGACTTGCTTTGTTTACCAAATAAGTGGATCTAATTGGATTTGCAATGTAAACACTAAATAAAAGTAAAAAATTATATATTATAATTTTTTATAATATTATATATATTTTATTATATTATATATAATATATTAAGTTTTTAGTTAGGATACGCCTAAAATCATTTCGATTTACAAAATTCTCTGCAGAACAGCAAAAAATGTCTGCAGATTCAGTCTGGCCCTAGTAACTAGTGGTCAGACTGAACAGCTATTTTGTTAGTCGGTTTCATATTCTTATTCATCAACATGAAAAACACCATTCTCATTCATTCATTTTACTTCAGCTTAGTCCCTTTATTCATCAGAGGTCGCAACAGTGGAATGAACCACGAAAAATACCATTCTGTTGTAAGACAAATATATTTAAAACACAAATGTATTAAATTCAATTCTGTTATTTAGCAAAGATTGATTGCAATGCCAGCAGGATGAATGAAGAATATAAGTAATAGTAATAATAGTCATTTATATTATTTTCGGCTTAGTCCCTTTATTAATCTGGGGTCGCCACAGCAGAATGAACCGCCAACTTATCCAGCATATGTTTTATGCAGCGGATGCCCTTCCAGCCACAACCCATCACTGGGAAACATCCACACTCACACTCATTCAAACACATACACTTTGGCCAATTTAGATTACCCAATTCACCTAAAGCACATGTCTTTATACTTGCGGGGTAAACCAGAGCACCCGGAGGAAACCCACGCCAACACGGGGAGAACATGCAAAATCCACACAGAAATGGCAACTGAACCAGCCGAGGCTCGACGCAGCAACCTTCTTGCTGTGAGGCTATTATGCTACACACTGCACCACCGTGACACCATAGTAATAATAATAATAAATAATATTAAACAATAATAATAACTATGTATATAGTAAACCATATTCAGACAGTAAAGCGATTTAAAAGATTGCAGAAGATTTGTAATTTTAATAAAAGCTTCATTCAGAAATGAATCCTGGTATCATGGTTTATAAATTTAAATAATAGGTCATAATAATATAATAAAATAATAATATGAGCCCCACAAGAACACCCCCCCACCCCCCCTTCACACACACCCTTTGCCATTATAGGAATAAATTTAATGCAAAATACAAAAGATTTTTTTTTTACCCAACAAATTTAATATTATTTCATAGTGACCCCAAAAAAACCAACCACTAGATGGCACCACAGCAACGCTAGAAGTCTCATGTGGGCAAAATTTGTCTTTATGACATCATTTTTCATGGCAGACATTACCATAGCTGTACAGAAAAAGTCTTATTTAATTTTTTAAAATGGAGGACATCCGATGAACTGAAATATGCCATGGCATTTGGAGAAGCCGTCATCTAAACTTACTGTAAATTGAAACTAATTTCTTAATACATTTATATTTTCCAATAGAGTTCATATTTGCTTGATTTGTTTAAAGATGATTTTCAAAAGCACATCATCATGCCTTGTTAAACTGCTAGCATCATGAAACTGTGACACATTTTCATTTCCTTCTTCAAATAGTCATCCCTCACCACCTCCTGAAAATATCCTCAGCATAAATTCTGTTCAACCTAGTTTTTCTGGATGGATGGTTCCATTATGTGTCTGAGCGCAGCTGCAGAGTGAGCTGAGTATTGTCAGGTGTCTGTGTGAGACTGCACACGTAGGAGCCCCTGAGGAGATGCTGACTGTCTCTGTCTGCCTGTCTGGAAGATTGTGTGAGCGGATGATGCATTGCCTCTGTGTTTGTGTCCTTGGTTCAGCTGTCTGTCTCTCACATGTAAATGCAATAATCAAACACCTGACTTTGTGAAGGAGTGAGTGACCTCTTGAAAAAAAAAAGAAAGACAAAAACTGTTGATCCCGTTTTGTGACTGATCATTATTTCTGTTTTGGAGTGAGCCATTTAAAGGGCTCTTATTTTACCTATTTTACAAGATGTAAAATAAGTCTTTGGCGTCTCCAGAATGTGTTTTAACTTTGGATTGTTTTTGAATGTCTACTTGCAGCAAATATTTAGCTATTTATTATGCTACTGTACAAAATAAACCAGAACAAACTTCCACTAACCGGGACTCCCGTTGTATGATTAAAGCATACTCCTATAATCATACTGACATTATGTAGCTGTAGTGATTATTTTCTTTATTACAAACATGAACTTTTTAAAAAAGTTTAAATGTGTAAAACTCATTTTTGAAGTTCAGCTGATCACAGAGTGTTGGAATAAATCTTTTAAGCCCAGTTTCTTTGCAAATCCTGTTTTGTGTACATGTTTATTCGCGTTACTACAGAGACATGCAAATACACTCCTGTCAATTCAGTGGGTGGGGAGAAGTTGAATTTGCATCATAGGGACCCTTTAAACTAAGATATTAACATATTTGAATAGTGTCAAATGATATTTGATTAAATTAGTTTCTACAAATGTTACAATATCAAATACATTCAAATTTTGATTGATTACAACATCATTCATTAAATTTCCTTCAGCTTATTCCTTTATTCATTGGGGGTCGCTACAGTGGAATGAACCGCCAACTTATCCAGCATATGATTTACACAGCGGATACCCTTCCAGCTGCAATTCAGTACTGGGTAACACTCCTACACTCTCACATGTACACATACACACACTACGGCCTGTTAATTTATTTAATTCACCTATGGCGCATGTCTTTGGACTGTGGGGGAAACCAGAGCACGCGGAGGAAACCAAAGCAAACACAGGGAGAACATGCAAACTCCACACAGAAATGCCAACTGACCCAGCCAGGACTCAAACCAGTGACCTCCTTGCTGTGAGGCGACAGTTCTAACCACTAAGCCACTGTGTCGCCCTTGATTACAACATGTTAATATAATTGTAAATACATGACAGTTATTAATTAATCTAATTAATGTCCTATTTAATTTATGTGCCAAAATGAGGGAAGAAAGTATTGGAGGAAACCAAGCAGAACACATTTCACTTTGCTTAACCTGCTGTAAATAGACCAAGAAAACAGTTTAAGTCTCTATTTACACATTGCTAATGTAAAATTTTATTAATGTGAACTTGGATTAATCATTTATGTCCTGCTTCTGCATTTAGAATAATATTAAAAATAATTATTGTGCTACATGTTTTTATATTATGCTTTTGAATGATGCTAACAGACAAGAAGAGACACAGATCTTTCAGCCATTGCACATTATTTATTTACAGGATTGTGCAGTGGGTAAAGGGTGAGTGGGATATTTTGGGAGGGATGATGATAAGCATCAGCATTATATGTAGTTCTGGTTATGTTTGTTGATCCACAGATGCTTCAGTTTAGGATCATTTCTGTAACGGTGATGCAGCAGCTCTCTTTCTCTTCTCTCCCTCTCCTTCTTGAGTTTCCTCTCCACCTTTTCCTTTACCTTCTCCTCTGCCCAGGTGAACAGAATCATCGGCACTTTTCTCCTGTTCTTTGGTTCCTTCAGGACATTCCCACTGAGCTGGCTCTCAGCACCTTCAAAAGGAGTCACGCAGAACAAAGAGGCGATATCATGTTCAGCCTCAGAGTCCCCAGCTTCACTGAGGTCCTCAAACACTTCAATCGTCCACGATTCATCATCCAGCACCTCCTCCTCCTCCTTCTCCTCCCAGGCAAGAATCTGTCTCATCATTCGGGGTCTTTCAGGCTTGAGGAAGTTCTCCACAAACTTGCTTTCCTCATCTTCAGTATCAGAAAGCAGGTCTAAAGCAGATATAGACCGGACAGAACTTGAAGACAATGAGCTGAGAGAACACACTGATCTCAGAGGAGCACATGCACGAGGAGGAGGAAAGGGACACACTGTGGAGAACAGCTCATCTGGTGCAGGAACATGACTAGGAAGAACAGCTAGCTGTTTGGGAGGACGCACTTGAATGGGACACCCTGGCAGGACAAACTCATGCTCAAGTTCTTGCATAGGAATGGGCCTCAGAAGATGCACTGAGGAGAATCTGTGGGAGAACAGCTCATCTGGTCCAGGAACAGGACGTGGAGGAACAGACAGTAGTTTAGGAGAATGCACATGAAGAACACACCCAGGCAGGACAAACTTTTGCTCAGGTTCTTGCACAGGAATGGGCCTCAGAGGATGCGCTGAGGAGAATCTGTGGGAGAACAGCTCATCTGGTGCAGGAACAGGATGTGGAGAAACAGCCAGGGGTTTGGGATGGTCCATGTAAAGAGGACACATAGGCAGGACAAACTCTTGCTCTTCTCCTTCCACAGGACATATTTGTGGTCTTTTTACTGGCGGCAGGGGCTTGACGCGAGCAGCTGGAAGGATGAAGTCTCCAGAGCCACTGGGAAGATTTGCTCGTTTTCCCTTTATGGGCTTTAAGACAGAGGGTCTGGCAGGAGTCTGCAGGGCTTTGACCTCTCCACACTTTTTAGCGCCCTTGCGGCGTTTCTTCCTGCAGTTGTTGGAATTTGCGGTGAAGTCCTTACACTCTGAACACTTATTCACTGCCACCAGTTCTTGAACTGTACATTGTTGTGTTTCCCTTCGATGCCAGAAAGGGATAAAACAGCAAAAAAGATTTTTAAAACTGCTGAACAGCGCCATCGTGAACGCTAAAGACCAAAAATGAATTCGTCAAGTCACAAAAGTAGCTCTCAATCGACAGACTTTTCAAACACCAACAACAGTTTAGAATCAAAACTGCAGTTGTTGTGTTTCAAAACAGAGTTCTGTTTATGACATCACCCATTTTGCTGAGCTCCGCTGAGTGACAGTTCTGAACTATGAGCAACAGCAAATGCTTACATTTGCATCAGTGGTGCAAATGAAATACGTTTCCAAGCACTCCTCCTGTGCCCTATAATATTTCCCTGACAAAAATACTTTTCACTCTGTCTGCTGAGCAAATACTTGTTTTGTCCCCGTTTTCTGCTTTTGAGCACTGCAGGCCAAATTAATAAAAATTATGTTATGGTAATTATGTTGGTGTATTATTAATATCACAATATATTTTTTCTATATACAAAAGTAAGTAAGCAATGACAGTGTTTTCAAAGTTGAGTAATCTATCCATTTAATAATTCATTTGTTTATTAATTTATTTAATAATATGCAAGTATTCTTTTAACTGCCACTAGGTGGCGGTAACTGTTTAACGAGGATGCCATTCATTAACACAGATAATGTTTACAACTTGATAATATTGATCTGAGACCGATGGTGTGGTTTGAATGTATTTCTTTGGCAAATCCGAGCAAAAACTGACGGTATTACGTCTATAATATGGCCGAATAACTTCTTATTTACTGAACTGTTGTTTACAGTCTGTTATCACATCCTCTCTCATTTTATACGACATATTTGCAATTTGATATCGCTTAACTACAGAAACTCAAACAGGACATTTCTGCCTCAGTAACGTTATTTTGAAATGTAGGCTGATAGCTGCGTTCTCCATCACCCAGTGAGTTGTTATCCCACATCATGTTCATAATAATCTGCCATATGAAATATTAAATGACGTAACCGTTACACAAATCGGTGGGCGGGGCGGGTGCGTTAAACACTCATTTTCCCCCCATGACTAATTAATGTAGGCTATACTGTATGTATCTGAATCCAAATTTATATTTTCATTTACAAACATAATAATTATATATTAGTCATTGCTTGTGAATTACAACCTATAATCAATTTACATGGCTATCGTTTTATACATATTTTTTTCTTGTTAAATATTATTAAAAGTTTAAAAAATGTGATTGAATGAGTGAATTGCGAGTGTATTGCATCATCTTCACTTGTACGTTCAGTGTTACCTTAATGACCACTAAAAAGTGATGCGTTTTTGTGTGTTGCAGGTATCAACCCTCAGATTTCACACAAAATCTCCTGAGGCTCCAGCAGACAAATGTTCATTTTGTACTCCTGCAAGGCCAAATTCAAGGTCAGAAATAATCATTCCACATTCACAACACACTCTAATGTCGGGTAATTTTGAATTCTCAGGATTGTAGATGGCCTTGCCATCCCTTATCTGCTTTCCAAAGCTGGGTTAACTGCTCAGATCCACATTCTCCTAGTGTGCATATCCCAAACAATGATTTTACTATGACATTCAACATTTTTTAATGGGAAGGTCATGCATATGGACTGGTTATCAAGTGAAGGACTGAAAAGTGACGTGCATGTTTAGCATTACACTCGTAGAAAGAACCAGTTTCATGCCTTGCAGCCCACCCTTTTATACATGATGCATTGTTTGAGATAAAACATGCACTTGGGAATTTCATCTCTTGGAGAGTTTTTACACTGGAGCGAGCCACACTTTCCTTACTGCACCATTAGCAGTGTCACACATGTCAGGAAATAAAAATATAATGACAATTTTGTATTTGTGATCATGCATTCATTCAAAAATGTACAAATTGTTACAGAAAAGTTTAGATTAAATAAATAAACCAACAAATAAAACAATCTTTATGTCCTCTTGCCTTGAATGGGTGAAAACTTGAATACTTAAAATTATTTGATTTTGATTTAAAAAAAATTCTAGCAATATTGGTTCAAATTTAGGCTCTAAAATATACAGTGAATGTTTCTAAACGAGTGTAACAAATATGCCTTTAAAAAACCACAGTGTAATGTGTTTACACCTTGAATAAAATCACCCAGTAGGCGCTCAGTCAGCAGGTTTTCGGTGGCTGCAGTGTGTCTTCTTCTCTCATGTATCAGAGAGAGACAAGAGGCAGAGCGAAGCCTGAGGCACAGTGTGCGGTTTGGCCAGCGTTAGACTGGGAGAACATCCAGCTCCATGGGCCTAAGGCTTTCTGATGAAGATCTTTATTTTCAATCCAGCACGGTGCAGTCAAACTTGTCTTTTAGAGGTGAAAGTCTGCATCTTAACTAAATAGGAATCCGGACACCAATGATGAGCAAAACTAACAAATAATAATAATAATAATACATTCATTCATTTTCAGCTTAGTCTCTTTATTAATCAGGGGTCGCCACAGTGGGATAAACCGCCAACTTATCCAGCATATGTTTTACGCAGCGGATGCCCTTCCAGCTGCTACCCATCACTGGGAAACACCCATACACTCTCACATTCACACACAAACCCTACGGCCAATTTAGCTTATTCAATTTACCCATAGCGCATGTCTTTGGATTTGTGGGGGAAACCAGAGCACCCGGAGGAAACCCACGCCAACACAGGAAGAACATGCAAACTTCACACAGAAATGCCAACTCACCCAGCCGGGGCTCAAACCAGCGACCTTCTTGCTGTGAGGCGATCGTGCTATCCATTGCGCCACAGTGACGGCCAACAATAATAATAATTATTATAATTATGTGTTTTATGTTTGCTTAACAGATTAATTTAGGCTTATTAAAATAAATATGCATAAATTCTTATTATAGTTTCAATTGTTCATCTATCTATCCACCTGTCTGTCTGTCCATCCATCCATCCATCCATCCATACATCCATAAAAGATAGAAATAACTAACAAAATACAAACTGCAATTGTCCCAAAAGACTTATTAATTGTCATTTTATATCTTTATACTTTGCCACTATTCTTCATCTAACAGTTTTACTTGTCAGCAAGAGAGTTTTTATTTAATTTAGTTTGATTGTGTACTGTATATTATTTTATATTTAAAAGGTAAAAAGTTTAAATATAATTTTAAACATATAAATATATCATTAAATATATTTTTATAGGTACAGGTTATATAAAAGTTTTATTTTTTACATAAATATGCTAAATGGCATTGGAACTTTATTTTCTCCATATATTGACATTATATTTTCACAAAGGTTATTTGAAAAAAATAAATACAGTACTTGCTTTTAATGTGGAACATTTTTGACCTACACTGTATATAAATTCCACACAGACAGACAGAAAGCCTTAGCAAATCTTAGCAAGCACCTACAAAGACTTTGTTTAACATATCTCAAATTGTTCAAACTACACAAGATTTATTTTGCTTTAAACTGACTTCAAATAGTTTTAAACAAATGCATGTCAAGTCTGTCTTGACATCTTCTTTTTCTAGGTGCAGTGTTTTACCTGAACATCTATGCGCAAACACACAGTCTGAATTTAAAATATTAAAAATAAAACAGTCAAGTTTAGAGAGGCCACAAACAAATCCTCATTTTCATTATTAAGTTTACTTTGTTAGGAAAAGTATAACTAACCTCTATTCGCTAGCACAATGTGTCAATTATGTTTCGATTATTTTTGTATAATAATTTGCTCTTGCTAAAACTCTAAATCTTTGCCACAAATCCATTATTCTCCAAACAACTGCCATTTGGAAGCTCTTATCAGTCCTGTAGGTTTGGATGTTTGTCTCTTTGTAGGGCTGTTTTTGGTTCTGATTATTACTGATGTGGTGAGTCTCTGCTCTCCTGGTGGGCCCTCATGAATCCCACTGTCATAAAATCAACTGACCCCCAGTGGTTTTCTTATATTCTGACAGCTATTACTGTAGCTCTTCCTGTGTGGTAAGACCAAGAGAAGCGATACTAAATCACAGAACTACAGCATGGGGAAAAAATTGACTATTATGTATAAACCTGTTAATAATACCATAATGCAACAGGAAACACACATAAGGACAAGCGCACACACATACACTCACACACACACACACACACACACACACACACACACACACACACACACACACACACACACACACACACACACACACACACACACACACACACACACACACACACAGTATATACATACAGGCACATATAATATACATACAGGCACATATAATATATACCATTGCATTCAGATGTTTGGGTCTTTGAGGTTGATTTATTGTTTTTTTTGTATTCTGGATTTTAAATTGAATTTTACTGCAAAAATACAGTAATAGGTACACTGTCATTTACATTAATATTTCACGATGGTACTGTTTTTACTGTGTTTTTGTTTGAAGTAATACAGCCTTGGTTAGCATAATAGTATTTTACAGAAGACATTGACTAAATGTCATTTGGCTCAACAACTGCTTATATACTGAATTGTCAGTTGACAATAAATGACATTAAAATAACTCCATTTAAGGATCCCAGTGCAGTGCCAAAATAATAATTCAATGATATTAAAAATCTATACTTTGCTGCTGTCCTTCAAACCACTAGGATTTACCCATGTGTCAGCAAGAAATTATGAATCGTCTAAAATGTAATAAAACTTTGTGCAATTGTATTATATTACTAATACATGTTTAAATACACAATATAACTATTTTATATAATTTCATGAATACAGGTTAGAAGAGTAAGTATGCTGTTGAATTTGTAAGTAAAATATGTAATAAACTGAATGACAACATTATTTGTAACATCATGCAACATTATTTTACCCATATATAAGTTATCTGAAGCACTAAAGTAGACACTTTACTTGCATTTAATATGTGTTCTATAAAAAAACACTTTTATAAGTTTATTTTGATGCACACACACCTAAATAGGACATCAACTTTGACCCATACTATATATTCTACAACCAACAAAAAGGCATGCTATTTTATTATTTATAATTTTATTTTAAAGCAATTAATTAAAGATGTTTTGTAAAAAAACTCAATATTTTTTTTATTTCTAGTTCTAAAGTAAATTGTATTTTATAGATTAAACAAACATGTCTTTACTAGTGCCCATTCAGAAGAAAACCCCAGCTAAAGGACTCCATGAAAGTACCCCCTGGTTGGGGATCACTATTATAGCATCACGATATGTATTATACTTACAGACATATTTACATGTATATCCTCCTAACAGAATAACACAAATAATCATCTGAATTATCACCATCACAGTCATCCAGAAACAAATTTAAAAGAGAGCAAGGAAAGGGTTAAACTGTCAGTCTCAGATCAGAGAGCATACGAACACCTTTCAGCATTGCTCAGGCAAAATTACAGGCCCTTACATTCACGCAACACTACCTCACCACCAGCAACAGCAGCAGCTCCACTCCTCACAGTCTGCTCCAAAAATACACGCTCACAAAGCCACAGCTTCCTGGAGCTTTTTTCATGCATTTGACACTCCAGATGTTACAGACCCTACAAGCCACAGCTGGAGCCAGCATAGATGATTTACAGGTTCGAGAACAAGCTCCCAATCGTCCATAAATTCCTATTCTGCTATAAACTCCAATGGTTAAATCAATCCATACAAGTTAACTAAGTCATGAGAAAAGCTTGTTCTTACCCTTCGCGTGAACGGATCGGTGTTCCTGCAGCTTGCAGCAACCGAGTCCCATGCTGGCACGCAGGCGCCAAAGAGGGCAGTGCTACAGATGTGTCATCCTAGTTACTGTACATATTTGGCCGTCCTGGAGGGTGAACACGCAATATAGGTGTGTGCCGTCCAGGAGAATGCGATTGAGAAAGCATAAAAAGTATGCATGGGATGGAAAATAAGCACAAAAAAATCAGAACCCCACAGTACCATCACTGCCACAAACCCGAAAAACAAGTCCTCCGTCTACTTCATTCATTCATTCAAAAAAAGAGAACTTGTTGTGTTCTCTCTCTTTTTTTCCCCAACCTTATTCTTCCCCGCCCCCCTGGTCTGTCAGACTCGCCCTCGCTCACCCTCATAGGCAGAGCCACCACAAGTGCTCATCTTTGCCAAACACTGCAAACATTGCCCCCCCAAACACAAACAGACCTGGCTAATCAATCTGTGTGTGTGTGTGTGTGTGTGTGTGTGCGATGATGTGACTTCACATGGGGTGGGGTAGGTTTTTTTGGGGGGAGGGGGGGAAGACATTTCTGCACGCACAAATCTCTGCATGTTGCCTGGATCTTTTCCCCCTATTAAATCTAACGGCTTATTAATTAAAACTTCCCCCCTTTGAAGACATTTCGGAGACCACAAGGGGCTTTATGTGCTACACAGATGCTTTTATTGCACATTGCCAAAAGGCTTTAGATCAGAGCTTTTAATGTACCAAAAGTGCAGTCTTCACAGACAGAGCGTGATGCTTCTGTAAAGACATGCTCGGATCAGACCTCTGTTCTGCAGTCTGCAGTCACGCTTTTGGGTTGAGAGCAGGCGTAAATAGAGCCATTGTTTGAATGACTGGTGTAAAAAGAGCAGGACTTGTGTAAAGCGGGTTTAGGTTGCTGTACATAACAAAACACCATTACATGGAGAAGCTCACAGCGTCCTCCTTGAAAATGGATTATAGGGGTGACAATAATAGCGAAGTGGTAAAGAAGTATGTATAAATGGAGGCCTGTGTTGAATCCCAACAACTAATGCACACTTCATTCTTAGCAGAAGTTGCTAAGACTTGCCTTTGTTTGGCTTTTTTTTAAAGCTATTCTTTCTCTGACTGCTAAGAAGTGTGCAAAGACTCTCAGAGACACAGGGGATTTGGCCCTTTATTTGCGTATTAACTTCATTTCAATAATTTGGGATGCAAGACCACCAAGACTCATCAGAGGTTTTTTTTTCCTTCATGGCAAGTTATCAGTGACTAATCAGTTTTACCCAGTGACTTACAACTGTGAACAATAGAGTAAAAACAGTGATATTGTGAAATACAATTCAAAATAACTGTTTAATAATTAAATAAAAATAGTTTTTAGTCTTATGCTTGAACATACTTAAGTGTCTCAGTTGCTTCATAATTCCATTGGAGACATGCGTGAATGTACACTGTAAAAAAAAAAAAGCTGGGTTCCACACAATCGATTTGTGTGGAGACAACTAACTTAAGTTAACTTATATTAGTTTTTACAAATTTAGGTGAATTGAGCATAAAACAATTAAGTTTTCTCCAAAAAACTCAAGAGTTGTGTTGTTTCTCATTTTAAGTAAGCAGTTTGAAAAAGCAGCAAACATATTTTTTTATATTTTTTGTTAAATGTAATTTATTCCTGTAATGGCAAATATAAAGTTTTTAAAATAAAATATATTGATAAACAAAATGATGTGAGGGCGACATGGTGGTTCAGTGGTAAGAACTGTTGTCTCACAGCAAAAAGGTTGCTGGTTCGAGTTTGCATTTTTTCCCCATGTTGTTCTGGGTTTCCTCTGGGTGCTCAGGTTTCCCCCAAAGTCCAAAGACATGCGCTATAGTTGAATTGAATAAACTAAATTGGCCGTAGTGTATGTGTGTGAATGTATGTTTCCCAGTACTGGTTTGCAGCTGGAAGACGTTGTAAAACATATGCTGGATAAGTTGGCAGTTTATTCTGCTGTGGCGACCCCTGATGAATAAAGGGACTAAGCCGAAGGAAAATGAATGAATGAAATGCAGTAAGTTAAGAAGTTAAGTTTTCTGAGAAATGTATTAAAACTTTGGATAAAATGTATAAGCGTGCCTAATTTTGCTCAGCAGGACGCCATCTACGTTTAATTGTTACTTCAAGCAAATGTTTAGATATTTCTGAAGATATACATTTTTTTAACAATTAATGCCATGACTTAATGATTAAAAAAATAATACAATTTCTGCTTTGATTGAAGACATTTTAAGGCCATTATCTGAGGTGAAAGTGAATTGACATAAGAAATGTGTAAGACTTGCAGAAACCCTGTTAACGTCTTTTAAAATTGCAGTAAAATTGCAAAAATGTAATGACCCCACAGTCTTTCAACAAAAGAGAACACAACATTAATGATTTATTATTTTCATTCATTTCTTTTTTAATTCCATTATATCCCTCTGCATGCTTTAACTTTAATTCAGCATGAAATCATAACATATTTAAATATTTATCACCCTGCAGGAGTCATTGAAAAGATTAGAGACCTTGGACTTGATTGCCATGTGAAGCCATGTGTTAGCGTATAGGTTGAACTTTTATGTTTAGGTTTAATTGCTGTAGCAACAGCTTGTGATATTTACATGTTGTAAATGGAAGAATTTTCTCATCAGTCATTTACGACTAAGTCGAGAGAGAAAGTCTAAGTGTTGCTAGGCATTTTAATGAAATATCCCAGTGAAGTGACAAAAAGACAACAGCATTTTACTATAAGATCCTTATACAGGTAATCTTGACCCAAATGGATGTATGAGGTTCATAATGCAAAGGGATTTATAATATAATATTTGTTCTGTGGATGGAAATAAAAATATAAACAAGTTAGAATATTAAATATTATTAGTAATATTTAAAAAATTGCATAAAATAATATATTAAACACCAAGTATACATACGGTTAAAGTCAGAATTATTAGCCCCTCTTTTAATTTATTATTATTATTAAATATTTGCCAAATTATGTTTAACAGAGGGCGACGCGGTGGCGCAGTGGATAGCACGTTCGCCTCACAGCAAGAATGTTGCTGGTTTGAGTCTAATAATACTTTTTCTTCTGGAGAAAGTCTTATTTGTTTTATTTCGGCTAGAATAAAAGCAGTTTTAAATTTTTTAAAAACCATTTTAAGGTCAAAATTATTAGCCACCTTAAGCTATATATTTCTTTGATAGTCTACAGAACAAACCAGCATTATACAATAAATTGCCTAATTGCTCTAACATGCCTAGTTAACCTAATTAACCTAGTTAAGCCTTTAAATGTCACTTTAAGCTGCATAGAAGTGTCTTGAAAATATATAGTAAAATATGGTTTACTGTCAGGCGACGAGTTGGCGCAGTAGGTAGTGCTGTCGTCTCACAGCAAGAAGGTAGCTGGTTGAGCCTCGGCTGGGTCAGTTGGGATATCTGTGTGGAGTTTGCATGTTCTCCCCGCGTTCGCGTGGGTTTCTTTTGGGTACTCCGGTTTCCCCCACAGTCCAAAGACATGCTGTACAGCTGAATTGGGTAGACTAAATTGTCCATAGTGTATGAGTGTGAATGAGTGTGTATGGATTTTTCCCAGAGATGGGTTGCAGCTGGAAGGGCATCTGCTGCTTAAAACATATGCTGGATAAGTTGGCGGTTCATTCTGCTGTGGCGACCCTAGATTAAGAAAAGGGACTAAGCTGAAAAGAAATGAATGAATGATTTACTGTCATCATGGCAAAGATAAAATAAATCTGTTATTAGAAATGAGTTATTAAAAGTATTATGTTTAGAAATGTGTTGAAAAAACTCATGTTAAACAGAAATTGGGGAAAAAATAAACAGGGGGCTAATAATTCAGGTGGGCTAATAATTTTGACTTCAACTGTAGATGCCTCAGCAGAATCTGTCACACAGGCACGTACTCTGTAGATGCAGATCTATGTGTAGTGTGACCATTGTTAAAAAGGTAGACGCGTTATTAAAATAACAATAATAAATAAATATATAGAAATACTTTAGTTTTACCAAAAAGATTTAATATAATATAATATTTTTTTCTAGTTTACAAGAAAATATTTGTTAACATAAAAATAAATGTGGATGCATTAAATATTTTTAGATACAACTTTTAATTTTTATAATATATTACAAAATTCTAATTGTAGTAAACCCGTGTTAATAAATGTAAACTTAAAGTCTCTCTAATCTGTTTTAAATCATTTCTAGTATGGAAGTATAAAAATACATTGTATTGTCATCATAATAACAGTATTTGAATTAATGATTTTATTTATGCCCAATTTAAATGAATGGATGTTTGCCTAATTGGCTAATCTAATATACTGTATAATATCATACATTTGTGAGTTTGAATTTTTTTTTATATTTAATATTTATTTGATAATGTACTCTTCCCTTTTTCTTTAAATATTTTTAGTTGTGTTTTTTCATAAATCTTATCTTATTATTCTATTTTACAATGTGATCCCAGACTTTTGGACCCCACAGTAGGTAGTCAGTATTTTGCACATGAATAGATTTAAGTCTTCCCAAACGTCCTTCATGTCTCCTCAGAGGACGCCTCATGCCCTCTAGTGATTAACTCCTGTAATGGGGAAGCTGTATTTCATCAGTAACCATATGCAAAGCTTCTCTTCACAGCCTGCGAGCACAGAGCCTTGTTTGTTACCTTGCTTTGCCTATATATTCTCCCCTTGAGTGACAAACAGTATGAAATACAGCATTCACATATGATATCCCAATGCCACAAAAGCTTTAAAATAGTTATTAAATCAGACCACATAAGATTTAGATAGATTTAATTACCGTGTCTCCTACCTGGAACTATTTCAAAAAGATGCCGCCCGGGTTCATCAAGATTGGCTGTCAGCTCGTTGACTTGACTACCCTGCAATGGGATACATCCCTGGAGAAGGAAAACAGAAAGACTTTAACCAGTGAAAAGAGCTCCGAAGGGCACATTTTGTCTCCTACTGTGCCTTTCACTAATGCAACTTTTGATAAATATAGGAAAAGAAGGCTGAGAAAAATCACTTTGTTGTTTAACCTTTTGACCTTTGGTTCAAAATGGTACCAAAAAACAAACTGCTCTCATTGAAAACAAATAATTGCAAGCACAGTTTTATCAAAAAAGAAATATATTTGTTAAATATATGTGTCACAGTCATTGGCACTACATTTTCAGTACTCCTGGGTACATCTTATGAATATAACACATAAATCAAACTCACTCAACATTCAACACAATAGATAATACGAATGAACAGAGCTTCAAAAAGGTTACTGAGCTTCACAACATGGGAAGTAGCTATAAGAATACAGTAGAAATATCAAGGAAAAATGCCTATTTCTACCATCAGCGAAATAAAAGATATTCCAGTCAATTGTACAGTAAGTGTTGTGAATGTTATGGCCAAAACATAGACAATTTAAGAAATCCCATTGGAAGTGTTCCACTCATTGTAAGTATTAAGAAATACCATTCATTCATTCATTCATTCATTTTCTTTTCAGCTTAGTCCCTTTATTATTCTGGGGTCGCCACAGTGGAATGAACCGCCAACTTATCCAGCATTTGTTTTACGCAGCAGATGCCCTTCCAGCCGCAACCCATCTCTGGGAAACATCCATACACACTCATTCACACTCATGGACAATTTAGCCTACCCAATTCACCTGTACCACATGTCTTTGGACTGTGGGGGAAACCGAAGCACCCGGAGGAAATCCATGAATGCAGGGAGAACATGCAAACTCCACACAGAAATGCCAACTGACCCAGCCGAGGCTCGAACCAGCGACCTTCTTGCTGTGAGGCGACAGCACTACCTACTAAGAAATACCAAACAATGTCTATTTCTACCATCGGGACAATAAGGGAAATTACAGTCAATTGTACAGTAAGTGTTTTGAATGTTATGGGCAAAAAATCTTCAAAAATCACCATCAGGAAAATTCAAGAAATTCCATTGTAAGTGTTCCAGTCAGTTGTAAGTGTTAAGAAATACCAAAAAAAAGAGCCCATTTCTACCATCGGAGCAATAAGGGAAATTCCAGTAAATTGTACAGTAAGTGTTATGAACGTTATGGCCAAAAAATCTCCAAATATCACCATCAGGTCAATTAAAAAAATTGCAATCAAAAATTCTCCAAAAATCACAGCTGGAGAGGTGCAGAAGTTGAGGTTAGAAAGTCTACAAAACTACCATACAATGTCATTACATTACCACAAACTGTTTGAAAGGGTTACAAGAAAAAATCCCCTACTCTCAACTTAAAACAAAGTTCTAAAGGAGCATGAATTTAGCATAGCCTCCACTAATTTTGTATTTTGTCAATATTTTGTGCATTTTGGATAATTATTTGACTTCTTTTGAATTCAGAATTATTAGCCGTCCTGTTAAATTTTCTTTTTTTTTTTTGTCCCCAAGTTCTTTTTAACGGAGAGAAGACTTTTTTTTAACACATTTCTAAACAAAGTAGTTTTACTAAACTAATTTCTAACAACCAATTTATTTGCTTATTTCTTTTCTTCGTTAATTAATAATTTCTTTGCCATGATAACAGTACATAATATTTTACTAGATATTTTTCAAGATACTAGCATTCGGCCTAAAGTGCAATCCAAATGCTTTGCTAAGTTAATTATTAAGCAAGTCCTTGTATAACAGTGGATTGTTCTGTAGGCAACTGAAAAAAAATGCTTAAGGGGGCTAATAATGTCCACCTTAAAATTGGTTTAAAAAAAACTGCTTTTATTCCGGCCAAAATAAAACAAATGAGAAAAAATATTATCAGAAATACTGTGACTGTTTCTTGCTCCAATAAATATCACTTGAGAAATATTTGAAAAAGAATCAATATTTCACAGGAGGGCTAATAATTTTGCCCTCAACTGTACATGTAGGTGGTTGTTCTTGTAGAATAACATGCGACGGGCTTATAAGCAGCTGTTGTACAAGACCAAAGTTCTTTATTGTGCAAAAACAACCAGCTAGATATACATCATCCCGTTTGTTAAACCGCTACTTGCCACAAAAATAAGACACAAACACAAACATTGATCTAAGCTGTAATAATTAATGAACTTTTTAATTAAACGTAAAACTGACAGAAACAAAAGCGGCTGAATTATTCCTATACCAACTTACTTATTATTCAGTGACAAGATGATGCCAAACAAGTCAAAAACTGTGGCGGGAAAGATGACAGTATAAATATAAATATGAATGTATCCAATAATGGTCAAGATGATTTTGAAGTAATCGGATGAGCCTGTTTTATTAGTTTTTAGCAGTTTTTATTTTGGAATGACATTATCTTTGGAATGTCATAATTGTACAATTAGAAGTATTCAAGAAAGCAGTGTAATAAAAAAAAAAACGCTAAACAATAAAGACATTTCCATTGCTTGCTCATATTTACCAAGGGTGCCCATATTAGTGGAGACCATGCTACATTCATGCTGCTTTAAAACTTTTTAATGTTTTACGCCGGAAAGCATTAGCTGAATGAACAATTTCTCTTCAGGGATAAATAGAGATTAGTGTTTCATTAGGCTATTTAATTTGATTAATGATTTGCAGTGCTAATAATGGCTCGCGAGGCTCACCTTCAGGATAGATAAGGTGGTGTGGGATTATAGCTCTCTGTTGTTTGCCTGGCCCAATTTTATGCTGTAATCAGCAATGCTGAGTCATGCATAATTAGACCCAACCACAGTCAAATCATAAATTATGCACCAGCCTCCTTTAGCTCATCCTCCATCCTTCGCTGGCCCAGCATTAACACAGCAACGCTCTACTAAAATCCCAGTTTAAATGACATTTCAGAGGGTATGCACTGAGAAGGGAAAACGCTTATAGGGTTACCCACTCAAATGCAAGCTGGGCACATTTCTGCGATGGAGATTGAATTTAGCTAGGGATGGAGATGGAGTGGGGGTGGAGAATTACAGGCAGTTTACGGGCTCCACAATTGAAGGATGGATGAGCCAGAGCGGGTGCTATTCGATGAGGAAAGTCATGCTGCATTAGGGGCCACAGGTCAGCCGCTCTGGATCCGCTAAATGCTTTGACTTACACTACAGCCAAGCAGGAGGGCAATGTGTTTCCAGATTAGTTTGTCAGGCTAACAGCATGCTGATGTCATCCTAGTGTAATGGAGATGGCGGAGGATATACTGTACTGTAGCTGAGCTGGCAGGGGAGGAAGAAGCACTAGCACATACTGTGATATACAGTTGAAGTCAGAATTATTAACCCGCTTGTTTCATTTGAATGCTTTTATATTTTTTCCCCAAGTTCTGTTTAACGTTTTTTTTCAACATACATAATACACTGTAAAAAAATCCGTAATTTTAAGTTTTTTTCCAGCAGCTGGGGTGCCGAAAAAAAAACGTAAAATAACGACCGTTAAATTACAGAAATTTACTGTAAAATAAAGGACATTAAATTACAGAAATTTCCTTAAATTAAAATTTTTGGCAAATTTCTGTAATTTAACGGCCGTTATTTTATGTTTTTTTCCGGCACCCCAGCTGCTGGAAATAAACTGCAGATTATTTTACAGTGTAGTTTTAATATCTAGATTCTAATAACTGATTTCTTTTATTTTTGCCATGGTGACAGTATATAATATTTTACTAGATATTTTCCAAGACACTTGTATTAAGCTTAAAGTGTAATTTAAAGGCTTAACTAAGTTAATTAGGTTGACTAGGCAAGTTAGGGTAATTAAATCATTGCACAACAATGGATTGTTTTGTAGCCAATCAAAAAAAATGTTTAAGGTGTTAATAATATTGACCTATTAAAAAATAGCCAAAATAAAACAAAAAAGACGTTATCCAGAAGAAAAATATATTCTATATATAAAAAAATATATATATATGAAAAAGACTCAAAAGTAAATTGTTAAATGTATTAAATATTTTACCATGAAAAAAAACTATATTTATACAGAAAAATGGAAAAAAGTTTGAAAAAGTGGAAGATGAGAGTATATCATTTATTTTACACAATGATACACAATGATGTATTTGGCCAATTTGTTCAAATGTATTTAGCAGTTTTTGTCCCTTTTGTGTAAAAATATAGTAATTTTTTTGTGCAATTTTTGCATTGTTTGGAGTATTCTGTATTTTTTATAATCCATGTACAGTAATTCAAAAGGTGTTGAATGTTTGTATCTCTTCAATGTTAAACAATTTATTGGAGCAATAGAATGTAGTATTTTAAAACTTACAACAGCTGAATTCAATTTAATTTAATTTAATTTAATTTAATTTAATTTAATTTAATTTAAT
>CAIGQZ010001313.1:10184049-10204606 GCA_903798205.1 Danio tinwini
TAATTTAATTTAATTTAATTTAATTTATCCCTCTGATGTAAAGCTGTTTCTTTGAATGGTTAAATTTTAGTTTACATAATATAGGGCGACACGGTGGCTTAGTACTGTCACTTCACAGCAAGAAGGTCGCTGGTTGGAGTCCCGGCTGGGTTAGTTGGCATTTCTGTATGGAGTTTGCATGTTCTCCCTGTGTTGGCATTGGTTTCCTCCGGGTGCTCTGGTTTCCCCCCAGTCCAGTTCTGTTTTGTGGGTTAAACTTGAAAAGAGTAAAGTCATTATATCTCAGAATCAATGCTTAAATCAGTAAGACGAATAACATTGATTTTTTTTATAGTTACAGTTATTGATCGGATATTAAATAAAAGGTCATGGTCTTATTTATTTATTTTTTGCAACATTAATCGTCATCTTGTTTAGACACAATAGGGTCAGTTTTTTTTTGATTAATGCTTTTTAAAAAACGACAACCTTATATTTTAGGAAAAATATTTTGTAATAAATCATCTGCCTGTCTTTATTTTTATTCCCAGGTTGCTCTGTCCTCTTCCCGCTCTACCTGTGGTTTGGTTTCCTCCTCATCCTTGTAGAAGTAGAGGTGGTCGGTTCGGAGCACAAACCAGCGCAGTTGCCAGTTCTTCATGATGCTGCGCTGTTTCTTCAGCCAGCCGGCCTTCAATGCCTGCTCTTGGAGGCTAGGGGACGATGGCCTGCTGAACCCGCGGGACAGTTCCCCCATGACCATGCTCTTAGACCTCGCTGAAAAAGTAAACACACACAATCAAACATGTTAAGACTTTGTGACACGGTTATGTTCACATTCAGTTCATCCAAACTAAGTGTATCAGCCTTTGTGAATTTGGACATGCATAGTGCGACCACTAATATTCATAATTCATTTATTTTCCTTTAGCTTTGTCCCTTATTTATCAGGGGTCACCACAGTGGAATGAACCGCCAACTTATCCAACATATGGTTTACGCAGCGGATGCCCTTCCGGCCACAACCCAGTGCTGGGAAACACCCATACATGCTCACATTTACACACTATTGGCAATTTAGTTAATCCAATTCACTTATAGCATGCCTTTGAACTGTGGGGGAAATCGGAACACCTAGAGGAAACTGATGGCAACACGGGGAAAACATGCAAATTCCACACAGAAATGCCGACTGGTCCAGCCGGGACTCGAACCAGCAACCTTCTTGCTGTGAGGCAACAGTGCTAACCACTGAGCCACCGTGCCACCCTCCACTAATATTGGCATCCTTGGTAAATATGAGCAAACAAAACTTTGAAAATATATATTTTTTATGTTTATCATTTGCATAAACAGCATTGTTTTATCAAAAACAGTTATCTTAGTTAAATATATGTAAGTGCTGCTCGATTGTCAAAAATAAAATCATAATCACGATTATTTTGGTCAATAATTGCAATCAAGATTATTTAAAACTATCACAGTATGAGTGGCCATATGACCATAACTTTTTAATAGATTTATTTAAAGATGACTAATAATAATAATCATGTTTGGCTGCAGGAATTGAGTGCGCTGTCACTTTAAGAGCAACACAGGTCCAATTTATTGTTACACATGCATTACACGTTTATTTATGCATGTTCATTATTACTCATTTATTATAATGAGAGTTTATGTGAATAATCAGTAGGTGCCACATTATGACACATTTCATTGAGAGAAAGTGTTCGTGTTAATGTGTGTGTTTGTGTTCTGCTCCATCTTTGAGGCTGAGCGCATGAACAGAACAGAGCAAGTTCTCTTTTGTCTTTTAAAAAACAATAAATATTATAGACTTCAATAAATCTATCACTTTCCACGCAGCAAAAAATTATATGAGATTCATGAGTTTTTAACAAAAGTTACATCGTTTTACAGATTTCCATGGGAAGTTGGGTTTTGTGGGGAAACAGTTGTAGACTGCTGTACTGCTGTACTGATTGTGTTTTGTTATTTCATAATTGTTGGAGGTAAAAATTTGTATTAAAATTTAATTTTGATTAATTGACCCTTCGAAGGCAGATCCGGCCAATCCAATCACAGTGCCGATACTCTGTGCCCTCGTCACAGTCAGACTAACCAGGCATAGTAGAGTAACATCAGTGATTTACATGAAAAATGGTGTACATGTTCTCATATAGGACTTACAACTTAGACAGCAGACACCTAGAAATGCTGGGCAAACTATATTTAATCTTTTTCTGAAACCTAGAGAAGTGTATAAAAAAGGATATTAAAGGATATTTTCTGTTATTATACTGGCACAGCCCCCATAACTTTAGTGTACGGACATGTGGCGTGATAATAAGCAGTGAACTACCCAATAGTATCTGTATACAGCCTTGATGATGCAAGCTGAGACTGCATATCTTAGTGATGCAGTATCAGACACAATGCACTCAATGGAGCTAGTGACGTCACTGTGAGGGGTAGGCTTAGGTGAGCCCATTAAAAAGCATTGGATGCAGCTCAGATTGCAATGTACCAGGTGTGTATCCAGACCCCTCTCGAACTATCTAAAAACTCAGAAGGTGACTGGTGAGAAACAGAAAATCATTCACTTTTTGTTGCTAAATTGTACATAAATCATTCACTATTTCTTTGGGGAACGCACAAATTGATAGTGAAGTGCTGTGGCTGATACTAAAAGCTTGTACACATATAGTAGGTGACTAGGAATGTTTATATGAGGTTATACATAAAACATGTTGACCAAATTCTCTGTCATTCATCGCAATAAATAATACCACTAAACAGAGCTGTGATTTGCACATAAAATGTTGTTGAGCTTAAGAAAATAGGTGACTATAAGAAAACAGCAGAAAACAAAATTATACCATTAGGGAAATAATGAAGAAATTACAGTCAACTGTATGTGTTATGAATCAACTCATCTCGACCCAACATAATTTCAGAAGGCTTAAGCAGTAATCAAAAAAATCATTAAGAATATTTTAAGCAATAGGTCAATAGGCTAAACAATAAAGCTATTTTCCTCATCTTTGTTTATACAGTGTTTAGCAGATATGCCAATATTAGTAAAGGGCACTGTATATGCACATAAAAATGCAGACATGTGTATATATGCTCACCAATATGCTCACCACAACTGAAAACAAGATGTATCATGCGTGCCTTATGACAGTTATGTAAAGAGCATTTTTTGAGCTTATTCTTGAATTGAAATACCCCTTGTGTTGACCAGAGACAACCACAAACCACAGCAAAGCGGAGGCATCGGGCAGCTGTTTTTGAGAGGTGTGTTCAGTGTCATAAGCAGCAGCTGCATTATAGTGGTGGGCCGGAAGGGAAAAATCAATCCTGTCTTTCCGGTGTGCTGAGAGCAGCAGGAGAGAGTCACTCCCCAGCTTCATTTGTACAGGCGTGCTTAGGATCAGTCTGGATCTCCCTCTTTATGTTTCGTTTCACTGCTCTTATTTGCGAAGTCATGATTGATTTTTTTTCCCTCTCTCAGCTTTATTAGAGTGGTTTACAATCACTGGGTCATTTCTGCTCTACTGTCCTGCAGTAAAATGACAAAGAAAAAGGGTCTGCCCTTAAAAAAATGCTCTAATAATAATAATAATAGTAGTAGTAATAATAATAATAACCATAATATAAAAAATGTATAATATAAAAAGCAATAAAACAATTTTCATAGAAAAAATAGTAACATTTTGTTTTATAGTAATATAAGCTTTGGTCTTGACAAACTAATTCTTTTTTGTTGTTATCATTGTTGATTGATTTAAATTTTCAATTAAATTATTCATTAAACTTTTTATTTTAATGTCAATGTAATATAATTTAATATTTAGGCTAAATAAATAAATAATAATAGATAAAATTAATCATAAAAAAATTAATATGATAAATAAATGTGATTTATTTAGTTTCTTATTGACTGAATAATAATAAAAAAATAAATAAATAATAATAGGCGGCATGGTGGCACAGTCGCCTCACAGCAAGAAGGTTGCTGGTTCGAGCCCCGGCTGGGTAAGTTGGCATTTCTGTGTGGAGTTTGCATGTTCTCCCTGTGTTCACGTGGATTTCCTCCAGGTGCTCCGGTTTCACTAACAAGGTTAAAGACAAGCTATGGGTGAATTGGGTTAGCTAAATTGTCAGTAGAGAATGTGTGAATGAGAGTGTATGGGTGTTTCCCAGTGATGGGTTGCAGCTGAAAGGCATCCGCTGCATAAAACATATGTTGGATAAGTTTACAGTTCATTCTGCTGTGGCGAGCCCTGATTAATAAACGGACTAAGCCAAAAAGAAAATGAATGACTGAATAATAATAATAAATACAATTTATTACTTTCATTTTAATTCTGGTTTATTATCATTTATTTTTGTTTTATATTATTTCAATATAAAAAAGATATCTAAAAAAGCTTTAAATGTAGTTGAACAAAGTATTTAAAATGCATTCGTTCAACTATTTTATTTTTGTTTATTGGAAATACATATAATCTAAATAACTAGTAAAAATATATAAAATATAACAAATATTAAAATATTAATTATAATAAAAAAATATTATAATTTCTCTTTCTGTAAGTCATTTTAACATTAGACAGTTTCTCAATGGCATCACCCTCCAGGAAGTGATGTCAGTTTTGTGGACAAACATCCACATATAAACATTAGGTTCATAGGTGAATTCTGTTTTTGTATCTGTTTTTTATTAATTGATTTTCCTCACTCTAAAACATTCTATCTACTTAAAAAAATCTAATAATATACAAAATACAAACCTATAACATTATATAAAATGTATTTATAAAAATATAACAGCCTCATTAAAGTGAACTCTCAGTCCCTCCCTGAACATTGCTCATTATATTTCAATTATTTTTTCTCAAGTTATCATTATAATACTTTTTTAAATTATAGTAAGTTGATTATTTTTCTTTTTTTTTTTCTTTTAAGCAGAATAGGCAGTGTAAAACAAATGATTTAAGCACTGTTCATCTGGCTGAAGGGCTACAAATACTGGCACTCTGTTTCAATCACTGTAAGTAATGGATGCCTCATCAGTGTTAATGTACAACTCACAGAGAGGAAGAGGGTGGGAGAAAAGCCCCTAAAATCATCCAGCTCTTTGAACAACATCCCCTAGGGACACACTGAACAACGTCTCTCCTTATTACCCATAAACCAATGGCCAACTCTCAATAATATGCAGGTTTTGGAATAAACAGATGAGCATAGAAAATGTTCCTCCATTCATCTGATTTTCTGCTCTTATCTTGTGTTTAAAACCTAAAAATACAGAAAGTCTAAGGAGTCTATGCATATTTCATTCACACTCATTTTTTGGAATGATAAATTAGCCTTTTTTATGTATCTGTTCCTTAAATATCCGTCCAAGTGATAAAGACTTGCGGAGAATTATTAAGAATTAATATCAACAATTAATCTCTGCCTGAAGTGATCAGGCTGCTTAAAATAGCCATGCAATAAAGAGTTTCATACAAGACATGTTTTATGGGGACACCTTGAGTATGGCTTGAGGAACAGAATAATAATGAATGCTGTGCTGATCTTAGTTGGTTTGGATTAGTCCTTAGTTCCACCTATTTATATTATACAGTAAATAACAAATCAATTCTACAATTAGAAAATTTACATTTTAACGATGATAGTGCAGCCCCAAAATACTGATTACATTTAATACAGGATATTTATACTTTGCCACTATTTTACTTGTAAATATTAAATTGATTATTATATATTTTAGTAAGTAAAGAGCAGAATAGGTGTTATAGGTAATTTTTACATTAATATCTGCATGAAAATGTTATGACATTGACATTGTTTCTTGAAAATCAGGGTTATTCCATCAAATATAAACACACAGATTAAATCTTTATTAATTTATTAATCTACATTATTTGTATTAAATTTTAACATGAATTTATCTGAATGAGAATGCAATGTTATTTCATTCATACTTTTGCATAAAAAAATTATATATTTTTATTATATATATTTTAAGCATGTTATATTCTCATTCAGATATATTTATGTAAAAATTAAATAACGCAAAATATGTTTTTCATCTGTGTTTAAATCTGTGTTCTGTGTTTAATATATATAACATTTTATTTTGTTATTTTTTTTATGGAAAAGCCCTGATTTTATACAAAAAATTGAATGCACAAAGGTAAAGCACACATCGGAAAGGTTATTGTAAATTCTCATAATGTTCTGACACTCAGAGTGAAAAATCACAGCAGTCTGCAAATGAAAGCTGGCAGTGTCTCTAAACCTGCTGTGCTGAATATGTGCTGTAGCTGCTTAAAACACAGTGAACCCAAAACCCTCATCAAAAGTGACACAATCCATATGCAGGATGACAAACGCAGAGCCAAGCAGACAGACAGTGTGCTTCAAATGCTCCTGTTTGCTTTATGTTGCACAGCAGGGCAGAAATCAATCCACAAATAGCCTCTTACAACAACTGCTGAAGCAGACAAGCCTATTCTCCATTTAGAAGTAGAAACTACCTGAAAAATCAAGCAGTAGTATTCATTCAGCTTTAAACGTGACATTGAATTCGAATTTTTTTGTGTGTAAAGTTGGTCTGTGATAATGCTGTATAATAAAGTTAAATCACTTAAATCACACGTATTTACCATTTATTACTTTTAGTACATTTTGGCCATTATGAATGTTGTTATAAATTTTTTTTTGCATAAAATAAAAGAGTTACTATGTTTTTAAACATGTTTATGTTAATTTTATATTCAGACAATATGCAATATGCAATACCAATGTTTTTAAAATCATAAGAAAGCAATATTTGTTGGAACAACACTGATTTAACTATTTTTTTCTGTATTAGTGTCATTGCAAAAAAAAAAAAAAAAAATCCTCTACAGTTGAAGTCAAAATTATTAGCCCTCCTGAATTATTAGCCCCCCTTTATATTTCCCCCCAATTTCTGTTTAACGGAAAGAAGATTTTTTTTCAACCCATTTCTAAACATAATAGTTTTAATAACTCATTTCTAATAACTGATTTATTTTATCTTTGCCATGATGACAGTAAATAATATTTTACCAGATATTTTTCAAGATACTAGTGTTCTGCTTAAAGTGTAATTTTAAGGCTTAACTGGGTTAATTATGCATGTTAGAGTAATTAGGCAAGTTATCATATAACAGTGGTTTGTTCTGTAGACAATCGAAAAAAAAATTTAAGGAGGCTAATAATTTTGACCTTAAAATTGTTTTTAAAAAATTAAAAACTGATTTTATATTCTTTTTTATATATTTATATATTTTTATATTCAAGCTGAAATAAAGCAAATAAGACTTTCTCAAGAAGAAAAAAATATTATAAGAAAAACTGTGAAAAAAATCCTTGCTTTGTTAAACACCATTTGGTAAATATTTGAAAAAGAAAAAATAAATCACAGAAGGGCTAATAAATTTGACGTCAACTGTATATGTGCTGTTCTTTAGAACTAATCCATAAATTATTTCACATTAAAACTTACTGTACACTGTGAGTTGACCTTACAGTTCTGTGTATTTTACATATTTACATGTCTTACTGTATCCCCAATAGCTTTTCTCGTGCAGGTGAAACAGTTTGACATTCAGCTCTTATGATTTATTGCATCTGCAAGTCCCTTGATTCTAAGTGTCCAAACTACAATTCATCATAGACCAAGAATAGAACAAAAGTAGAGTTCATGCACAAGAAAAAAAAATGACATGGAAAAATGATCACTTATGCTTGATTTTTCTGCATGAAAAATCACACTATAAAACATCAGCCATGTGAAGCATGATCGTCATGTGTCAAGACCTGAATTATAATTTCTTGGTTAAGGAGTGTGACATATTAGCCTACAAACACTGGCACTCATTAACCACTAATCAAGTTTTCAATTTACAGCATTTTATTACAGTAAAAATACAATTTCTAATGTAATATTGATATATTGGTATATATCACTGGCTTTGTAATACAAGTGTAAGTATTGATATCTCCTGTTTATATGTTTAATATATATTCTACATATGTTGTATATATCTGTTCATAGAGACGGCCATTCCCCTCTGATTTTAAAACTTTTTAAACTGAATCAAATTGACCTTATGAGTCTGTTGAACTTATATTATGTTAAACTGACTAAAAACAGCTTGGGTAACTTATAAAAATGTCATGATTTACTCAGTTTAACAAGTTACAATAAACTAAAAACATATGCTGTCGTGACTAATTGATCATATATATATTTTTACAGCATAGAGATGATTTTTAAAATATATATAATATTTTTAAATGTTAAAAATCTTGTATATGTTAAATAAAATATGAAAAAACATTTTCGTCTTTGCTATTGAAAATTGGGTTTATTCCACCTAATAAAACATTTATAAAGAAAAAATGTGGTATTGTGGTGTCTAAAAATGAATATAAATGTTTGAAAACATGTTTTATTTTATGTAAAAAATATACAGAACAACATTTTTATTGTAAATTATGAATAAATATAATACTTAGTGTACAAACAAACAGAGAAACTGGGCATTTTCAAGCGGCCTCTTAAATTTCTTTTAATAGCTGTATATTTTTGTAATTGTACATACAAATATGTCATGATTAATCATACATTTTCAGGCATACAATATTTACAAGAATTATTTGACAACACATTAATAGAAATAACAAGGAAAACAGTGTAGCCCTAAAATACTAATTCAATAAAAAAAAAAAATGATACCATCCCACTATCTTTTAAACCACTAGCAAAAAGTTTCTGACCAACACTAATTCTTGCTTTTTCTACATATAATTGCAAAATTAAATAACACCACAAAATAAAAATAAAAAAATCACCAATATGAACCATGATTATCATGTGTCAAGACCCCAATCATGACTTCTGCTTAAAGAGTGTGACACAAATAATCCAAAGCCCACTTACACTCATTAACCACTAATCAAGCTGAACAATGTTACCAAGCAACCGCCCAGTGTGCTGGATCACCGCCACAGAAACACACATCCCATCAGCTGAAAACAGCCCAAACGAGGGTGATGCTGCTACAAATGCCCCAAAAAACAACACATCACACTAGTCTTACCTCTCCTAGACTGCCTGATCTTGGGACTTAGCATGGTGTTCATATCTGAGCGCTGCTGTCCTGCATCCACATGTTGGGATGGGCACTCTTCTCTCCTCCTGAACCTCGCCCTGTTGCACCTCTTCCGGCTGCTCTAGACAGCATCTGTCTCTCTTTCTCCCTCCCTCCCTTCCTCCGTCTCTCTCTCTTTCTCTCTCTCTCCTCTTTTCATGTCCCACTGGCCAATTCCACACAGCGGCTCCTCCCACCCTCATCATGCAGAGGCAGCCGGAGGAGAGAGAGAGAGAGAGACACTCACATCCAGCCTTATTCTTACCCCACAGCAGCCAAATTAATTCCACTCCGGACTGACCATTAAAGGCCTGGATGGTTACACTCAATAATTCAGTGAAGCAGAAACAGAAGGCCTTGTGCCATTTAACCCTCCTCCTCCTCCTCCTCCTCCTCCCGCCTTTTATCCTTCATCCTAATTGGCTCTTTAGCCTGGTGAATGTGCATGTGCTCACGCTACTACTGTACTGTTTGTACTTCTCTATTTGCCTTTGTTGCGCTTGTTTTTTTATCGTCCGGGTATTCATTGTTTCACTTCTAAATATAACAAAAGAAACTGCAGTTAAAGAGGTAGTTTGCCAAAAAGCATTTTTGCACTCTCATGTGAATAGTTTTACACAGATCTAGCTCTAGAAACAACTCAAAAGTAAACCAAAAGTATGTATGTGGTTTACAAAATTATTACAAAAATGAGCAAAAATGACATTGTAAATATTTTTTACAGCCAAAATATTTACACAATCATTCCATGTTTTAACTTACTTAACAGAAAGTAAATGAAAGTCGAGAATAAAAGTAAAATGTGTAGGTTTGCTAAAATGTTTTTTTTTTTTCGATAAACTTTTAATAAATTTCTTGATTATCATAGTTAACTGGACATGTATGTGTGTTTTTTATGTGTTTTAAAATAAGCTTTGGAGAGTACACTCTCAGAAATAAAGGTACGCGAGCTGTCACTGAGGTGGTACCTTTTCAAAAGGTACAAATTTGTGCCTAAATGGTCCATATTAATACCTCAAGGGTACATATTAATACCTTAAAAGTTCAAAAGTGTTTCTCTTTTATAAAAAAAGTTTTTCTCTTTTTAATTTTTAGGTACTAATATATACTTTTGAGGTACCAATATGGACCCTTCAAGTACAAATGTGTACCTTTTGAAAAGATACCACCCCAGTGAAAGCTTTCGTACCTTTATTTCTGAGAGTGTACTCACCAAAGCAAGCTGCATTTATTTATTCAAAAATACAGTACAAATTGTGAAATGTTATTCACTATAAAATAACTGTTCCAAAGTAGTTCATAATTTTATTTAATAATTTATTCCATTTTAAAGATGAATTTTCAGCTTCATTACTCCAGTCTTCAGAGTCACATAATCCTTCAGAAATCACTCAATATTAATAATAATATTAATTATTATTATTAATATTAATGGTGATAGTAATAAAAGCAATAATGACTGGAGTAATAATTTCATTTGAAACCACATACAATAAGACAGCTGTTATTAAATTTTTTTTAAAATAAATATTTAACAATTTAACAGTTTTTTGCATTTAATAAATTCCGTCTTGATAAACAGAAAAAAACATGACAAAAAACTGACCCCAAAATTTGGCCAGTAGTGTTTATATAAATATATGAATATACATGAATTTATCAGAATGAGAATGTAACATTATTTTACTCATACTTTTATAAGAAATGTTTTGTATGTATACTATGTACAATTAATAGAGGAATGTAAATTTATGTAAAAATATGAGTAAATAATGTTTTTCTCTTCTGAATTTTGAAAAAAAAAATTGCAATGAAACGACAAAGATAGATAAAAAAATCCAGACTTTAATATATTGAAAAATTCATATGGGTTTTTCCTCTAAAAAATTCAGCTGTTGTGTTCAGTTGAAAAAGAATGTATACAATTTTCTTTTATCTGATACGATTACATGATACATTCCTTTAAATATTAACCTGTTATTAATTCTTCATTTTTCTTTATCAGCATCATCATCATTATCATCATCATCTAGTTAACATGACAATAAGTTATGAAACACAATATGTTTATATATATATATATATATATATATAATCTTAAATAAATTAGAAAGTAACACTACAATAACCATAATACACATTGGATTTCCCAACATTTGCAACAGTAACAATTCTGTGATTGGAAAATATGGTGACCATAAGCAAGAAGATCTTAAAAATCATATAATAATAATTTATAGACAAAACATCTAATAATTTCATACCAATCTAGCATTCAGTTAATCAGCTAGAACATATAACATCCTAATGTTATAACTGTTAAAATAAATTTCCATTCATACTGTTAGTAATATAGGTTATAAGACATGGAAATCAAATTACTATTAAGGTTTCAGTCAAACAAGATAATTGAAAAGTCACATAATTACCTAAACATCTCCATTGTTTCTTTGGTAGTGGTGAGCACTCAGAGTTGTACATTAGAGCTTACTGTATAACATCTTAAATTACGACGAGAACCAAACAGCTTCAAATATTAGTGCAAGTAAAAGGAGAACTAAAGATTTAAATGTTCACCAATGTGACATCTAACAAGAGACTCCTACTCAATGTCTTAAGGAAATGAGGGAGGAGAATGATTTTGCCAAATGAAGATAATAAATCCATATCATAAGGAGTGTTTACACACATTAATGTGTACCATCAAAAAATAACAAATGTGGTACTTGGTAGAAAAATACTCAGTAACCCATCCAATTCACATGATTAAGTCTAAAAAAAAACTTAACTGCATTATAAAAGAGGAAATTTCTAAAAGCCAAAAAGTGTCAAGTCACAAGAAGGCTGGTGGATTGACAGACATATCTAAGGAAATGATGACTGCTAAAGAAGAAGTGAAAACAGCAGTGCAGTGGTATAGGGCCTCTTATTTTGCTGTTAGTTGGATGCTGTCTGACTAACACATTACAGTTCCACATATCCTTATAGTTTAACTAAAACTAAAGAAACTATGCGTACGATAGGGGTAGGCAATATGGGTTTTTAAATGAAGATTTTCTCATTGTTTTCATTCTGTTTTTGACAGCAGCACAGTACAATTGTTGAAAACTACACCATAAATCTAACTTCATTTCAAATTTAATTCAAGAATTTTCAAGGATCTGTGTTTGTTTTAAGAACTTTCTAGGCCTTGAATCCATGTCTGAAATTCAAGTACTTTCAAGAAGTGTGGGAACCCTGTTTCTAGTATTTATTGAGATAATATCAATGCCTATAATTTATATGTAATAAATTCCTCTATCTTTAGATAAATATATTATTTTATTATTTTTAGTAAAAATATTATTTTCAAGCAACACAGTGTGTAGCGCTGTCACCTCACAGCAAGAAGGTCTCTTCGAGCCCCGACTGGTTTCAGTTGGCATTTCTGTGTGGAGTTTGCATGTTCTCCCCATGTTCAGCTCGGTTTCCTATGGTTTCCACCACAGTCCAAAGATATGCGCTATAGGTGAATTAATAAGCTAAATTTGCCGGAGTGTATGTGTGGGTGTGAATGCAAGAGTGTATGGGTGTTTCCCAGTGATGGGTTGTGGCTGGAAGAGCATCCGCTGCGTAAAACATATGCTGGATGAGTTGGCGGTTCATTCCGCTGTGGCGACCCCTGATTAATAAAGGGACTAAACCGAAAAGAAAATGATATCTCTTTCATTCATACTGGACACTAGAGGGCGAAAATGAGAAAAAGGAAGATAGAAATGGATGAACTTATCAAATATGTAAGCAATAAACAATGGGGTATGCTCAATGACTTTTTAATTTTCAGTGAGGCAGCTCAAACGCTTCTGGTGAATTGTCTTTCCATTACAAAATTGCCACGTTTAAGGAGAGGGGTCTGGTTGCAGACTTGGTGCAGTTGCAAGCTGAGTCGCATAGATTGCTTTTTAATGGGCTTACCTAACCCTACTCCTCATAGTGACGTCACTAGCTCCATTGAGTGCATTGTGTCTGACATTGCATCTCTGAGATATGCAGTCTCAACTTGCAAATCCAAGTCTCCATCCAGATAGTACTTCGTTTAAGATCTCGTTTCTTTAAAAAATGATCTTCACTACCTGACTTACAAACGATTCATTCATTCATTTTCTTTTCAGCTTAGTCCCTTTATTAATCTGGGCTCACCACAGTGGAATGAACCACCAATTTATCCAGCATATGTTTTACTTCCAGCTGCAACCCATCACTGGGAAACATCCATACACACTCATTCACTCACATACACTACGGACAATTTTAGCTTACCCAATTCACCTCTACCACATGTCTTTGGACTTGTAGAGAAAACCGAAGCACCTGGAGGAAACCCATGCTAACACGGGGAGAACATGCAAACTCTACACAGAAATGTCAACTGACCCAGCCGGAAACCTTCTTGCTGTGAGGCGATTGTGCTACCCACTGTGCCACCGTGCTGCCCTGATATACGATATAAAGTGAATTTCATGAGGTTCCTTTTACAGCATTGATGTAATCAATTAAATAGACTTTACCATTCATTTAGTTGTTCAGGCGTAAAATGAAATGAAAGACTATTTAAACACACTGGAGCAGCAGGTTAGCGCAGAAACTCTATTGAAAATACCAGCGTAAAATAAACGTCCATATTTTTAATGGAGCAAAACAATGGAATTTAATGCAGTGCTTCTTCTCTGGTCTGAGACCCACTTTATATTATATATCAATCAGGCAGTGAAGATTATTGGCTGCGTCCGAAATCGCCTACTACTCGAGTAGATACTACATTTGAATTTACTTAACAACCATTAGAAAAGTATGTTCTATATAGTATGAATGTGAACAATATGAATGGAACTTGGATGTATTACATCCGCCATTTGTCATAATCATGTGACCTACCCACGTCAGTTGCGTCGCTGCACTCCCATTTATGAATTTTCTCGTGTGGCATCATGGGATAGCGTAGCGTCTATGAGATGTACACTTCAGAATCTTACCGGAAATAGTAGGTCATCCTGGTACTTCTCACATACTGTTTTTCTAATACTATGAATTCTGACATTTCCCAGCGCTGGGTTGTGGCTGGAAGGGCATCCACTGTGTAAAACACATGCTGGATAAGTTGGTGGTTCATTTCGTTTTGGCAACCCCTGATAAATAAAGGGACTAAATTGAAGGAAAATGAATGAATGAATTTGGACATACTACTTGGCTCGCATACCATTTTTAACATACTCTATAGAATGGAAGTATGCATTTCGGATGCAAATCTTAAACGCACCAATTTTGTAATGGCATGACAGATGACAGGCTTGACGGAAGCGTGTGAGCTAGCTTACTGAAAATGAAAAGTCCTTGTGCATATACCCCATAGATTTTGCCATTATACATGTGTTTTTGTTCTTCAGGCCATCCTGGGTAGTTTTAAAATTAAGCATAATAAAATACTAATAGACTTAGCTTTCACCACTTTATAGAATACCAAAGTGGTTTGAAACACATGACTGATGCTATAAAGTGAATTTGTAGTGAAAGTATGCCAGTAAATCTGTAAACAAAATCATACACATGCAAAACCGTATAGCTGAACTGTATAGCTTCTGCAGTACATTTATTCATTGCACGGAGCAATTGTAGGGTTCATCATTATAATCATGGGAAGGCTAATTCTAATCTTGAGTATATTCAAACAATAAGATATCGCCCATCTCTAGCGTGGGACCAAATAAACCAGCAGTTATACTAAACTAGCATTTAACCTAGTAATAGCTTGTGGGACTGAAGATGAGCACATGATGCAGTGATTCACTGTGAAAGACTTTTCAGAAACTGATCCCCTATCCAGACAAACAGTGTCTGGGAAAATACAATAAATGGCCTGAATCAAACCCTCTACTGGATGTCACATGGATAAACTTGAATATTTAGTTGCATTAGTAGGACTATGCCACAATAGCTCTAAAATGCATTTATTTGCTGCCATGTCACTTAGACATATGATATAAGCTTGCAGATTCCCCTATTGAATGGCATCGCTGCAGAAAAAATCAATGGAAAATTAGCAGCGGACTGCACAGACCTCACAGATGATTAATGACGGACACATCTTAAAAGCAGGGCTGGAAATGAAGCTAGAGTGCTTCACTATATGCTAATGCAGTCAGTAGACAAGCTGTGATAAAACAATATGTTTAAATTATTATATACATTTAGTGTTAAACTAGTTCAGATTGATATAATAAGAGATTATGTAATGATAAAAACATGTACCCTATATCCCATTGTTGGAAAATAATGGCACAAATGCCACAAAAATGCCCCACAAGTGATTGATTATAATGCACTGAGCTTTATACAATCACACAGATTCAATAAGATTTAATTTTGATTAGTCACCACTGTTTTATTGAGTGTGTGTCTGAATTCTGCATGTTTCCAATTTGTTTTCTACTAATCAACATTAATTAATACTAAAATATCAAGAGCAATATTTAAAAAAATCTGTGATAACACTGCAGCCCAACCCTAAGGAATTTGTTTTTATTTCATAATTTCAAACTCTGGATAATATTTTGAATGATTAATGTAATAAGATAAAGTTAACTATTTCACATGAAAGACGACATACAGTTAATAAGGTATACAAATTGCTTATAAGACAAAAAGATTTTATTAAAAAATCCTCTGGAAATCAGTTCCAGGGCCAAATATTGCTCCATATACTATAAAATTCTGATCCTATCACAACATAATATGTCAATAAATGACTGGGCATCAATTTTTAATTTTGGCAAAAAATCTTTTTGGATTAATCACGGATATAATAATTAATAATAATCGGTAAAATTGTCAGTAAATTTAATATTTTACACAAATATTAAATGATAAATCAAAAGGCATTAACTGACATTGAAAGGCATTTATTTAGAATATTTTTTATAAAATAATACAAATAATAATAATAAAAAAAAAATCTACAGTACAGATATGGTACAATTACAAAGTGGCAAGACAAAAGTGCCCTCTGCTTAACTCAAGCATTATTAAAAGATTTTTAATCTGGGCAATATAATTCCCCTTCCCCCCTCTTATAAACTGTTGTAATCTAAATTGTTTTATTTTGTTTAAATTGTTTAAAAGTGTTACATTTTACAGAATATTCCTTCTAAATTGAGGCTGGAATACACTTCTAGTCTGAACAGATTTACATACACTTTGTATTACAGGGACAAAAAGAAAAGAAAAAACAACAACAAAGGATCATACAATATACAGTTTTCAGTTTATGTACAGTTTGTTCTAAAATCATTTGAAAAGATCAAACATGTCTGACCCTCCAACTGGGTACAATCATTGTCTGAATCTAGAAAATGTCCATCATAAACTACACAATCTTTTATTATCTGTAAACTCTGACTGCTGATTGGCTTTGACTTTGGTAACACTGCCTCCCCCAGACTAAACTGGTGTAAAAACTGGGAAAAAGTTGTAATATATTTATTTATTCATTTTCTTTCGGCTTAATGCCTTATTTATCAGGGGTTGCCACAGCGGAAAGAACCGCCAACTATTCCAGCATATGTTTTACGCAGCGGATGCCCTTCCAGCCACAACCCAGTACTGGGAAACACCCATACACACTCACATTCACACATTCAAACACTACAGCCAATTTAGTAAATTCTCCTATAGCGCATGTATTTGGACTGTGGGGGAAACCGAAACACCTGGAAAAAACCCATGCGAACACGTGAAGAACACAAAAACATCACACAGAAATCCCAACTGGCCTAGCCTGGACTTAAACCAGCAACCTTCTTGCTGTCAGGCAACAGTGCTAACCACTGAGCCACCGTGCCGCCCCAAGTTGGAATATATTGTGTTAAATCAAATTCAAACTATTAAATCTAAATATTTGATTAATTCATAAATTAAGCAAGTGCATTTGATTTGTTTGAAAATTATTTAGGAACAAAAGGTGTTGCTATAAAGTGAACAAACATTTATCTCTGACAGTGTTTGGAACTGTTTTGGTGGCAAAACAGAAATAAATGACAAATTGTGTTTAAAATGAACTTAGTAAATATTAACAATAACACTTAAATTACAAACCAATTCCCACTATTAATATTGGCTGTTTATTAGTACTTATACCCCCGGTTTCACAAACAAGGTTTAAAGCTAGTCAAGATTAAATTGCATGTTTGAGCTGTCTTCACTCAAAATAACTTGCAGTGAGATGTCTTAAAATCCATCTGTGTCATTTTTTTTCTCCAGGTGCACACCAGTAATATATATTTTCTAAGGCCATTTTTATAAATGTGGCTTAAATAGCCTAATTTAACTAAGGCCTAGTCCTGGCTTAATCTAAGCCCTGTTTGTGAAACTGGGCCATAAAATACACATTATGGCCCAATCCCAATTCTATTTTTGTACCCCCACCCCTTCCCTTTGGCCCTTAAAAGCGAGTGTGAATGGGAAGGTCTTCAAAAATGACCCCTAAGAATTGGGACAGCACTACAGCACCTGCACAAGTCATCATATGTCATCGCAATCTCTTGCTTCATATGAGATCAGACGATGGCAACTGCTGTAGTTATTCCAATTGTGTTTTTTTTTTGGTATTTATCTTCAGGAAATCACAGAAGGCAAATATTATGTTATCATAATGATCTAATGTGGAAATAAGATCGTAACTATACTGCGCATTTACACCATGGCCATATTTATCTATGTACAACATTAACAATATAGCAGAAAACAAAATTAACAACATTAACATTATAGCAGACACTATAAAAAGCTGATTCTCAGCCACTAGACTTTTTTTTGACATGGTGTTCGAGCGTCATCAAGTGTCAGAATGTTGTGGGACTGCTGTACAGGAGTTATTATTAGGGATTATAGATCTCAAAATTTAGCTGTTTTTATTTTAGCGTTTTTTTATAAAAGCATGATGGTAAAACACAAACGCGGTTATGGATGTATTAAAACGTGTTTGTTTGTTGTAAAAATTCATAATAATGACAAAAAATACTAACTTGTGGGTCTCCTTACATCCGGGTGCAGCAAAACTGCCGTTGTAGCTGGTGTATTCTGGGAAATTTTCTTACCCCTTGGTTTTCGAGTGTGGTCTAGAAAAATGTTTGTTCGAAGGGCTATGTACCCCTTCCACTTAGTCCTACGCCTTTAAGCTAAAGTGAATGGGAACAGGGCAGGTAAGGGAAAGGGCTAAGGGGTAGAATTGGGATTGGGCCAAAAGTATACATTACCTAAACCTAAAGTGACTACTGTCTAATAACTATTAATAACCAACAAATTAGGAGTTTGTTGAGGCAAACGTCAATGTTAATATTTGTTAATAGTGAAAATTGTACCTCAAAAGAAAGTGTGACTATAGAAACTTAAACCACACTCATAAAAAAGTCTCTATATGCTAAAAGACTGACTGTGCTGCTGTCTTCTTTTCCCTTCCAGCAGGAATGAAACAACTGTACCCAACCGCTGTCTTTTGGAAGGGCCCTTTAGGTCATACCGCCTGTAATAGGTGGTGGTCCCCCTAGAAACAGCATCAAGCTGCTCTCCCAATAACCATCCCACCCAGAACAGTGAGAGGAGGTTAAGCAGGGTGAGCAGTAGGACCCAGGCCTCTCGTCCCGCCACCGAGCCCCAGTCTGACAGCTGCAAGCCTGACACTTTCAGGTAGAGGTAGAAAACGGCACTAAGGATGAAGTTGAGGTGAGCCGTTACCATAGACATGAGGAAGAGGATAAAAGTGCGGTGGTTTTCCCGTCCCACACACTGGTTGAGGAAGAGGCAGTGGTGGTCGTAGTCCTGGATGCACATGTCACACAGGCGACAGTGTTTGCAGTTCTCCACTTGGATTAGCTAAAAGAAAATGGATTGTAGATATTAGATGGGTTGTATTATTATTATTATTATTATTATTTATTATAATTCACACACACATATATGTAAATTATAGGTGGTTTATTCCGCTGCTGTGACTGAAGGAAAATAAATGAATAAACTAATTAAAATTAAATGTCTCAAAATAAATTAATCGGGAAACATATCCAGTGCTGATTATTATTATTATTTACATACGTATTGTGAATTATTGCTTTGATTATTGTTAATAAAAAGTTCAATCTAATAAAGACTTAATATATGCACTCACCGGCCACTTTATTAGGTACACCTGTATAATCAGCCAATCACATGGCAGCAACTCAATGCATTTAGACATGTAGACATGGTCAAGACGATCTGCTGCAGTTCAAACTAAGCATCAGAATGGGGAAGAAAGTTGATGTAAGTGACTTTGAATGTGGCATGGTTGTTGGTGCCAGACGGGCTGGTCTGAGTATTTCAGAAACTTCTGATCTACTGGGATATTCACGCACAACCATCTCTAGCGTTTACAAAGAATGGTCCGAAAAAGAGAAAATATCCAGTGAGTGGCAGTTCTGTGGGCGCAAATGCCTTGTTGATGCCAGAGGTCAGAGGAGAATGGCCAGACTGGTTTAAGCTGATAGAAAGGCAACAGTAACTCAAATAACTACTTGTTACAACCGAGGTATGCAGAAGAGCAACACGTCCAAACTTGAGGCGGATGGGCTACCGCAGCAGAAGACCACATCGGGTGCCACTCCTGTCAGCTTAAGAACAGGAAACTGAGACTACAATTCTCACAGGCTCAACAAAATTGGACAATAAAAGATTGGAAAAATGTTGCCTGGTCTGATGAGTCTTGATTTCTGCTGCGACATTCGGATGGTAGGGTCAAAATTTGATGTCAAAAACATGAAAGCCTGGATCCATTCTGCCTTGTAATGGTTCAGGCTAGCGGTGGTGGTGTAATGGTGTGGGGGATTTATTCTTGGCACACTTTGGGCCCATTAGTAACAATTAAGCATCGTGTCAACACCACAGCCTACCTGAGTATTGTTGCTGACCATGTCCATCCCTTTATGACCACAGTGTACTTATCTTCTGATGGCTACTTCCAGCAGTATAATGTGCCATGTCATAAAGCGCAAATCATCTCAGATTGGTTTCTTGAACATGACAATGAGTTCACTATGTACTCAAATGGCCTCCACAGTCACCAGATCTCAATCTAATAGAGCACCCTTGGGGTGCAATGGTAGATTTGCATCAGCGATGTGCAGCCGACAAATGTGCAGCAACTGTGTGATGCTATCATGTCAATATGGACCAAAATCTCTGAGGATTATTTCCAGTACCTTGCTGAATCTATGCCTCGAAGAATTAAGGCAGTTCTGAAGGCAAAAGGGGGTCCAACCCGGTACTAGGTGTACCTAATAAAGTGTCCAGTAAGTGTATATTTTGGTCTTTTA
>CAIGQZ010001313.1:10216108-10237099 GCA_903798205.1 Danio tinwini
TATATATATATATATATATATATATATAAACAGTGTATAAACAGTTTGTTTCCGTTTTAAAAGTAAATATATTATTATTATTATTATTTCTACAATTAAGAAAAATAACATTATACTTTAGGGTTACCAAGTATTTTTTCCAAAGAAAAATGTAAATGTATTAAGTGTAACAGGTATCAGAAAATCAGAAACAGACTCAAACTGTTAAATAGCACATGAGGCCAGAAATACACAATAAAGTAAACGATATGTGGGTGATAGAGTAGAAAAATGAACTGAACAGGATCAGGAAGGAGAAAGTGAAATGTTAGCTGAGGATCAGTGCGATCTCTCCCATCATCATCATCATCATCATCTGTAACTGTGGATCAGCTTCCTCCTAGTTTACAACACAACACTCACCCTTTTGTTTCAGGACTCCTCTATCCTGCTGTAATAAATGGGAAACTCTATCGATCTCTCCCCGCTGAACCGATTCAAATATACAACTTCCTGAAACCTGCAGCATTCTGCCAACCGTTCATTTGACCTTCTTTCGGTTGAAGAAACTCGTGGTCAAGTGCAAGATATTCATTATTAAATGATATTTGAATAGCTTTGTTAGTTTGCAGCAGCCAATATATCTTCGTCCACCATAATACTCGTCCCGTTAGATTATCCGATTCGACACAAAACAGCCAATCTGATAATATGTAAATATGCAGCTCTGATTTAAGGAAAGCCCCGCCTTCTGTAGGTGGATTCTACCAATCAACAGATTGTCTGTAATACCTAAAACGTCCTCTAGTAGGCGCTTGGAGGCCCAAAGTACTCGCTATTTAAAATGCATTCGGTGTTTTCACTCATCGAAGGCAATAGTAATAAGCATAATCAAATAAAATATATTTGTTTGCAATTAATTATTGCAAGCGCAAACGCTGATTGGTCCACCTTGATCACGTCGAAAGGTACTGCAGACGTCTATATGAAATCTGATTAACTCCACTGCAAATTTGAATAATTATTAAAAATAATTTTAAAAAAGTAAGTAAGTAAATAAATAAATAGTCATTTGCCTGGGTAGAGAAAACGTGCGAGCCGGTAGGCCTAATACCCGCCCATATATATTTCCCATTTCAAGTACAACCCATGTAAATGAAAAGCTGAAATTGTTTCTAAATGTTTATTTTAACACGAATTTCCTAAAGCTACAGTATGTTACCTCAAAATACAGTTCTTGGGATCTTTTTTGTCGGACTCGTGGCTCGGACAAAGGTTCTTTATGCCTGTCCTATCTGTCCTGTTTACATCTGTTCCTGTCCATGGTAAGACAGAACGTATGCATGCGGGGTTTTATGCCAAAGTAACCCAACCAAAATCCCATTCTCAAATAAGTTAAGCATTAACCTGTAGTCAAATCAGGGTCTAATTGAAACATAAAATAACATCTCGATCAACAGATTAATGATTTTAAAATCACAAGGGGAAAGACTACGACTTATTCTAAAACTGTATTAATATTTCGTTTAGTCAGTAGTTTTTAATTGTTCCTAAAAGTAATGGATGTCTTTGTAACTATGCATTGATATTATTGCTTGGGTTTTCACTTTCTTTTATCATGGTGTTTATTTTTTGTAACACTATTAGTTGTTTCATTAATTCTCTCGATTTTTTTACATGTTCACGGACCCCAGTTTGAAACCCCCTCTCTTGTTTCAGTGTAATATTTTGTAATATCTCAAATCACCACACGATGTCGCCATTGCTTAACATTTGAATTATTTAGACTCGTTTACTGCAATTATTAGAATCACTTTAAACATCAGAGGGCAAAGACACTGTTTACATTTCCTCAGACTAATTTGTGATTGGTCGATATAGAATATTCATTTTGGAATAATCAAACTAATACAGCCCTATTGATCTTCTGCTGTGAGTCTACTGAAGTGTGGAAAACACAAACACGCACATGTATGCGCTTTGAAAATCCTTCTTCTGCTTTTTTTACTAGGAAGTGAAGCACATGACCAGGCGCAGCTGATGTCAGAGTTTCACATTGTGCAAAGTTCAGCCAGCCGGTGTGGATAAGGCAGATTAAGAGGCATGTATGAACTGGCCATTCACTCACTGAGCGTTGTTGTGACATGGGAAGCCAGAGGAAAGCCTTCTGTCCAGCCATAAACGACGTACACAAGCCTTATCAATGACTTGAGATGCCACCTACTAAACTACAGGTATGTTTTAGATTGCAGCCTACTGAACTGAAGTTTCACATAATATTTTCAATGGTTAATTCCTTTGTACTGCATATAATAACAGATGTTGACAGCTTTATTTTGAGAGGTCGTCGTTTATTTTGAGGAGTGTATGTTATACTGTAAGTGCATTCAAACCTGTTCTGTCACTTGGAGACTCAACTTAAAGATAGAGATAAACAAGGAAGCTTGGCTGATTTTAGCTAAGTATTTCATAAGCCTCATTTGTTTGCCTTCAAACTGATTTTATTTGGTCAGATTTTATTGCATAAGAGCCAAGACAACTGCTGAAGAGAGTCAAGAAACGTTACTGCAGTTAAAGCTGTTAATAAAATAAGGAGATGACATTCATGTGCTGTATTTAGATATTGAGTGGATAAACTAGTGAGGGATAGTGCAGTGCAGACATGTCATTTCTCCTGGAATGCGAGTTGTCCTCCCTGTAGCAAAACAAGCCCACGTCTTGACATCACAAGATCACATTAACGTGCGAACAGCTGATTGTAAGATGCAGGAAAACCCACCGAATTACTGCTGTGATTTGCCATTTGAAGAAAGGCAGTTGAAGATCAGTATTTTATTGTCAAACACTTCATTTTCTGCGATTACGCATGAGATTTTTATATTGAATGTTTTTGTACAGTGCTCATTCTTAGATCTGTACTGTAAAAGTAGCCCAGATCATTTGTTTTGGGAAGATTTTGATGGATAAAAATCTAAAAAGGTTGTTTTTGTGGAAGAACTTCCTTGCAGGCACGTTCTTGAAGATCCAGTAAATGTTTTAAAATCTTTTATCAGTATCTACAGTAAGTGTCTTCCTGTAATTTTATTAATTTTTTATTTTTGAAGGAGCCGGGTGGGGAAATGGACAGAGTCGGTAAGGAGAATGGGGAACTCAGTGCATCAGGGGAGAGCGCTGAGAGCATAGAACCGAAAGCCAGCCAAATCCCCAGTGATAAAAATGGGGACCTGAAAGAAGACAATGATCTAGAGGTGGTTCTGAGAGAGCAGCTAATTCAGCTGGATACTATAAACCAACGGTCACCAGAAAAAAGAGAGGAAGAGCTTAGCCGACTCCTGCTTCTGTTCATTCAGGTACAGTAAATCAATGAGACAACTGAATAAAAATGTTGGGCACAAATGGTATTTAATCACAGAAACAACTTCATGTTATACACGAGCAAGATCACATGAGTAGCAGTGGGATATGGTGATACTGGTGTCCCACCAGTGACGATATACAGCCATATCACACTACTATGAGTGTGATATTGCATTTATACAACAGTTTGGTGGCATAATCGTAAATATAAAAAAGAAAATCAAACACGGAGAGTTGAAAAACCCTTTTGTATGAGGAACTACTTTCTTCCACCATTCATTCACATCTGCAGCTGACGTCAGAACAGCAGAAACCGTTGCACAAACGTGACTTTGGAGCTAGTATTTGAAGGATTCTCTAGGTTAATATCTAAAGTGATGATAAAACAGGTGATTTTGCTTACATTTTAAGATTATAATTCTACAGAGATTTCCCAGTATTTCTCTGTTGCAATCGGGATATCACAATAATTAACCCTGAAAATACCAAAGGCAAGCCAAGTTTATTTTTATAGCACATTTCATACACAGTGGCAATTCAAAGTGCTTTACATAAACGAGAATAAAAGAGACAAGTATGGGAACATAAAAACAAATAATATAAAAACTGATTAAAATGTGTAAAACAGGTTATAAAAGAATGAAAAAGAAAAGAAAAACATAATGATGCAATCTGTCGGATGTAGCACAGTGTTCATTTACTAAAGAATAAAAGGACTAAGCCGAAAAGAAAATGAAAAAATGAATATATATATTTGAAGTCAGAATTATTAGCTCCCTTTTGAATAAATTTTTTTTTTATATTTTCCAAATGATGTTTAACAGAGCAAGGAAAGTCTCACAGAATGTCTGATAATATTTTTTCTTCTGGAGAAAGTCTTGTTTTATTTCGGCTAGAACTAAAGCAGTTTTAAATTTTTTAGAACCATTTTAAGGTTAAAATTATTAACCCCTTTAAGCTTTATATTTTCCGATTGTCTACAGAACAAACCATCGTTATACAATAACTTGCCTAATTACCCTAACCTGCCTAATTATCCTAATTAACCTAGTTAAGTCTTTAAATGTCACTTTAAGCTGTATAGAAGTGTCTTGAAAAATATCTAGTCAAATATTATTTACTGTCATCAGGGCAAAGATAAAATAAATCAGTTATTAGAGATGAGTTATTAAAACTATTATGTTTAGAAATTTGTTGAAAAAAAAAATCTTCTCTCGGTTAAACCGAAATTGAAGAAAAAATAAACAGGGGGACTAATACTTTAGGGGGGCTATTAATTCTGACTTCAACTACACACGCACGCACGCACGCACTCACACACACTCACACTCACACATTTTTGGTAACATTGTGGTGTCACTGCAAAGTGTAAAGTGTTTTTAGCTGTGGCTACTGGTCAGCTGTAACAGTAAATCCACATTGCTAATCCTGCGACAAGACTATTGCCAATGCATACATTACGATATCAATGCCGAAACGATATACTGTATTGTGCAGCCATACTGTAAACTTATTACACTTGAGTCCACATAGTAAAAGATTATATTTGAATTCCTCTTAAATGTACAAGTACAACTCAATTAAATTAGCTTCTAGCTAATAATTTAGCTTTCTTAGTTTCTGTTTTTCTGTTTAGCAGAGACATTCACTGTTCTGAAGTGTTCACACTCATTTCCTTTTAAATAAAGCATCAAATTGTATTACTGGGTTTTGGCAAGTTGTCACCCTAACCACAGGCTCTACTCCTCAACACAGTAGTGACCTCAAAAACACACACAGCTCAGAAACCCATTTTAATTCCAATATAACCAAGCATTAAACACTAACACCCTTTCCCTGATAATTATCTTAAGGAAAAACATGTGAAAAAACACTTAAGGTGCTTTTTCTCTTGCTTTTGAATGCTTGGCTATACTTCAGTTCCCAGACTGTGTTCACGGTGGTTTGTGGTTCTGAATCATAATAAGTTTGCATGTTGTAGTGGTTTACATCTTTGCTATTAAAGGGCGGCACGTGAGAAAATGTGAAATTGTTGGATACCTTCACTTTCTTTTCTCAAGTTTGTACTTTTATTGTACAAAGTTTTTAGTGACTTTACTATGTGTGTGTGTGTGTGTGTGTGTTTGTGTTTGTGTGTGTTTGAATGGAAGGTTTGTACATGGTTTTATAAAAGTGATTTGATTTCTGCTAAAGATTTCTTACTGCTTGCAAAACATTAGTTGCACTTGACAGTAAAGCCAATGACCATTAAATAAATACACAATTTGACCAGTTTATATGTAATTAGCAGCTTGTTTTTGTGATTTAGCAAAAAGCCTTAATTTTAGCATTAATCAACAAACCATGTTGGGAAATTGACACTTAATTCATACTATGGTTATTTTTATTTTCGGCTTAGTCCCTTATTAATCTGAGGTCGCCACAGTGGAATGAACCACCAACTTATCCAGTATACAGTATGTTTTACGCAGCGGATGCCCTTCCAGTTGCAACCCAACACTGGGGAACATCCATACACACTCATTCACACACATACACTTCGGACAATTTTAGCTTACCCAATTCACCTATATCGCATGTCTTTGGACTTTCTCCCACAGTCCAAAGACATGCAATATAGGTGTATTGAGTAAACTAAATTGGCCGTAGTGTATGTGTGTGAATGAGTGTGTATGCATGTTTCCCAGTACCTGGTTGCAGCTGGAAGGGAATCTTCTGTGTAAAACATGCTGGAAAGGTTGGTGGTTCTTTCTGTTGTGGCGACCCCTGATAATTAAAGGGACTAAGCTGAAAATAAATGAATGAATGCATAATAACCTTGTTTCACACGGACACTGTAAAATGTTGCATTTGCTGTTTCAATTCCAGCAATGGCTTATTTTTGGTTGCACTGATGGACACTCATGATGTCCTACTGATACGCAATCACACTCGTAGGCTTAGTGAGTGTGTGCATGTTTAAGGGGGTTTACACACGTGTGACTCATTGACTCACACCTCCTGCATTCTTGCTTGGATTTAACCAACCATAGTAATGTAAGGAGTGAGGCACCATATCGGCCTGAAAAAAGCAACAAGCGAGGACTGAAGCAAAGAATGTTGGGTGAAATATTTACACTGCTTAGGGAAATGAAACTTGTGTTATGAAAATGTTCATTTTTGCATTTTCATTTCTGGTAGTTGTTTTTGTAACATACCAAACATCTACACTGCATGTTCAAAACAAAATAAAATAAAAATAACTACATCTGGACTGAACTAAGCAAATAGTTAACAACTGGTAACAAGTTAACTTGTTATATTGCAAGGTTCCACACAATTCATTGTCCCAACACAAAGTGATTGTTAACTATTAATGATTAAGTGGACTAATCATAAAACAATTAAGTTGTTGCAAAAAAATCTTAAGCAGTGTGTTGTTTTAGCTTATTTTGTACAAGCAAAAAATATTTTTTGAGTGTATTTAACCCTATCTTGTGCTTTTCATTTCTTAGACAACCATGTCGGAAGGTCTGAATCAAATTATTGGCATGCTTCAAACCAAGAAAACGTTTGATACGATTACTGAAATTACTAAAATTGGGTTAAGAACTGTCCATCACATTATTAAAAACTGGAGGTATAGTTGGGAACCATCATCTTTGAGCTAAAAATGTGCTTGAAAAGTTGAATGATCAAGATTGTCGATCGTTTAAATGTATAGTGAAATAAAAAAACAACAACAGGAAAATTCACAGCTGTTTAATAGTGAAAGTAAGGGCATTTACACATGCACAGTCAGAACTCAAGGCATTGGAACTAAAACATTTAAGAAAACCATTTATATCAGTGAGGCTAAATAAAAAGACTTAATTTGCTAGGGGGGATCTGGAGATGCTGCAGCTGGTCAGGTCTAAGTTGAGCAATGTTATGTGCCCGAAGTATTAGATCAGCTGACTACCTGAATATACGGAATGTCCATCAATGGATTTTTTTGTTGCCTTATGGCATGGGCATATTTCAGGATAACAATGCCAGGATTCATCAGGCTCATTGTGAAAGAGTGGTTAAGGGAGTGTGAGATATTATTTTACACATGAATTGGCCACAACAGAATCCAAACCTTAACCCTATTGAGTAATCAAAACAAAATCTTGGCGAAAGATTAATCCAAACTCTAAACAGGAATAAATGTTGCGCGACGCATATAATTGAAATTGTCATGGCAAATATGTGCTGTAATTAAAGCTATAGGCAGTTCGAAAAATGTATATACTGTGTTTTTGTTTCAGAATAACAATTTGTTTTACTAATATTCTATAAGGTGTCAGAAAGTGGCAGCATTCTTGATGATCTGGATCTTCAGGGCTTGGCACTGCAGGTCGGAGAAGCTCTCGTCTCTCATGTACAGCAGAGAGTATCAGAAAAGCCTGCAGGTACCCTAACGTTTATCATGATGTGTTAATAAAGTGGCAGTCATTAGTGGCTTTAGTGAAGTCACTAAAACTCATACTGTATAAAAAGCAAACAGAGAGACTGTGTCTGTGTTTGAGGGGAAGTTGCCCACTTCTTTATTTCACAAACATGCAACAAAATGAGTTGCACGGTAACATTGTCGATTCTTACTGTTGTCTATATTAGGCAGTCATTTTCAGTTCTCATTTTTATACATAGTTGAAAATACATTATTTAATCAAATAAATCTGTCAAAGAAATGAATTTCTTTATTTGTCAGTGGTGTGCAGATGTAAAATTGAATGTATTTAATTCTGATACTTTGTTAAAACAGAGGAAGCTCGATATGAATTGGAGCAGTTTTTTGAGAGGTCAGAGGTCAAAAGCAACCAAGGATGGCTTCTGCTCAAATCAATATCTTTCTTGTCCAACAGAGATGCTGTAAGTTACACTATTAACCCTACATTTATGCAATCAGCAGCTCCATGATTACATTTGTATTGTTCAAATTTGTTTTACACATTTGTTTTAAAAACATAGTTATATTTTAAGTTTCTGTAAGTCAATGGTGTTGATTGCTGAGGCAAAAGTGTATTCAATTTTAGTTTCCTTTTGTAAAACCCTTTTGTCATTGATTTATTACACAATTTAGTTTTCAGCCCATGTCATGGAGAGCATTCCTTTCTTTTACTCTATCCTGTCGAGTCATGTTTTGACAGGTCGTTGTTGTGTTTTTTTGTCAGGAGGTTGGTGTTATGATAAAGACGGGTCTGCCTGCGGCGCTAGTCAAATCTCTGTATCTGTTTGTAGCTTTGCCTCCCCGAAAAGAGAGTTCTGACTCTTCTCCAAAAGATGTCAAAGAGGATGTCAACTATTCTTTTCAGGACACTCTAATTCAGGTTTTTACACCTTTACATTGTTTGATGTTGCAAAGCAGATGCACCATAGAACCTTATGTTATTTAGGGGCCATCACTTCAGCAATTTGGAAAATGAGGATAGAATCATACAACTGAGTCATTTAAAAATAACATACTGGATAATGGTGGCATGCCACTAAATTTGGCAAATTTCTTTAAATATATCAAAGTAGTGCTGTTCACTTAAGCAAACTATTATATGTATTATTATCTGTAAATATGTAGCAACAAAAAGACAAAGTCTGCATGTGACCCTGTGTAAATGAGTGACATTTTTACACATCCTAAAGCATAGATGATGATATGATTACATTAACTTCAACACTTCAACCCCAGAGCTGCTTAAGCCACTTCATGAGAATTTGTTTCATAAAAAAACAACCAAAACAAAACTTGTCATATCATGTAAACATAGGAAGTCAAGCATCTTAGCGACAACCCATCAATTAAATTTTAGTTTGGCGTGAAGAAATTGTGACAGAAATTAAGGACAGTAGAATGTACTTCTCAAAGTACTTCTAACACTTATTCATTTAGTAATAATTCTAGTAATCCTAGCAATAATACAAAATTATACTTACAAATATTTGTATAAAAACTAATAAATTATCGTCCATGTAATTGTGACAGAAGTATAAGTACCATTGTACAGTAGAATCACTAGAATCTTCCAGTTATTATTTTAATTAAAATTTTTTAAATAAAATTTTTTTTGTAACGATAGAAATAATTTTAATTATATTTAAAGTACTTCAATAAAAAGTAACAAATTCTCATTAATTTTATTGAAAAAAATAAAAATATATATTTAAATAAGCATATTTCACCACACGGAAACAATTAATGTGGGAAAAATGGAATCAAGGACAATTTTATTGGCAAAATATAAGTAATAATAATAATACAATTGTGAAATTGATAATGTTTCTCTATTAGAACATCCAGTTTCTGAATGCTATGTATTTGTTTATATAATAATGTTCAGTGTATTGCATTGTGTACAAAGTTTGCAGCTACTGTATGCCTAATATAGAATGGTCTTTGTTTTGTGTATAGGGGTTTTTGCAACTGTGCAGGCGTGTGTGTTTTGTGGAGGTTTTGCTGGAGACCCAGGAGTTGTCGAGTGTGATCATCTCTCTCACTCTACTGTGGGATCAGTGCAGCTCTTCATGGAGACAGCAGGCGTCTCGAGTCCTCAGATCAGTGTCTGCGGCACAAGCTCCCAACACTGTATCTGCACTGCAAGGTCAGCAAAGCCCAGACCATTCTTCATCCATCCGAATGTGTCTTATTAGATTGGGTTTTTTTCGTAATAAATGGTTTAAGTAATAGGTCTATGTAATATCTATTTTTATTAACAAATTTATTTTGTTTTGGCTAAATGTGGACAGGCACTGTATGTACACTGTCAGATGACAGTAATATTGATTTACTTTCACATGATGCTGATTTGAGTTACTCAGCTGTGCCAGACCTCTGGTTGCATAACATTTTGGTTTTAGACATTCACTGAGTGTAGACAGGGCTGCAGTTAGAAAATGTTGAGCATGGTACAAAAATGACCATTGTCCTCACTTTTTAGGTGGTCCTTGGTCTTGGAGAGTGGCAAAAGTAGGGGGCTCTGGAAAAATTTTCTCCGGAAAGTATTTTAATAAAATAATTCTTAATCTGTTATAATAATGTAATTGTAATAAAAGCATACTAAAAAATAAACATGTTATCACACAGTGGATTGAATATAACTACTATAAAAGAATTCTTTGGAAAGTATTTTAATGAACTAATTATTAATCTGTTATAATAATGTCATTGTAATAAAAATATATATATACATAAATAAGTATTTTATCACATAGTGGATTGAATATAATTACTGGAATACCCAAAACAGTTTTGAATTTAATCCATGTTAATGAAATACACTCACCGGCCTCTTTATTAGGTATGTCTTACTAGTACCGGGTTGGACCCCCTTTTGGCTTTAGAACTGACTTAATCATTCATGGCATAGATTCAAAAAGGTACTAGAAATATTCATCAGAGATTTTGGTTCATATTGACATGATAGCATCATGCAGTTGCTGCAGATTTGTTGGCTGCACATCCATGATGCCAATCTCCCATTCCACCACATCCCAAAGGTGCTGTATTGAATTGAGATCTGGTGACTGTGGAGGCCATTTGAGTACAGTGAACTCATTGTCATGATCTAGAAACCAGTCTGAGATTATTTGCGCTTTATGACATGGCGCGTAGCCATGTAGCCATCAGAAGATGGTTACACTGTGGTCATAAAGGGATGGACATGGTCAGCAACCATACTCAGGTAGGCTGTGGCTTTGGTCAATTGGTACAATTGGGCCCAAAGTGTGCCAAGAAAATATCTCCTTTACCATTACACCACCAGCAGCCTGAACCGTTTAAACAAGGCAAGATGGATCCATGCTTTCATGTTGTTGACGCTAAATTCTGATCCTACCATCCGAATGTCGCAGCAGAAATTGAGACTCATCAGACCAGGCAACGTGAAAATCCCAGTAGATCAGCAGTTCCTGAAATACTCAAAGCAGCCTGTCTGACACCAACAACCATGCCACGTTCAAAGTCACTTAAATCACCTTTCTTCCCCATTCTGATGCTCTGTTTGAACTGCAGCAGATCGTCTTGACCATGTCTACATGCCTAAATGCATTGAGTGGCTGCCATGTGATTGGCTGACTAGAAATTTGCGTTAACAAGCAGTTAGACAGGTGTACCTAATAAAGTGACCGGTGAGTGTATATATACTGTACTTCAGCATATATTTGAGCTAAACTGAACTGAACTTAAACACTGAAAACTGAACTGACACTGTTTCAATTCACTATAAACTTCCATGTGAAGCTGCTTTGACACAATCTACATTGTATAAGCGCTATACAAATAAAGATTAATTGAATTGAATTGAATTGAATGTAGCTGAAGAGGGCCTTTGAGTCAAAAAGCTGGAGAACCACTAGTTTAAGATATGGTGTTGGACATAATCCATTTTAAAGTTTGATCTGGTACATCATATGCATCCAGACACATTCAAGGTCTAAAATGTTTTGTGCATGTCCACTTTTGACCCCTTTTAGAGGTACAGTAGTCAAAATGCATTTTATAAAAAAACTTTAAGGGGCCTTTTTTACACACAGTGTTTGCAGATAAATAAATTTTACAATATTGTGTGTAAACAGAACCTTTAAAAAAAAACTGGTAAATTAGTTTTGAGAAGTTATAAATATGAGAAGTATAATATAATGTAATCTGGTTGAACTCTAAATCACATTGCCTGTATGAGCATGCACAATATCAGAACATACTGATGTAGGAAGCCTACTCTGGCTCATCCATAACAATCATATTGTGCATCTTCCACAATCCACCTAAAGTCATTTAAAAAGTAGAGAGGGTCCTGTATTTTATGTTGCACTATAGTCAACTTGAGACAAACTCCAAAATGTAAATAGCAGAAGTTTATATAAATATGAAATATGACATCAGCTCATATATGACAGCAAGATGTGAAATGACTGTTATGAGCAGTTAGATGCGGTCAACATAAATTGCGGCTACCCCACTCTCTTCTCTTTTCCAACCCCCTGTGTGAGTGTGTGTGTGCTTTATTAGCTCTAGCAGGCACCAGGTATGCCCACGTGACCAAACCTAATATGTCACCATGAAAGACAAACAAATAAACATTGTCATTAATGAAAGCAATAATATGTATTTACTCTATACTGTTTTACAAAGACCTCTGTGTTTGCATAGCACCTCTGTCCTCAGATGCTAGCGACAGCATTTTTCTAATTTTTTCACTTTTACAATGTCTTTGGGACAAAAGCAGCTGCACTAATGTGAATATTTGACACATAAATGAAATTATTATATTTACAGGTAAATTAACAGCTTCATTCAGTACTATTGTTGTGTGTCCCAATGAGTGTGTCTACAACAGTGATTTTGAGCATCATGGGAAAAAAAGGAAAGGATCTTAACAAAATGTGAATACAAATGATCACAACAGACACATTGGAATGCATGTTATTACTAGATGAAAACAGAAATGTACCTTACCAGATCACTGAAAACTAGTTACAGGGATAGTTCACCCAAAAATGAAAATATGCTCTAAACCTGCTTGAACACAAAGGAAGATATACTGAAGAATGCTGGAAATCATCCATTGACTTCTCTAAGATTTTAGTTTCTTCTATGGATGTCAGTGTCTGCTGGTTTCCAGCATTCATCAGAATATCTGAATAGCAGAAGAAGGTAACTGTTAAACATTTACAACCACTTAAGTGTAAATTACGGCTTAGGAGATTTTCATTGTAGAGTGACACCAAGTGGAAACAGTGCCTTAGTTTCTGAACTGTGATTTGTATTGTATATATTTTATTTATTTATTTATTTATTTATTTATTTATTTATTTATTTAATTTAACAGAGACAGTGCTCATTAATCAATAGTAAAAACTGTAATTTATGCCGATTTCAGACTGTATGATTTTAGCCCTGATTTTAACTCGCCGACAGGTTTTGAGAAATCGCAGACAAATGCCTGAAATCACAGGTAAATCGATGCTCGTTCACGCGAGTGACAATCACACAGTGTGAACTATCAAGGATGCGATATGACAGAATCGCCAATGAGTCGCCGATGCCCATGAGATATTTGGCATGCTAAATATCTGGATCTGTCGGCGATTCAAATCATGCCGTGTGAATGTGTTCTGATTGAAAATAACATCCACGATCACCTACAGCCAATGAGAGAGCAGCATTCACTTGTACGGGTACCTGCAGGCCAGCGGGGAGGCTGGGGGAGAAGTTAAAAGTGCTCCTTTTCAGTTTATTTGGACCCAAGAAATGGAGGGAAAAACTAGTGTAAATTTGGCAGGAGCACTGTGTCTGTTTGACCTGTCATCTGATCAATATCACAATCAGGTTGAAGTACTGTAAAAAAAAGTTGAGGACAGATTCTCTTCAAAAGCCAGGTGAGCAACACAAGTTTCTAAAGCTAAAGCCTACTGTTTACATTATGTAGTTAATAACGAAAGATGTATTACGTGACCTCGTGTTGTTTCCATGTCACTTCTCGCATTTGTTTGGCTGTGAGACATAGTTTAGACAAAGTTGTCTATTTTAAATTCATGCAATGTGAACTCTCCTGTCGTCGATCCATCCTACAGTGTAAACACAGCACCGACAAAACGCTAACCCAGATAGTCATGCAGTGTGAAAACATCTGTGACACGACTACTGTGAAAATCATGCAGTCTGATCTTGGCATAAGCCTGGGTTAACCGCAAGGGCTAATTTTCATGTTGCCCCCCACCCAGACTTAAAACACAAAAACAAAATGGCAACCTAGAAAAACTCATTAATACATTTACAATATCAGTAAAGTTACATACAACAAAATATACAACAATTAATAAGAATTTCATAAAAAGCAAGAGAGAAGAGTTACACATGATTACAAACTTGCCATTTCTTTAACTTGTATTTAAATGTTGAATAATTTGTAATACCCCTTAATTTGTTAAACCACCTTAACCTCTAAACTGCACAGCACAGTCTCCTCTAGTAATAGATCATGTTGCTCTGCCATTATTATTCTTCAGTGTCACAAACTCCCCTAATGGAGGTGGCTCATATCCATTTAAAATTGTCAAATTCATACAAGCATCAGACAAATATTTAATATTATTAAAGCTCAATAAATAATGAGCATTATATTATATTACAGTGGTGACACCTAATAGCCTTCTGATCAAATACTTAAGTGTCTGTTTATAAAGTGATTGAAGTGATTTTTAGAACTGGCCTGTGACCACCTAGTAAGACAATATGTAATATTGGAATGCATAAAACGTTTTGCTGCTTCTTTAGTCAAAATATACATTGTTAGAATATACTTCAGGTACATATTCAAGCATCTTTACACTTGATGCTTTGTTTCCTTCAGCTAGCAACTGCATCAAGATCTGCATCCAGAACATGCATAAGATCAGCGAGGACGTTCCTGCCCATGTTCTAGCTGAGGTAGCCGTGAGTGTTTTCAGCTTCGTGAAGGACTCCTATGCAGTCAACCCTGCTCTTTTTGAGGAGTTTGAGAACAACGATGGCTACGACATCCTACAGACCATCATATTGCGGTAAAATTACATCACTTTATTTGAAAAAATCATCTATGATAGATAGGATTATCAGCAAATATTGCAGATGTGAAACCACCTGCAGAAAGCGTTTGTATTTTAGGTACTTTTCATTCCTTTCTTCATCTCTCTTTCTTCCTTTCATTCTCAGCTCTTTCCTGCTGCAAGTTTCTTTTTGAAAGCTGCAGAATTCAATAATTAAAGAGCTCGTAATGAGATCAGCAGTAAATTGAGCTCAATCACATTACGGATCATGCCAGCTCTCTCTAACTCACTGTGTGTCTGCACTTCCTCACAGCGAGGGTCACTGTAGGACAAGACCGCTTTCAGTCAACAATGGCTCTCATTCACTATATGTGCTTATTTGTACGTAAAACCTGTAGATGGATGTTAATTTGTTTGTGCATAGCTTATGCATTGTATATTTTTTGCACACTTAGTATATGAAACCACTGCTTCCTGAATGGCAAAATAATTTGGGGTTTAATCTTTTACAAAGTCTTTAATTTAATTAAATGTTACGACCCTTGATGGAAATATGTCTAGGAAATTAAAAGGAGTAACACTGAGATGACCAAAAGAATAAACTAATGGTAAAGTGTTTTTAGTTTGAGTAAGTTTAGGGCGCATATTTTCTTATTTAGAGGAATGGGAGGAGATTAAAGGAATATTTTTTTGCGCAACTTTCAGTTCCCTCTCCCATTTGTTTTGATTTTTCCAATGTATTATTCTATTATTATTTTTTGTACATTTTGTAAATATATGGTTTGTGGGAGCAATAAATCTTTTGCAATGCTAAATTTGTTGTTCTGAGCTTCTCTTGCCACCTTTAATATTAGTTTATTCTTTTGGTCATCTCAATGCTACTCCTTTTAATTTCCTAGACATATTTCCGTCAAGGGTCATAAAACTGTTCTTTTTATGTCACAAATACAGTAAAATAAGTAAATAAATGTTAATATTCAGTAATCGTTTTCTGCTAAAATACACTTTAAAAATGTAATATTTCTTGCTGTGGCAAATATGAATGAAATGCAATGTCTTTACTGAATAAAATTATTAATATCTTTCTAAATGAATAAATAAATATACAATAAAAATAAAATCCTTACCGACCCCAATCTTCTCATTGCAATTGTAGCTTTCACTTCTACTAAATCGCAACCTAATAATAGTTTTAGACCTCATTTAAAGTGGGTCAAAACCTTTCATCAAAGTTATCTCAAAACTATTGAACAACTCTCATTCTTGTCACAATTTTGACAAACTTATAATCCACATGTTGACTACTATATATATTTAGACTCTTGTGAGACATTCTATTTTGGTGTCTGCATCAAACTAAGTCTACAAACGTGTTTTCAGACAGTTAAAAAAAAAATTATGCTCAAAATATTCAAGAACAGTGGCAAAGTATGAATATTTATAATGGTATATGAATATAAATAAATAAATAATAGATAATAGATAATAATATAAAGATTTTTGTACCGTACAATCTGCTGTCACACTGGTATCAAGGTATAAGATCGTACAGTATGGTAGTCATTCATTATTGCTCAGAAATGAAAATGAACTAAGAATACGTAATACATTTGAGCTGTGTTTCACTTTTATTGTTCCGGTGCTTCATCTTTGACCAATGCACAGATAAATACTTCACACTTAACATATATTTTCCCTTTGCAGCTGTGAGGAGGAAGTGACAGCGGAGCACTATCTGGCTGTTCAAGACCTTCTGGGCCTCATCGCGTCATTCACACATTTTGGCAAGACAGAATTAAAGGTGGCCATATGTGTGAGCAGCCCCCAACCCCCGAACTTCAGGTTCGACCCCACTCTGACTACCGGTAAGCCTCCATGACAGACAGCGAGTGGCACTCTGCATCTCTGCTCCACCACCGGAAAGGCAATTATGTCTGGGATGATGAAGTGTAGCTCTCCTCACTAACCCGGTTAAGCCACCCAGCATCCATTCTCCTCATCCGTACTGCAATTCTCCATTCATCATGACCCGAGCACCTCACTCCCGAGCCCACTTTTTTTAAAGCTTTATTTCATTTGGCTTTAATGTGATTTTAATTATGGGTGAAATTCAATCCTATTACCCTCTGCAGCTATAGTTATTTGCCATAAACATCAGCACACCTTTGTCCTAACAGCCTATCTGTCGTTTTTTATATGTTGACTTATTCGAATGTTGGTATAGGTGCAAATTTGGTTTTAATCTCTTTGATGTATGCCGTATAACATAGTTTCTGCCAGCATAAGAGTGAATAATGGCTGGGTAGATGCAGTTTTTGTAATTTGCATAAGCTTGTAATATTATCAATAATGCCTCTTACTTTTAGTCTGCTTAAACTACAGATGTAGTGTGTTATCTCTATTAAGTCATTTAAGGTTAATCAAAAATAATGCACAGTTCTTTTGTCCCGTCTAGTTGCAATAAGTTACAGCGCATCTTTTATTGCAATTTAATTTTTAATATTTTTTTATTTAGCCTGAAATTTAATTTTTTTATATTTTTACATTTTTTATGTAGCTTTTTTAATATGTATTTTTGGAACTTTTTATATATTACATATTTTATGTTTTTTATATTATACACCATTGCTTTTGTTCAGTCAATTTACAGAGAACTTATTCTTAGAACGTTTTAACTGCTATTACATATTTATTTTATTTTATTTTATTAGTTTATGACTTTTTGCTAAGTCAATTTATTTTATTTTATTTTATTTTTTATTTAGCTTTATTTATCTTTTTTATATTTTTGGAACTTTTTAATAATACTTTTTTTAGCAAACATTTCTTTTGTCCAGTCTATTTTATTTTATTTTATTTAATTTTTTATTTAGCTTTTTTATATTTTTGGAACTTTTTTATATTACTTTTTATGTTGTTGTTTTTTATTAAACATTCCTTTTGTTCAGTGTATTTTATTTCATTTTATTTAGCTTGAAACATTATTTTTTTAACATTTTATATATTACATATTTTATGTTTTTTTATCAAATATAATACACCATTGCTTTTGTTCAGTCAATTTACAGAGTAATTATTCTTGGAACTTTTTAACTGCTATTACATATTTATTTTATCTGATTAGTTTATGACTTTTTGCCAAGTCTATTTTATTTTGTTTTGTTTTATTTTATTTTATTTTATCCTTTTTATTTAGCTCTTTTATATTTTTGGAACATTTTTATATTACTTTTTATGTTTTTCTTATCAAACATTCCTTTTGTCTAGTTTATTTTATTTTATTCCTCACTTTCTAAGTATACCTACCTGCATGTATCTTCAGGTTCAACAGTGAAGAACCTCACAGCCTTTAAAATCATCCAATCCTCATTCTTGCGCTCAAGCAACACTGTGATCTGCAACCAAATCCTGCGGACCATCCAGATGATCTGGTCTTGGGAAAAGGCAAACTTCTTCCTGCTGGAGTGGACTCTGCAGTCTCTGGCTCAGCTGGCAGAGTGTGTGTGGCAGAAATCACCACCCGTTCACTTTGTTTTCTTTGAACTGCTTGAGACAGTGATCTTTCAGCTCTCCTACATCCCACACGAGACCCTAAAGAAGGTCCAAGCTGTGGTAAAACAGGGCTCTTCGGGGACATTCAATGTTGCAGCTCTGGATTGCTTCTATAGACTCATCATGAACAGTGGATTGCTGTCTGAAGTGCTGAGTGATGGGGGACTGATGGAGCAACTGCTGTTTGAGCTTAAAAGAAGGGCCAAGATAATCCGAAAGGCTGGTGTTGCTGGTGAGTCTTCAGATTTATTTTGTTTTATAAATTACAAAAACAAGACAATATGAAATCCAGTAGCATCATCCTGATTTGATATCTTATCTACTAACAGTAAATGAGGATGAAGAAAAGACTGACGACTATCAGAAGATGTTGACAACCAACATATTGAACGTGGTTGCAGCCCTGGCCTTGCAGTCAGTCAGAAACACTGGTTGGTGGAATAATTTGTTTTGTAGCACATTCTCTGTGCTGGTATTAAAGAGATAGTTTACCTAAAAAATTACCCAACATTTTTACTTGTTCTAAACCAGTTTGAGTTTTTTGTTTTGTTGAACACAAAGGAAGTTATTTAAAGAATGCTGGAAACATGTAACCATTAAATTCTATACTTTTATGTCGTGGTTACAGGTTTCTAACATTCTTCAAAATATCTTCTTTTGTATTCAATAGGACAAAAAAAAAATTTGTATGGAACAAGCAAAGTGTGAGTAAATTATGACAGAATTTTCATTTTTGGGTGAACTATATCCCTTTAATTTAAAGTTCACTTTAAATGAGATAATGTATTTGTAAATAAAATTATTTAACTGAACAAAATTCTAATAAATAATACATAAATTATATTATCTCATGCATTTAAGCACAAGTACCATTTAAAGGGGCATGAACTGTATTTTGTATGTTATAATGTTCCCTGAGAGTGTTAGCGAGATAAATATACAGTATCATAATACAGTAGAACTAATAAGACATTTGTTTTTGAGTGTTGCATTCAACCCTTGAAAGAAAACTCCCACGTCTGTGAACAATTTTGCATTAAAAATATTAGATTGATACTGTGTGATGTATTCTAATAAAACGATACGAGTCGTATTGGTAAAAAAGTACATATCATATTACATATGATATCATATCAGATTATCTGTAACAGATAAATCTGCAGTTGCATAATAAAAAAACACACACTTTTGTTTTGTGACATTTCTGTAGGATCCAGTATTCAGTAACTGTCACCGCTATGTTAATACGTTGATCTTTTACATTCACTCGCTCTGAAAAGCAAAAGAATTTGCATTAATCTGAAGTAAAGAAACAAAGAGTGCCTTAAGCTGCTTTGCCGATTTTAGTATTGATGTGGCTTTTAACCGAGATAGTACTAAAAAGTAACAGATACTAGGTTGTACACAGTAGGAAAACCCCTCAAAAGTGAGCTGTAATGAACTCTACCCAGTAGTGGAAAAGTGCTATTTTTGACATGGACTGGAGTGCATTTCTTAATGTTATCTTATGTGTTCAACAGATGTGGGGTACACAACACAACTACACTACAAAAAAGGCTTTTCTTACTTTTAGTTTTTGTCTTGTTTCTAGTCCAAATATCTAAAAATTCTTAAATCAAAGAAGCGTTTTGTAAACAAGCCAAAAATACAAATTTTTAGAAATATGTCAAAATTAAGTGAGTTTTTCCTTAATGTTCCTTTTTTTTCCTTCTGCTTAGTCCCTGATTATCAGGGGTCACTACAAATTATTGTGCTTGTTTTAAGGTAAAACACGATCAATTTTGACTTATTATTTCTAAAAACAAGACAATTTTTTTTTGCTTATTAAAAAAATTCACGTCTTGATTTCATAATTTTTAGATATTTAGTCTAAATTCAAGATGAAAAGTCAAAGTAAGAAAAGCATTTTTTGCAGTGTAAACCCAAAAGAACCTATCATTTTCAGTGATTCTGTTTACACTGGATGCAGTGCACAATGTCTAGACAAATCAAGATTTATGTAGTTGAAATAACTTTGTCAGGTGACACATCAAAGATTTAGTTTAGTGTACATAAAGTGTTCTAAGGCGAAGCAAAGATTTAAAAAAAGATATATCTTGTGTTACTGATCTGTTTCTACTATTATGTGTAAATCAGAGTGTGGGAATAATGATAAAGCTGGATTTTTCAGCACACTGAGACTAAATCTGGTGTTTTTATTGTAAAGTGATCTCTCATGCAGAATGTTAAAATGAAATTTGAAAAAGTACAGTACATCTTAAGTCATGGCATCTGATCGATTCATTGCTGTTAACAGTGTTCATCAAGGACCTGGGAATGATTCCCTATGTGAAGATCTTTCTGGATGTTGAGCAGTTCCGCAGTCCTGCTCTCTGCATCCTGGAGCAGCTTTCTGAGGTTAATCCAGAGGAATACATGAGCACTGCCATAGGAGCTCTTTGCTCATCCACTGAGAGCGAGATCAAACTCAAACTGGATCTCTTACAGGTATTTTACTCCATTTCCTCCATTTCTACATCTCTGCTGAATACACATTATATTATATTATATTATATTATATTATATTATATTATATTATAT
>CAIGQZ010001313.1:10237109-10258895 GCA_903798205.1 Danio tinwini
ATTATATTATATTATATTATATTATATTATATTATATTATATTATATTATATTATATTATATTATATTATATTATATTATATTATATTATATTATATTATATTATATTATATTATATTATATTTTTAATTATGCATTTAGAAATGTTAAAATACAAACTGTTTAGTTTTTTTTTGTAAATCTTGATGGAATAATAACAGAAGACTCCTAAATGTACTACAAACTAAACAGTGAGTTCAGGTAGCCTTTACCTGTCTGTAAATTCAGCTTCCATCCCTAATTCTAACAAATTATAACATGTTTAAAGCATAATGAGCCGGTGAATTTATTATATCAGCTTTTGGGAAGCTGATTCCATTATAGCCAAATTCAGATTGATTTGCTAATATACATTTAGCTGTTAACTCAGGCTTTATTTGATTAAGCCTGCAGCCTTGTGGTGCGACACACACAAAATTATGAGCAATATCGGATCAGAGAATTTGAGAGAAATCCAATTATGCATAACTATGTTATTCAGTTACTGTACATGTCCATTTTTTTAGATTCAAGCTCAGGAATACTAACCTGCAGACCATTAAAGTGTAACTGGGTTAAGGCTGCTGACAATTGGATTCACCCCGACCACTCTGTGAAATGTGTCAAAGCCATTCTGATTACTTCTATTGGTCCTAATTAGGTTTGGGCTTCATTTTATGACACATTAGCTCTTTGATGTATTAGCATGGTAGATTGAATAAGGGATAATCCATTTTGTGCTAGGCTCTTTGAAACATGAGACCCCTCCAGTGTGATGTATTATTTCGGAACAATATTCTAAACACATCCTAACACTGCGACTCATGGTGAGGCTGTAAGGTGGCATCGGCCCATTCAGATTGACGGCTTGTGCACCTAATAAAATGAGACAGGTTATTTATTTTTTTTGTGGGAAGAAAAATGATGCATACAATTCAGAAATGTATGAAATTGCAGACATTTGCTCAAAACCATGAGTTAAGATGCTGGTGGATGAGCTATGATTTTCTAATTGTGCATTACTATTCTGTGGCAAATAGTAAACTTTAGTGCTGTCAAAACATCTGCGTTGGGTGAACTAATCAATGCATGTGTATCTGCCCACCAAACCCATCCACCATACCTGAGATCAAGCTTCTATTGTTTTAAATCTGTTAAACTGTTTCAAATGAAAACTGAATCTGACTTTGTCACAGTATCCTAGGCTGTAATAAGAAAACCTGGTAGATAATTTAGCCTCTTTTGTGATTTTAAAATGCAAATTAAGATCTGAAAGTAGTATAGAACATTTCCTGTTTGTTGTACTATTTCATAACTGTAACTCGAGACAATTCAATTACATCTTAATGTTAAAACAGCTGTCATAACATTACTTATGAATATGTGGAACTTTTTGGATTCTCGTAAGCTATGGAAATTAAGGGTGTTTTCACACCTGCCTTATTTAGTTTGGATTGTTTTACAGCCGCAGCCGCGCTTCATTCTCGAAATGTATAGTTTGTCTAAAGTGATGTATAGAAACTATTTAGTATACTATGACCAGGGATACAATCAGCCAACGCAGTTGTCCCTCCATAGCAAAAAGCGACATTTTGTGTCTGCTGGTTTGTTTACTTTCTGGAGTTCTATTGGCATTCTCCCACACGTTAATTCTGACCAATCGAAAAGCAGTTTAGGAGATATGTTCAATAACATCTGGCCAATGGGTGATGTGGATTTTGTCACTTGACTGCATTTTGGTTCTTTTTCTTTTCAACTGGTTCGGACCAAAGCAATCAGTGTGGTGCGAAAAGGACCCAAAAACGGCAGAAAAATGCTACAGTGTATCATTTGTTGCCCTTGGTCTGTACCAAATGAACCGAACCACAGATGTGAAAGCACCGTAAATATGTAAAACAAGATATACATTAGGACCATTGTTGCTGTTTACATCCCTCAAAATGATGTATTGAAATGTTTAGAGGTCGGTAATAATTCTTTATGACTAATTAATTAATAATCAATCAAAACTTGTTCTGCAAAAATTCAGTAAATAAATCAAAATTGAGATTAAAGAAAGTTGGGTAACACTTAATAATAACTACACACTATGAACCATTAATTAAGCATTAGCAAATAGTGAATTTATTATCTGTTAAGCATTAACTCTACATTAATAAGTGTTAGTAAGCAGTTTATAACTGCAGCTACAAGTGCTGTATTCTTGATTTATAATCACATTTATAATGTGATAAATAACTGTACTTTCATAATTTGTTAATGATTTATTTTTCATTACTAAATTAAGTATTGCATTATTTACAAACCAGTTATTTAAGCATGGTTGTTGTTTTTTTAATATCATTCAGAATGAGTTAGTAAATGATTAATAAACTATTCAAATTAACATTTATAAGTATTATTATTCAGGCATATTCTAATAGTTAATTTATATGTTAATAAATGCTTTATTAACTCAACTTCATGCAATTTTGTGATCTAATCTAAAGTGAGGACTATTTATGCTTTATAAATCCTGTATAAATGACAATTAAAGGTTCAGGAAGAAAAAACTTAAACGACTTTACTCATTTCTATTCTTTTGAAGATACGCAAATCAAACTATATCAAATGAAAAACAAACCTTGCAACCTCTAAAATAAAATGACTGTACAATTTAAACATTGCATCCTATTATATTTTTTAATTATTATATTGTTGTTGTTTTATCCAATTTTATGTGCTGTTTTAACACTCCTGTTATTCAGCAATGTTAAAACTTTACAGTAATTTTACTTTTTAAATAAGATTTCAAAGATTATTGTTTATTTAATACTAAGCATTTAAATGTCATTTATAAGGGATTTATAAAGCATAAATAGTCCTCACTTTATATTAGGTCACAAAAATGCATGAAGTTGAGTTAATAAAGCATTTTTTAACATACATAGTAACCATTACTATATGACTGAATAATAAGATATATAAACATTGATTTCAATAGTTTATTAATCATTTACTAACTCTTTCTGAATGACCTTAAAAACCACCAAGTACTCTTTAATACAAATGGTTTGTTAAATATGCAATACTTAATTAAGTAATGAAAAATAAATCATTAAGTTATGAAAGTACAATTATTAAGTACATTATAAATGTGGGTATAAATCAAGAATACAGCATTTGTACCTGCAGCTATAAACTGCCTACTAACGCTTATTAATGTAGAGTTAATACTTAACAGATAATGAATTCACTATTTGCTAATGCTTAAACAATGCTTCATAGTGTGTAGTTATAATAAAGTGTTACCGAAATTTTTTTCTTAAGAAAATGTATTATAACTCCCACAAAACTGTTTTCAACTTTGATAGTAATACAAATTGTTGCCTGGGGACCTATTTGGCATATCTGAATTGTTTCTGAAGGATTGTGTGACACTGGAGACTGGTGTAATTATCCAGAAAATTCTGATTCCCATCATAAGCAAAAATGACATGCTTTTTAAAAAACATTTATTTGTGTTTTGTTAACATATCAATAAACAAGGCCTTTTTGATCATAAGACATTTGGTTACACTTTATTTTAAGATGTCCTACAGTGTAACTATTTAACTACCGAGAAAAACTAATTAATTACATGTACAGACTATATGGTTAGGTCCTTGTTTTGTTTGTGCACAGTCTATCATGAAAGTTCTGGAAAACCCAAACAGTTGGAATGCTTTCCGCACTGCTGGAGGATTTACTGGCTTGCTCTCTATTGTTGTGGACATGGAAGGATCCCTTTTGGAAACCCCAGCGGGTCTGTGGGCTTCACTGAGCCGCCAGAGCCTCGTTGAACTGCTTCTTTTCACCCTCCACACCATTGCTTTTGCTGTACACATCCATCCAGTCAACGCACACGTTTTCCACACAGTTGGAGTCTGTGAGAAGCTGGGTGAGGCTCTGCTGCATCTTGGCTGTTTTCAGAAAGGGGATCCTGTGGAATCAGACAAAGATAGTTTGTCCTACAGGAGTTTCCAGCAGTTTGTGGAGGCGGTGGAAAAGCCAGAACCTCAGCTGCCCGCACCTTTAGGAGACTGTGTTAAGCTGCTGGGCTTCCTAGAACAGTTTGCTACTGGTGTGAGCTTGGCTGCAGATCCTTGCACAGGCTTGCAGGATAATAATGAAACTGGTGAGATTCAGATCACAGACTCCTGTCAGACACCAGATGAATCGACCAATAAGGATGAAGCTTTGAATCACGTTAGAGCTCCAAGTGTGTCTGTAGTATCTATAGAATCGGGAAGGTAGGTACACTGATAGTATACTATTTATAGATACTATTTTTTATTAATATTTTATTATTATATGTAATTTAATTTTATATAATTTTATTTTGTTTTTGTTTCGTTATGTTTTATATGGTATTTTATTTATTTTTTGTGTTTTGTTTTGTTTTTATTTTTCATTAATTAAATTAATCAAATTTTCATTTCTTTTTTATTTAATTTTCTTTTCTTTCTTTTTTTATTTTTTGTTGTAAAATTTTTAATTTAATTTAATTTTATAATTTTTTATTTATTTTAATTTAATTTAATTTTATTTTATTTCTTGTCCAATACAATATGGTACGCATTTGCTATAGATTTGCCATCGTCTAGCACAGAAAACTTAGTAAATGCTTGGGATCCATGACTCCACTGTTTTGCTTTGCTTTATCTTGTTTCACTTGTTAAACATTTCGTTCTTTATTTAGGATTTATGGTGACTTTACAATCCTTCATCCTGGAGCTGTTAAGCTTATCATGACTCTTCTGCCTAGTATTTACTGTCCCAGTGACCCTTGTGTAAGTAAAACCCCAATCACATACTGTACACTAAATGAAATAAAGAATATATGTTTTTAAATGAATATCTTGAGCTCCTCAGGGCAGGATGTATTCAGTGTTTAATAATCCATAACATATTATTTAAGTTTGTTGATTTGGTGAAAACTGATGTGCTGCTTAATTAGTTTGTAAAAACAATGATGATTTTTTTCAGGATTCCATTATTTATTAGAAAGAGTTATTCATTTTCATTTTCGGCTTAGTCCCTTTATTAATCTGGGGTCGCCACAGCAGAATGAACCGCCAGCTTATCCAGCATATGTTTTACGCAGCGGATGCCCTTCCAGCCACAACCCATCACTGGGAAACATCCATACACACTCATTCCCACACATACACTATGGACATTTTAGCTTATCCAATTCACCTATAGCACGTCTTTAGACTTGTGGGGGAAACCAGAGCACCCGGAGGAAACCCACACAAACACGGGTAGATCATGCAAACTCCACACAGGAGCGCCAACTGTCCCAGCCGAGGCTTGAACTAGCGACCTTCTTGTTGTGAGGCGATCGTGCTACTCACTGCGCCACCGTGATGCCCTAGAAAGTGTTAAAAGAACATAATTTATTTGTTGTACTATAAATTTCCCTACTGCCACTTTTAATCACTTTAAGGCGTCCTTGCTGTAAGAACGCATTAATTAGTTCAGAATTGTGCTAAACATGTTAAATATGCAACTATGTAATTATTTTGTGAGCATATACTATATTAATGCCAGCCATTCTTTCCTGTAGTTGTCAGAAGAGCTGCAGCTGGCTGTGGCTCATCATGTCCAGACTCTGGTGAAGTCTGAGAGAAACAGGCAGATCATGTGTGAATTTGGTCTGTTGTCCACACTGTTGACTCACTGCAAACACATCCTCATCGATAATTCCCATTCACTACACTTGCCCATTGTCCGGATCCTCGAGAAACTCGCCTCTCAGTCCATGGATCAGAAGTGCCTGAGGTCAGCATGCATTTGCAGTTAATGTCCTCACGAAAAATGCGATATGATAAGTAGATGATTATATGATTATATGCTGTTAAATTGTGTGCTTTGCTTTATATTAGGCACTTTCTATGTCTTGGGGATCCTCTGATGTGTTGTGGAGAAAATCAGCCTTCTGTCACCTTGGAAGAGGCCAACTGCACAAGTACAGTTCCTCCTAGTCCTCTTACACTTCCTTTTTGGATTACTTCCTGTTTCGTGAAAAACATTTGATCTTATTGTTAAATCCATTTGGATTTCGACACAATATTGCTGGTTTAATTGTCATTGTTTTTGGTTTTCTCTTTCGCAGATGAGACCAAAGACTCTGAGGAGAACAAGAAGAAGTCATTGAAAAGGGCAATGAAAAGAAGTTTTAGTTTACTGAAAACACCTTTAGACAGTGGGATGGTAGTTCCTCTTCACAGAATCATAAGTCTTGTCTCCATCACGTCACCACGGAACTTTCAGCCACTCAAAGTCTCCATTTCCCCTTCCTTTGTGGAGTTTGACATGACCGACAGTGGCTATGGGTAAGTGTTTAATAAACAATTAATATAGACCCTTTCACAAGGCGTGTTTAACGGTCATCAGCATCTTAAATCCTTGAAAATTTTTAATATGTACATTTTGCTTTTAAAACGTATGCAAATATATTATATAAGTGTACTATATCTTCTTTTTAAAATTTTTCTTTAAGAATAGTCGTTTATGTGAGGCGTTTCTAATGCCGTTTCTATGGGTGGGACAGTAAATTTGACATTGTTCTTTCTTTTGTCACTTCCTCCTAAATGGATCAACATTTTTTTTCACCTCATACTTCAGTTTCTCATCAAATCTTGGCCTATAAAATGCTCTCTAGTATCTGACATGCCCTGCCCCCTTCAAGACACTTTTCATTTGCTTTTTAATTTGACGCAATTAATCTCAACCACTCTTACTGGCAAAGCTATGATAATAATGAAATGCTATTGGCTGTTTTTTTATATAAAAGGGGAAGAGCTACTCTGTGTCCTACCTACTCTTCATTTTTCAGTTGAGATTAAGTCAAGCATCGAATAAAAAATGCTAAATTTTCAAAGCACTTCACGGGACCTCTAAATTGTTCTCTGACATCTACATAGCAAGTATGGGGATAGTAAGGGTTAGTTCACCCAAAACTGAATTATAAGTTTCTTCAGTTGAACGCAAAAGAAACACTTTTTGCTGTGACCCATTGACTTCCATAGTAATTTAACACAATGTATAACATGCCATTTACACATACTGAACTCTTATTATTCAGCTATTCCTAAGTATATTTTCATTCTTTGGCACATTAAATAAATAATAATCCAATTCAAATATGTGTGAAGGCGTAGATTACATAGGTAAAAGGCACATTTTTTCAAAATTTGCACATCTTTCTAAACCTCTAAAATTGTGCAAAACATGATTGGTTGATTAACCTGTCTGTCGAATAGTATAGTGTGTGTTCCTTGAACATTTAAAGCAGCCAAAGTTCTCAGACCTTCTTCCGTCAGTCTAATTGAGACTATCAAAAAGGTTGCAAACTGCAGCTTTTATAAAAGAATAAAATGAGTTAACCTTGAGTAGTACGCATTTTTATATTCTTACATAGCCCTATTTAATCTTCTAAATAGCAAGTATTGTTTTGTCTCCACAGATGTCTGTTTCTGCCATCCCTTGCCACAGTGAAAGGTGTCAGTGCAGACTTTATCTCCACAGGAGGCTTGGGCACTGGTAAGAGATACTGCAGAATTACACTGTTGCATAAATAAAACCAGAGACTGAAATAGATACCCCATTGAAAATCACATGAGAAATAATATAATATAGTTCAACTTTTGATTTAAAAATTGAATATACTAAATAATAAAAAGATTGGTTTCAAATAAATGTACAGTATCTGCTTTAGGATGGTCACACTATCAGGAATGGTTAGAATATGTATACTTCTGTGTATATATAAACATGCTTCTCTTCTTTTACCATATACAGTATACTTTTGTTTGTTTCAATAGACTGCAGAGGCTTCCCTCCTTCAGCAGGCCTGTCTTTCTCCTGCTGGTTTATGATCTGTAGATTCAGCTCGGCCTGTGAATCCCATCCTGTGCGTCTTTTAACAGTGGTGCGCCACATGTCTCGTGCAGAGCAGCAGTTCAGCTGTCTGTCTGTCAGTATCTCTGCTTCTGACGGCTGCTTGGTGATCTCCACTGAGGAGGAAGCCTACCAGTTTTTAGGTTTTTTTTTTGCTTGAGATTAATTGTTATAACTTTTCAAACTAGTTTGTGTTGTTAACATAGTTTATTTTGCTGAACAGACATGATGGAGCCGGAGGTGCAGACTCCCAGCACTGTACCAGCCTCAGTGCGATTTAAATGTGCCAAACACCTGATCCCAGGCCAGTGGCACCATCTTTGTCTGGTTATGGCCAAAGGAATCAAGAAGAGCTGTTTAGTCACTGTTTATCTGAATGCAACAGCAATTGGAACAGGAAAGGTTAGTGTTTATCATTTTTAAAAATGATGGTTTAACCAACAGTTTGAATTCATAATTTCTTCTCCATGTAATGTAATATGGACTTTAATGACATTTGGTGAGAAAAGAAATAAATAAAAATACAAATGCATCCCATTCAAAATTTTTACATCAGTAAGATCCCAGTAAAATAATATTGACTTATACTCCTCAATAGCTGAATGTATATTATATTTTAATATTATAATTACTATAAAAAAATTTACAGTTAACAGAGTAATATTGTGAAATATTATTAAAATCTTATTTTAAAATAAAGTTTTAACATTTTTATTAATCTATTTTAATGTGCAATTCAGAAATATTTTATTACAATATATTAATAGTATATTTTATTAATATATATATATATGAAGTACAAATGAAAATAAAATAATAAAATATTGTACAATATATTTTAATGTGTTATTCAAAAATAATTTGAATACTCTGCTTTGGTGCTCAAGAGAAATCTTCTGTTTTTTTACTGCACTTTTGCTTAATTCGTGGGAAGCTGTAATACATTTTCTTTGATGAACAGACGGTTCAAAAGGTTTGATATTCAAAAAGGTGTTGTTTTGTATTGTTTTGCATAATTTTTTTTAGACAACTGAACAGATGGTTCAAAGCTTCCCCACATTAAGTGAGAATTGTCTTTACTGAATCTTACTATTATGCAAATATGAGTAAACCATGACATAATTGTTTGTTTGTGTATCCAGGGTTACTTCTATTTCTGACTGATACCTGTAGGTCAAACAGTAGAGCATGATTCCCAGGAAATGCATAACCTGAAATTTGAAAAAACAAACATCTCCCAAAATGAATAAATGTTCAACAGACATAACATCTTTATGTTTTTTTTTTTCAGATTAAATACATTCAGCCATTTCCTGGCCAGTCCATCTCAATGGACCCCTCTGCAGTCATTGATGTGTGTGGGATTATTGGCACTCCGTCCCTATGGAAGCAGCATGCTGCTCTAGTCTGGCGGGTCGGCCCTACATATTTGTTTGAGGAAGTGTTGAGTCCTGATCAGGTGGAGACTATTTATGGACAAGGCACCAAATACATCGGCAACTACCTCGCTCTTAATGTTCAAGGTGAAAAATGTTCCATCTTAGTTTTCAATTTTATGGAAATCTTGATTCATTAAAGTGTTTATTTAGGATGCAAGACAGATGGTACGATGTACCATACAAAGATGGTTTCTCCAGAGAGGATTTCCTTTGCCATAAACCCAGCGGTATCCACTATCACTACTGTAGTAGATATTAGAGATACATATAATGAAGTGGATTGTCGCCTGATAGCCAAAGAGGTGATTTAATTTTTCTTACATTCACAAAATCAGTCATTTTGAATATTTAGTAATGATTAATGCATGTATTATTTTTGATCGCAGATGGGAATTACGTCACGTGACAATTGCACTCCTGTCTTCCTGGCTCAGAATATCAGTCAGCACCTCAGCGGAACTTCCCGGACGATTGGGGCAGCCCTTGTTGGTTGTTTTGGTAAAATCCAGATGTCCTCAACAGTAAAACAAGATTTTGCACATTTGTTTTTGAAGCCAACTTTTGAATTTGGTTTATTTTTAATTTTGATTTCCAGGTGTAAGGACCTTCAAATCGTACAGTGCTTCTAGTAGCTTCCAGTATATTGGTGGTCCTGCTGCTATTCTGAGTTTGGTGGCGATGGCTTCAGACGACAGCTCCTTATATGCTTCCATCAAAGTTCTGCTCTCAGTTTTGGAGACTAATCCTGCGATGGAGCAGGAAATGAAACGGACCAATGGGTATAAGGTAGTACTGTTAATGAAGTATATTTAGAGATGTACTGTAACAAATCCAAGACAGAGAGTTGATTGTTTTGTGTCTTTGTTGGTAGCTCTTATCTTTCTTGCTGAAGATGAAGGTTCAGTTGATCAGCAACAGGATTTTCCAGCTCATTCTGGCCATTGTGGGTACAATGGAGCTGGGCATTGTAACAGTTTGCATCCCAAATGTCTGTGCCTTTCAGGACGTTCTATGCGACTTTGAGGTGGGTTTTAGATTAGGGAGCTGTAGTGTTTTATTTAATAGCTACAATGTTATTTGCTTTGGTGACTAGCTATATGAATGCTTTTAAACAAAGTCCCTTTAAGGCAAGTCATTTCACTTGGCGGCCGTCTTTGAAACGCCTCTCGGCATTCTGTTTGAATGGGGAAACATCAAATTCTCCAAAATCCAAGCTTATTATTTGAATTTCATATTAGGATTCACCAATAAAATTAACAACTGTGTCTTTAGTTTCATTTCTAAATGTCCTAATTACGCAAAATCTGCTGAAACTCAAGTCTGGTCCAAGCCTCTACCCTAGAGTATCATCAGTATATAACAATCGATGATTGGCTCTTGTACTAGAAGGCGGGGTTTTTTCCACCATATTAGCAGTTATACTTTTCCCCATTCAAAAAGAGTGACAAGTCTTGTGTATTCTATAGTCTTTGTTTTAAATTACTTTTTATATTGTCTCTACAAAGCAAATGTGGTGATCTCCAAACACTAATGTTGTGAATGAAGTAAAAACACTATTTACAGTGGATGACTCATAGAAATTAACTTTTTTTTGAGATTTTAAAACTGCGCTCAGAGGCTCTGTTCCAGTTTTTTATTTATTTTGTAGTTATTCAATACATGGACTAGCATGTTTGAAAATAGACTAACCCTACTTCCTGTACAAGGACACACATGATTAATGATGTGCAACTGAGTGAACAACACTTGTAAAAAAATGTTTTCAATATTTGTAAATATATATATATACAGTACCAAAATGGGACAATATTATTGTGAAATATTATTTTAACCTAATATTACTGTTTTTAATTTATATTATAAATAATATATTGTAAAATATTATTTATCCATGCTATGACAGTGGAATCCCATCAGCATTTATTTGAAATGGGAATCTTGTGCACATTTTTGTATACATTTTGAACATTATAAATGTCTTGGCTGTCACTTTTGATTAGTGTATAGTGTAGAGTGTGTATGATAATGTGTGTTGCTGATGTCTTTTAGCTAACATCAAACCTTTATGCAGTAATGGATATTTTTAAGTTATATTTAAAATATGACTGTGTCATTTTCCCAACAAAAAGTGAAAGTCTCTCTAAACCACAAGATCTTATTTTAACAGCATTCTACAAAACTAAATAAAAGATACATAGATAGATAAAAGGAAACCTATAAATGAAATGCTGTTTTAGGACAGGTTTGTTCTTTAGCAAGGCTTAAAGCGATATTTCACCCAAAAATGACAATTCTGTCATCATCTACTCATGCTCCGCTTTTCCCAAACCTGTTTGAATTTCTTCCTTCTGTTGAACACAAAGGAAGATGTTCTGAAGAATGTTGGAAAAACAGCTGTTGGGTTCCATGGTATTTTTTTGATCCTATTATGAATTTCAAAGCTTTTTTCCAAGATTCTTTATGTTTTGTTTAACAGAAAAATGTAGTTAATAAATGTTTAGAATCACTTGAGTGTGAGTAAATAATAAGGTTATAAATAATGAGCTTATTTTTAATTTAATTTTGTTTAAATCAAAAGTCTTCTTCATTTGTAGGTATGGCAGAAGGCTCCAGATAACCTTGACGTTTGTGTTTTAAATCATTTGACTGACATCCTGAAGTCATCAAGGTACATTCAATTCAATTCACCTTTATCTCTATAGCTCTTTTACAATGTAGATTGTGTCAAAGCAGCTTCACATAGAAGATTATAGTAAATTGTGTCAGTTCAGTTTTCAGAGTTTAAGTTCAGTTCAGTTTAGCTCAATTTAGTGTGGTTTAATATTCACTACTGAGAGTCCACATACTGAAGAGCACATCCATCGATGCGCATCTCAACACGTCCCGAACCATGCAAGCCAGTGGCGACATTGTAGGCTTCTGATTTCAAGTTGTTTACAACTTGATTTATTAAATCAAAAATACATTTAGTACGGCATAAAGCAGTGTGAAACACTTGGCTCATTTCCTGTTTTTCAATCATGCATAAAATGTTACTGGAAACATGCTGTGCCAGTTTGCTTTAGATACACATCTGATGATGAGTTTGTTTTTAGTGGGAGTCAACAGAATGCTGACATTATGCACAGACTCAACATGATGAACAAACTCCTGATCTTGTTGCATGATCCCAACGTGACCCGCAGGAAGGTGTTAGTCATCTGTACCATCATCAAATTACTCCTCGAGGAACATTTCAACACCACAGACATCAAGAGGCAAGTCTGTCAACTTTTGCAGTTTTAGTTAAATCATCATTGCAACTCATTTTTCACAAAGTCAATCTGCAAAGCATTTAAGAATTAATAAAAGAATATTTGTTCAATCAGGCTTGGACTCTTCTTAGTTCATAGTCTTTTGCCTCCGACTTTGAATGAGCAAAACACTTTCTCTGATTTGGATTTTGATGATCAATCACAAGGTACCGTTTTTTCCAATAAACCTGCACACAAATCTTTATGCGTGATTTTAAATATGTATTTTTCTCCACAATGTTGACTCTTGGGGAAAACACTCACTCCTTAACTGCTTTTTAAATTAGGCTGGAGTCAAACCCCTGGGAGATCAGTTTGGATCAGGAACCAGTTGCTCTCCATGCTGTCTTCTCTAATCTTCTCAAATTCCTCTAGCATGTGAGTCCAGTTTAGAAATGGATAAATGAAGAGTTTTGGGCTGCGTCCAAAATAAAATGCTTTCGTGTTATACAGCTTGCAAAAAAAGTACAGCAACAGTATGTCTGAATTACTTTAAATGAACCACTTGATTTGATCAAGATTCAGAAGTTTGCATTGAATTTATGCTTTATTACCAATAGTAATTTACACTTTATTACCAAATACCAATGATTACAATATAGTATGTCTGAATTTTATTCAGACTACTCATATTCATACAATATACAACATACTTCTTTAACAGTCACATAGTAAGTGCAAATACAAATTTTGGAGGCATTTTTACTCTCTTTTTCCTTGTTTTCATTATCCCACCAAAGGATACAATTAAAAAAATATATATTTGCTGCTTGTTCAACATACTTATGAGCTAAAACAACACAATTCTTAAGTTTTTTTTGGGACAACTTAATTGTTTTATGTTCAGTCAACTTAAAACTGTACAAACCATTAAGTTAACCTAATTGATTTGCATTGGGACGACATGAAGATATTGTGTACACTGTTAAAAAATGCTGGGCTCCACTCAATTCCTTCATGTTGTGCAAATGCAAATCGATTGTTATCTTAATTGTTTTAAAAAATTTGTGGATTGAACATAAAACAATTAAGTTGTCCCCCAAAAAAACTTAAGAATTGTGTTGATTTAGCTTATTTTAAATAAATAGTTTGAACAAGCAGTGTTTTCCAGTTTTGGGTTGTGGCTGGAAGGGCATCCGCAGCGTAAAACATATGCTGGAAAAGTTGGTGGTTCATTCCGCTGTGGCGACTCCTGATAAATAAGGAACTAAGCCAAAGAAAAATGAATGAATTGAACAAGCAGCAAAAATATTTTTTGACTGTATATTGAATCATGTATTCTAAAAGTGCTCATGTTTCTCAAATGGCAGTAACCAGGAGGAGGTGTACTTTGCACTGGGCTCGGATTGGTTCCTCCTCTTTTTACAGGGTCATATCCACACCAGCACCGTGATGCTGGTTCTCACACTGCTCACTCACTTCCTGTCGTATCCCAACATCCTGGCTAAGTTCAGAGAGGGGGTGTCACCTGGAACATTAGTGGAGACCATGGACATGCCCACCAGTATCACAGGTAATTCTGGATGAGATTTGAAGCTCATTGTGTTTACTAGTGATTGTTCAAAATATTTCAAATAATGCAATAACATTTGTATTTTAACTTTTTTTTGCCATTTTCTAGATAATCTGAAGTGTCGCACCTGGTCATTTGAGTGTTTGAGCTGTATCTGCCCAGGGTTTGAAGTCCTGCAAAAGCTTCTTGTCAACCACATCCACCTAGCTCAAATTTATGGAGCGCTCGCTGCACTGCTTATTGGAAAACCTAATTTCCAGGTTCCTGCTGGACAGGTAAAGGTCACATTGTGTCTGATATAACAACATTTTACCTGTTGCAATATACAATAACAGGCCACTTGCAGGTACAACTTGCTTTATACAGCTTGGATTATATTATGTATGTAATTGCATTCAAAACAATAAGGTTGCTCAGAGATTTTGGTCCATATTGGATTAATAAAAATGAAATCCTGCACTTCCACAATGTAAAACCTCCAATTCCTCTATGTGAAGGAGCGTTTTGCTCTTTTTCTGCTGCAGGAGCCTTTTTGATGTGTTGTTGTGTGTTCAGAGATGCTCTTCTGCATACTTCAGTTGTAATAGGTCATTCTTTGAGTTACTGTTGCCTTTCTGTAGCTTAAATCTGTCGCAGCTTAAATAGCCACAGCCAGATCACTTTGTGAGATATTAAACCGAGGTCCTGACTCACTGTGGTCCTTAAAAATCCCATGGCTTTTTATGTGAAAAGTCAGGATGTGACCCTGTTGTCCTTGCCAAATTCCTTCCATCTGCCCTTACCTTTCATGGCCCCCTAATCATCCCCATCCACTGTCTCTCCTCTCCACCTACAGTATAGCTGGTTTGTGGTGTGTGCACTGGCAATGTTGTACTATGTCTGCCATCACGTCATCCAGGTGGATGGTGGTGTTGAGAAGAGAGAGACCCCCTCATGGAGTATGATTTTAAAAGCTTTAGGTGTATGCCAATGCATAGTAAAATCACTATATAAATACATTAATTCCTCTGGCATCGACATTTCAAGTCATTTTCATCCACAAAACTGCCACTCACTGGAAATGTTTTTGGACTTTTCTGGAAACCCAATAGCCCCAAAGATGGCCGGAAAAGCGGTGCAATGTTCAGTCACCAAATCACTTCAAATCTTATTCCGATGCATAGTTTCAAGTTCATTAGATCAGCTTGATAATGTCTACATGCATTGAGCTCCTGACTTACTGGACTGCTAATTTATTTACATTAATTAGCTGTTCAATATTTTTGCCTAATAAAGATGCCTTGAGTGAAAAGTATATTGCCTGCATCTATATAAATGTAATTTACCCACTTATCTTTATTTTTATATGGTGTGATGTGAATTTTAAAAAGTTTTATACTTAAGCTCTGTCTTTTAAATGGTAGGCGGATGTTGACATGGTGCTTCAGAGTTTGATTGACAGCTGCGGTGAGAAAACAGAGGGTGTTCAACTATGCACAGAGGCAGCTTGTGTTTTTTTGGAGTTGATTAAGGTTATTCTTACTAAGGTAAGTGTGTCTATTTATTTATTTTTTATTTCCTGATGTACTGAGATTTATATCCAGCTGCAGGCATGCAGACCCACTTGCGTTTCAAGGCGATAGATCCAGACCACTAGATCATGCCAAGCCGAACCATACAGTATATGGGTAATGGCGGATCAGTCATGGTTTTGTACTTGTAAATAAGCTATCCCAAGAATTTCGACATGAATTATGTACATGTAAGGTATTTATAAACAATACACAAAATACTATAAATACATAATTATATTTTGTATTGATACTAATTTTAATTAATATCATGGACCACAACATTTCTGATGAGATATTTAGTTCATGTTTGTTTTTAATAATGTCTACTACACACCCCAAACGAAGAAGCTCCAGACTGGGTGCAAATGCAAGCTGAACTGCAATGCTTTTAATGCGCACACCTAACCCCGCCCCTAACCCTGCCCCTCACAGTGACATCACTAGCTCCATTAAGTGCATTGTGTCTGAGATTGCATGTGAACTGCGTGTCTCAGCTTGCATATGCAAGTCTGTAGTTAGATACTATTGACCCCAACCCTAAACCTACCCCTTTCAGTAACCTGTTCAGTTTTATTAATGTCTACAGCTACACCTACTTTAACCTAGAGTACCCCTTTTAGTTCTGAATAAACAGTATTTATTGTTGTACTGCACCACAAAAATGATGCTATATATGTATGTGCACATTCTCAGTAGCCGCAGCTGTAACACTAATAAACCAACTTACTGTGTACTGTAAGTCTCTCCCACTTGGAAGCCTACATCTAGTGGTCTGAATCTCGTGTGGCCTGAAACATGTGGGTCTGCGCATCTGCAGTTGGATATTATTATTGGATGTTACAGCAGTTGGAATTAGATAGCAAAGACTACAACTGTGCCACCTTGTGTTAAAAAAAGGCACTGCTAAAATGGATAGACATACAGTACAGCTACACATGGTCTTGATGTTATCTTGTACATATTATCTGACTGACAGTTAGCATGATGGCAGTTTCTTGTTGTAAACAGGTTAAATAATCCATTGCATAAGCATTTTTGTTGTACAAGTAAATTAAGCTTTTCTCTAATTGTAAATGTGCTTTTTTCTATAAAGCCTGTAACAGAAAGTGCAGATGGCTGGGAAGTCCATTACCCAGGCAGTGTGATGCAGTTTCTTTGCCTGGTAAACAGTTTGTTCCCTCAAGATCCTCTCTGGACGTCCCCTGATTTCCTCAGTTCTCTGGCCAGTGCTGTTTTCCCCTTTGAGACCCCTGAGGTGAAACTTTATTGGACTGTGTCGTACATTACTATATACTCAAGAGACATTGTTGGGTAGATTACAGAAGTGATATTGTACATTTTCTCCTGCAGAGCTCTACAGGTGTCCAGGCTGTGAAAGACAGTAGCGAAGGGATGGGGGAGCCCCTTCGCCCCTCTCACCCAGGCAGGAAACAGGTGTGCGACTTCATCCGCATCCTCTTAATGGACAGCCTCATTAACATCCCCGCCAAAGATGGTCTTCACCCTTTAATGCAACTGCTAGAGGTGAGGATTTAAAAAATGTTTTAGATGTATTTTGTGTATGTATGTACACTCACCGGCCACTGTATTAGGTACACCTTACTAGTACCGGGTTGGACCCCCTTTTGCCCTCAGAACGGCCTTATCACTTGACATGATAGCATCACACAGTTGCTGCAGATTTGTTGGCTGCACATACATGATTCGAATCTCCTGTTCCACCACATCCCAAAGGTGCTCTATTAGATTGAGATCTAGTGACTGTGGAGGTCATTTGAGTACAGTGAACTCATTGTCATTTTCAAGAAACCAGTCTGAATGATTTATGCTTTATGGCATGGCACGTTATGCTTTGGAAGTAGCCATCAGAAGATGGGTACACTGTGGTCATAAAGGGATGGACATGGTCAGCAACAATACTGTGGCATTGACACAATGCTCAATTGGTACTAATAGACCCAAAGTGTGCCAAAAAAATATCTCCCACACCATTACACCACCACCAGCAGCCTTAACTATTTATACAAGGCCGGATGGATCCATGCTTTCAGGTTGTTGACGCCAAATTCTGATCCTACCATCTGAATCTCACAGCAGAAATCAAGACTCATCAAACCAGGCAACGTTTTTCCAATCTTCTATTGTCCAATTTTGGTGAGCCTGTGCGAATTGTAGCCTCAGTGTCCTGTTCTTAGCTGACGGAAGTGGCATCCGGTGTGGTCTTCTGCTGATGTAGTCCATCCACCTTAAGGTTGGACGTTGTGTTGTGTGTTCAGAGATGCTCTTCTCCATAGTATACCTCAGTTGTAATGAGTGGTTATTTGAATTAATGTAGCCTTTCTATCAGCTCAAGCCAGTCTGGCCATTTTCCTCTGACCTCTGGCATCAACAAGGCATTTGCGCCCACAGAACTGCCGCTTACTGGATATTTTCTCTTTTTCAGACCATTCTCTGTAAACCCTAGAGATGGTTGTGCGTGAAGATTCCAGTAGCTCAGAAGTTTCTAAAATACACAGACCAGCCCATCTGGCACCAACAAACATGCCACATTCAAAGTCACTTAAATCACCATTCTTTCCCATTCTGATGCTCGGTTTGCATCAGATTGTCTTGACCATCTCCAACGAGCAGTTGGACAAGTGTACCTAATAAAGTGGCCGGTGAGTGTATGTATGTATGCATGTATTATTGTAATTATAAGAGTTAATAATAATATACATTAGATTGTTACACTGCTATAGATGTAAAAACATGACATTTAATAAATCAGCAAGCTTTGTACAATATTGTGGATATATAAATCATTACGTAATTATACTAAGGACATTAGGAAAAACAATAATAATAATACATTTATATTAGAAATGTTTTTAATTATTAATGTAAACATGTATTTATTTATTTTTTCTGTATTCATTATATTCTTATATACAGTATACAAATTAAATTACCATGTCTATACAGTTGAAGTCAGAATTATTAGCCCCCCTTTGAATGTATTTTTCTTTTTTAAATATTTCCCAAATTGTTTAACAGAGCAAGAAAATTTTCACAGTATGTCTGAAAATATTTTTTCTTCTGGAGAAAGTGTTACTTGTTTTATTTCAGCTGGAATAATAGCAGTTTTTATTTTTTAAAGCCATTTTAAGGTCAAAATTATTAGCCCCTTTAAGCTATATATTTTTTCAATAGTCTACAGAACAAACCATCATTATACAATAACTTGCCTAATTACCCTAACCTGCCTAGTTAACCTAATTTACCTAGTTAAGTCTTTAAATGGCACTTTAAGCTGTATAGAAGTGTCTTGAAAAATATCTAGTCGAATATTATTTACTGTCATAATGGCAAAGATATGATATGGAATAATAAATATGAAATGTGGAAATTTAATCAAACTGCACAAAATTATGTTTATATAAATTGCTAAGCATATATTCTATTAAAATAATAAATTTATTATTGTTATTTTTATTGCTAATAATAAAGCATTTATGCATGTATTTATAATAATAATAATAACATTATATTATTACATTTCTCATCAATTCCTTCTGAGAATTATATAGTATGTAAAAATATAATAAGTCATACCATTATTTAATAATAATGGCAATAAGTAGTATTACTGTGTTATGAAATCATATATTTTATTTTATAATATTATTATGCACTAAATGATTGCATACTATACATAATGTTCTTTATTTACAATATCATTTATTAATAATAAAGTACAGCACTTGTAATGCAGGAGTCACATCTGTGCTGTGCACATCCGATGCTGTGTGTAAAATCTTTCCTCCATAAGGTGCCACTCTTTGCTCAGTTTTGAGGATGAGATTCACTGCTCACAGGAGGACGATAATATGTGGTTTATACACTCAAGCCAGTGGTACCCTTGTGGACCGTAGTGAACACCTTATTTCCTTGTGTTATTTTAGCATTCTGAATGCTTCATTTTTAGTTTTCCCCTGATGGTGTTAGTCAAGAGCAGAGGCAGAGTTTTCAGACTGAACTTCTGGAGTTTGTGATGGACATCATCCACATGACAGGACAGGAAGAGGGCCAGTCTACACATGTGGCCAGAGATGGTAAAATACACCACACACATACACCATATACACTACCGGTCAACAGTTTGGATCGATAAGATTTCTAAATGTTTTTAAAAGAAGCTAACTTTGCCCACCAAGGCTACGGTTATTTTTTATCAAAAAGGCAGTAAAACTGTATCAATTTAAATGAACAGTTTTTTAATTGAATGTAGTTTAAAATTAAATTTATACTTAAAGTGTATTTAAAGCTAGATTTTCAGCATCATTACATCGTTCAGTATTCATGGTCACATGATCCTTCAAAAATAATTTCAATAACAAGAATATATAAAATTTGAAACTACATTTAATTTAAAAAGTTTTAATTTTATTAATTATTTTTACATTTTATTAATAATTAAATTAATTTTAAAAGTTATTAGTTTTAATATTTACATTTTTTACTGTATTTTAATCACAAAATGCAGGAAAAAACATAAATTTGTAAATAATATCAATAATTTAAATAATATCAATTTAAATTAACTGTTTTCTCACTGAATATAGTGTAAAATTCAGTTCATACCTAAAGTATATTTAAAGCTAAATTTTCAGAATTATTGCTCAAGTATTCATTGTCACATGATCCTTCAAAAATAATTTCAATAACAAGAATAAATAACAATTTTAACTACATTTAATTAAACAAAGTTTTAGTTTTAATATTTACATTATTACTGTATTTTTGATTACAAAAATTAAGCCTCGATGAGCAGAATAGGTTTCTTTTAAAAACATTAAACAATCTTACTGATCCTAATTTTATATTTGAACGATTATTGTACACTGAAAATACATGAAGTTATGTTTAACAAATGCTCACATATCACATGTTCTGCCAAAGATCAATCCAAGTCCAAGCAGGAAGGAAAAGCTGCCGTTTTGATCGAGAATGTGTCATTCTTCAGTAAAAAACTAGTTCAAAAACTTTACTCTGGCATGTTTGTGGTGGAACCGCAGAACCTACTGGTCTTTGTGGTTGAACAGATTGCAGTGGTAAGTTTATTTTCTAATTTCACCTATATCATGTCTTTAATTAAATCTGTATTTACGTTGTGTTTGCATTGACATTAGGCACTGGAAAGAGCTCAGAGTCATCGGGAGGTAACGGTCAGCGTTCTGTACAAAAGCTTGAATCGAGGCCTGCTGTACTTCCTGTCTCGCCCCAGACAGACTCCAGCCGAGCAGGAGCTCGTCATTCACACACTTTATGTGCTGCAGGAGCACTGGGATGTGATTATGGCAACATACAATGCCAATGTCCACTTCATTAACTGCCTCATGCACTGCCTCGTCCTTATCCGGTCTGGCAGGTGGGTGTAAAAATGAAAATCACAGGGTTTGAGATTATAAAATTGCACAAGTCTAACGTCAAATTCTTTTGATGGGCTTTTCTTATGAGCAAAGTTGCCAGTATTAATGGTTAATGACGAAAAAGACCACAACAAATAAAACTAAATAATAACTAATAAAAAAAGAAGAGAATGTACATAAATAAAATAATTAATATCTGACATTTAAGCACTTTTCTTATTTATAAATCAAAAGAAAGATATCCAAATGATCAAAAATAAGGGGAAATGTTTCCAATGCAGAATAGATGTTTTCATTTCTCTATTTTTTAAGGCAGTCGAGAGCTCTAATTGGGGCAAACATACTGTCGCTTTTTAAAATTAGAGTTAGATGGAAAACATGCATTTTTTGCAGCTGTAACCCCGAGAAGCTCTTTACAAAAAGTCTAGGGTTAAGGTCAGTGTATTTACATGTGCTAACATGAACAAACAAAGAAACAATACATTTATTACAGTATTACTACATCTTTGTTAATGTTAGATAGTTGAAATAAAGTTGTTCTTTGTTAGTTTTTTTTAACTCAAAGTGCATGGAATAATGTTAACAAGCATAAATTTGTGTGTGTGTGTGTGTGTGTGTGTGTGTGTGTGTGTGT
>CAIGQZ010001313.1:10281468-10297819 GCA_903798205.1 Danio tinwini
TATTATTATTATTATTATTATTATTATTATTAAGTACAACTTAAACACAAACGTTTCAATGTTCAAAGGCCTTCTTCGTTGCACTCAATGTAAAATAAAATGACAACTATTTTTGTACAAAATACAACAAGGTTAATATGACTATATAAAAACATTATAAAATTATTAATAAAATCAAGTGTTATTTTGATAATACAGTGTTGGGGAGAACTTTTCATTCAGTCTGTTTGTTACATATCACTTGACAGTCTTTTTTATATAGTCTGATTATATTTTAGTCAACTTAAACAAATGTAGTATTTGGATAGTCTTTTACCATATTGAAAATCCAGAAGAATGAATAAAGACAAATCGCATTTAATTTTTAATCCCGCCAAACAGATTGAGTTGGCTGCAGAAAAGTTTGAATAACCAGGAATAAACAAACAAAATAGCATATAATTAATGCAATTTTATACATTTGAAAGACAAAATTAGACATGAATCAAATACACAGACATTGAAGCAGACAGAATCACTTAATTATAAATGATGTACTGCCAATTTTGTCAATAATACATAATAACGTTATCAACCAAAAATAATTAGAAATATTAATTTAATTGCAAGTACTAAATGTAGATTATCCAGATTATATAATCTGAGGGTTTCTGAGGGTGTGTGGGGGAGGGATTCTGACCTCATCTCTTGCAGTGCACTCATAAACACATCCTCCAGCAGGGTGTAATATGTCACTGCTGTAAATCCCCAAGACCAGACAGAATTAGGACCGACTCAGGGTCAGTCTTGATTCTGTTTTAAAGCCCTGTTTGAAACCAAAACCCTACCAGGTGGACCATATATTTAAACAGGACCTTAATCAATTAGCATGTTGCTATTGTTGCTGTGTCATTGATTAATACTGGTAATAAACAGTGGGGCCCTCTCTTTCTCTCTCTCTCTCTCTCTCTCTCTGTCTCTCTCTCTCCCTCTCCCTCTCTCTCTCTGATTTGATTTGTATTAATTGTGGAGCGGCTGGCGGTACGGCTGGACCCCATATGTTTCGGGGACACAGATCCCCGGAGCCCAGAGCCGTGGTGACTCAGGGCCGAGTCCAGGTGCAGCTGCTTGGTGTGAAATGAAGGGAGACAATACAATTAGCCGCACATAATCGAGAGGTTTCGTGCGAACTCCGCCTGCGGATGATTGGCCCCGTTTCACAAACACCCCATCCATTCAGCGTCTTGCCTTTTTCTCCCCTTGGTTTTTTGTCTCACCGCCGTGTTGTTTGGATAATGAAGTGGTAACAGTGATCAATCAAGAAGTGGGTGCTGCTTCTTTGACACCTATGCCCAAGGGCTCAATTTGGTAGCGACACTTTGTGCTACTGTTGAAAACTTGGCTTGATGTGGTGTTTACTCATTCATTGAATTCAGCAGATTGTAAAACACGTTACAGCTTTAGTTTGAACAGTTGAATGCGCAATGTGAATTCCTGTTTATTGTACGCTGCTTGATTGATATTCAACGCCGTTTGCTGTACTTTGTCTGTAATTCAGGTCAAAGCCAAACACTGCATGGTGGTGGTTAGTGGGCACGTGGTGACTGAAGGAGCGCTGCTGTTTGGTAAAGCTGACCTCTACATATGTGAAGGCTTCACATTGACCTCTACAGGAGATGTGTGTTGCAGAATCCATCATCAGACCAAGTAAAGACCAAAAAAATGTGCATATGTTCAACAAGGCTGCATTTTCTTGATTAAAAATGCAGTAAACTACAGTAGTAATGATGATATATTATTGTAATTTAATATTTGCTTAATTAAGTCATTTATTCATTCATTCATTTTCTATTCGGCTTAGTCCCTTTATTTAACTTGGGTCGCCACTGCGGAATGAATCGCCAACGTATCCAGCATATGTTTTACACAGCGGATGCCCTTCCAGCTGCAACCCATCACTAGGAAACATCCATACACACTCATTAACACACATACCACATACACTTTGGACAGTTTAACTTACTCAATTCACCTATAACGCATGTCTTTTGGACTTGTGTGGGAAACCTGGAGCACCCGGAGGAAGCCCATGCCAACACAGGGAGAACATGCAAACTTTACACAGAAATGCCAACTGACCCAGCCAAGGCTCTAACCAGCGCCCTTCTTGCTGTGAGGAAATCGTGCTACCCATTGCGCCACCGTGACATGGTCACACCATGATTTTTGATAATATTTTTAGTATTGGGTGTTCAAAAAGACAGTTACATTTGGAATAGAATAATTTTGTTACATTATTAATATCTTTGTTTTCAATTTAATGCATCATTGCTGAATAAAACTAAAACTTTCTTACCAAAAACTTACAAAAAATGTGCTGCATATATTCATATAAATATACTGTACATATACATTTACTCTCGCCTTGGAGTTCTATCTGCATTCTAAATGATTTTGAGATATTGAGCTTCGAGGTTTTTGCATTCCATATAGCAAACAATATGTGTGTAACAGTTCTCTTTCATACATTAACATGACAGAGACCCTAAATGCACTCTAAATGTAAAATGTCAAAACTCTCTTAAATTTGCTAATTGGGGTAAAACAAACAGGGCAAATGCAGAGAGAACCTTTTGATTCTAAAAAGTCATTTACTGCTTGCATTTATAAGGTTCTATCTGGCAGATCATTAATTAAATCCTTTTTTTAAGAAATACAATCAGTCTTATTAATTTACAAAAAAATGGTGTTGTAACAATATGTTGATGTTTGAGAAAGTTAAATTTTAGCTTTTATTTTAAACGTTTATTTAATGTTTTAGGATGAATATTTTTGCTTGTTCAAATTAAGCATACAGTACATGGCTGTGCTAAATGTTTTGTCCAGTGCAGATGTTAATTTTATGTCTTTAATATGATAATATTTATGGAATTATATTTATATGAATGATTGAATTATATTAAAAAATATATGCCCCATCAATTAAATGAAGTATTTGCCCTTCAAGGATCATTATCAAATTTTAAGACTTTAAAAGAAAACAGACAATGAGCAAATTAGTTTAATAAACACTGAAAATGTTTCACTGACTATATATATGCACATAAAAATATTTCACATTTAATATATTACATTCTTTTAACAACGTAAAATTTAACATTTCATCTCAATGTCAAAAAATGACAAAGAAAGCTGATCCTGATTGGTCCTCGTGTGTGCATTCAAAATGCTGATTGGCTCACAGAAAGAACCCTATAGAGCCATTACAATTTTTTTTAATAAAAAGTCTTAAACAACTTATAAAAAACATCACATCATGTAAATAAGTTGTCATTTAATAAGAATATGTGAATAACTCAATTTTGACAAAAATGTCGGATAGAACCTCATAATTCTAAGGTGACGATACATTTATATATACACATACGTACATGCAGGCGTCCAAGAGATATATAGACACTTAAAGTCTTTAGACACAATGTTTTTGGATATTATTTATTATTTTATTATTATGTATTTACATTTTTTACATACATGACTATAAAATTATGTTATTAGAAAAAGTTGCATATCATATTTAACAGTAGTAGGTCTATAATAGGTATATAATTATTAATTAATTGTTGCATGCAGTTTTTGGTACAGTGTGCTTATTGTTTTCATGTGTTATTGCAAAATCCTCTTAATTTGGTGTATTTATATCTCTAATGTGAAAATGAACTACAAATGTAACTAAATATATAAGTACATTTATATAAGTTTTAACCAAAGATTTATCACTCTGTTACTGCAGTGTTTAAAACAATTAAGGTGAACTTATTTCTGTGCATACAGTAGGTACAACAACATCTTAAGATAACATCTTAAATGTTCTATTTTTATCATAGTGTGAGAGACTCCTATATTTGCAGCATGATGAATAAAGAGAAAAACTCACTGACCCCGAGCTGCAAGCGCTGGCCATATGACGACATCAAAGAAGCCAATTTCATGCGCTTTCTGCTTGAGGTGAGATTCATTTCATCAGTTTAAATTATTATTTCACAATGCAAATCATGATTTTCCCTTTTGATGTTTGACAAACATGAATGTCTACCTTAATATATCTGCTTAATTAATTTTCTAAATATTTAGGACAATGCTCTGGAAATATTCTTAAAGAACGGAACTTCAGTGTTCCTAGTTTTCTTCAACAATGACCACGTCAATGCATATAAAAGGTGAAACAAGAGAGTGCTTGTGATTTAAGCAGATAAAGAACTTTTGTAAGGTGACAGGCTAAATTGATTTATCTTTCTCTCTCTCTCTCTCTCTCTCTCTCTCTCTCTCTCTCTCTCTCTCTTTCTTTGTCCGGTTTCCAGGTTGTGCTCTGTGGTCTCCTCATTAAAGGGAAGGGGAGAGCCTGTGCTTAATGTGAGGTGAGTGTCAAAAGCATTTCGCAGACAGCTGCCACTTCAGTCAGAGAGTCTGTGATGCTTTTCTATTAAAACAGACCAGAGTTTTGTGGTTTCAATGTTTCTAGAAAACACATTCTCGTACGTGTGTGGTAAAATATTGACAGTAAGACTCTCAATCCCCTAAACTATATTCCGGTATTACAGTGAAACGGCAATTACTGCATCGTCAGCACTTCCCACCAATTAAAACAGCCTCAGTAACTTTTCAAAGTCATAAACAGCCGATACAACCCTGAATTTTATAGTTGCTAACTATCTGTGAGGGTGCAATAAGCTTTTTACCTATATGTTAGTTCATATGTTGCTTTGGTCAAATTATCATTCTTTCATTTAGCGTTTTAATTTCTACTTGTGTAAGAAGTATCACACTTAGTTCCCCTCAGTTTTTGGCATGATGAAGAGGAAACGGAATTAATATCAACAGAGTTTCCCAGTGGCTTCAAAGTTGAAGAATTGCACAATGATATAATGAATGTATTTTTAATGATGCTGTACAGGTTACAGATCCAATATCCTCTTGGTGGATAGAAACATACTGTGAGAAATTGTTTACGTTTAAAGGCCCGTTTACACAAAGAACGAAAACTTTGAATATATTAGTGTCTGCATTAGCTGATGATTCAGTGGTTTTGTCTTTCATTAAATCAAATTGCTGTTTTTTGAAAACATATTAAGCATGATTTATTTTTTATTATACAATTATCAAACAGTTATTACAGTTATTATCCCTTGTGTGAACTTGGCTTTACATCTATAAATATACAGTGTGGGAAAAAGTATTGAACACATCATGTTTTTTCCTGGAAATAATGTTTCTGAAGGAGCTATTGACATGGAATTGAACCAGATTTTGGTAAAAACCCAAACAATACAAAACATAAAAATAAAACAAAACAAAAAATCTGAAAAATGAGTTCTGTGTAATAATAATGGAATGACACAATGAGAAAGTACTGAACTACTAAAATGTAATCAATACTTTATATAAAAGTATTTTTTTAAATTGAGGCAGCTTAAATACACCTCTTATATAGAGAATGAAGTCGCATGAATTGCTCAGTGGTGAGTTTTTCCACAGATTTCAAGTCTTGATGGATCTGTGGGTCTCGTCTATCTGATCTTTATTTTGTATTTTCTATTGAATTTAAGTCGGGTGATTGGCTGGGCCATTCTACAGCTTGATTTTCTTTCTCTGAAAGCATTTGAGAATTTTCTTGGCTCTGTTTTGGATCATTGTCTTGCTGAAATGTCCACCCTGGTTTCATCTTCATCATCCTGCTAATGAAGATGTTGAGTTGAAGTGGCAAAAATTTATTTACAATAACAAAGTCCAGAGGGTTGCTGAAGAACTACTAAGAAATTCAGCTGCTGTCTGGGCTTTTTACTGCCTTCTACACCTCCCTTTCTTCATGTGTTTAATACTTTCTTTCCTGTGTCATTTCATTTTATTACACATAACTTAATTTGTAAACTAATTAGATTTGTTTTCTTTGCATATATGGATTTATTTTGTTGCTATCAACATTTGGTGAAAATTTCAAGTCAACAGCATCTTTACAAATATGTTTTTTGAGAAAAACAATGACGTGTTCAATACTTATTTTCGCCACTGTATATTTTACATTTTTATTCTATTTAATTCATTCACTCCAATTTTAGAGGCACAATAAAGTTTAGTTTGACATATAATTTCTTTTTTTTTCCTTCACCAAAGTTAGTTAGAATTAAATAATGACTGGTGAAACCCTGCCAAATCTGTAGTTAATTCCATAAAATTTACAGGAGGAGACATTTTTAAAGAGTGTTGTCATTATGTGTAAAGGTTGTTTTATTGGTATCTCCAGCAGGTCTGGCTTGCTCTTTGTGAAAACCAGGAGGTGAGGTAGTAATCCACTGCCGCCAGATTTCTTGACTACCTCGCGCTACAGAATTTGGCGAGATCAGCCCTGAAAAATTACTCTTCTTTTGCAAGCTATCTAGCTTTTTCTTTCTGCACCTTTCTAGACAAGGGTGGCACAAATTTCCTTCTCTCGCCAAATACAGACTTCCAGTCATCTTCATAGAATCTGAATCTTGTCCACCCCGCTGCCTGTATACCACAGGGTTGCGTTTGGTGTTTAGCTTTGTCAGGTTGGGCAGCACGCGGGTGCATTCAGGCACCTGTGTGAACAAATTATCAAAAAGCCCAAGCTCTGTCAGGTTTGTCAGACTAGCCAAAGTGGGAGGAAGAGCGTTTAGACGATTCATACCCAAGTTCAGAACCTGCAGGTTTCTTAAACTTCCTATTTCAGGCGATAAACCAGCAGAATCTAGGTTGTTGTTGCAGAGGTTGAGGTGAACCAATGATCTCAAAAGTCCGATGTTTTCAGGAAGCCGCTCAATTTGGTTGCTGTGAAGGTCTAACCAACGCAAGCCAGTGAATTGGCCAATGAATTCTGGGATTGTTTTCAACTTATTTCGGCTTAGGTCAAGTTCTTCAACATTTCTTAACTTTAGGAGGCATTTGGGAAATGTGGCGATGCCTACATTGCTCAGATCAAGTCGTAGTTTTCCTTCTGGAGTTGCTCTTAGGGCATTTTTGGCCATTTTCAATGTGATCTTCGTGCCTTTGGTTCCTGCCGCTCTCTTCCCTTTAGCCATGGAGCTGCACAGACACAGATTAATGGTTAAACGTTTCTGAAGCATCTATTTGATTAAGTCTTAACTGGAGTCATGTAATTATTATCTCAGGACCTTGTAGTTTAAACATGTATGACTTAATGATGGGACAGTTTAGCTGTTTGCATTGGGAAAGAGAAAATCATGTATGCCCACAGGCGAGATTGGGGGTTGCAGAGGTGTTGGCCGTTATTATTTACACCCGACTCACTCACTCACCCACCCAGCTCACCCTAAAGGTATCTTTTAGGATAATGCCATTCTCTAATTAAGGCTAAACCAGATAACAGCGGCCAACACATATCTAGGGAAAAGCTGTTTGTGTTTTCCGTCTGATTGATCCGGGGCGGCGCTAGCTATTCGTGTGACTACATGGAGAGAGTCAAATCAGTGCTTTGATAAATGACACTAGAAAGAGATTTAAACTTGCTGCCTTCATATCTTCCCATTAAAAAGGAGGAGTGGCTGCATTGTAAGCCCTTTGGCGACTCATTAATCACATTGGTAGATGGGCTAATACGGTTTGTACGGTTTCTATTAGACCTTTTATTTTTGAATCCGTTGCATCTGAGAGGTGCAATTACAGTGAGCCGACCATCGACGCGATCCATCTTCATGTTGTTTGTGATTCGCTGATTCTGAACCCCTCCAAATGCAGAGAAAATTGGAAGGTGTTTGCTATTTTTCGTGACATATGGAATATAATAGATGTCACAACTACATGATTTCGAAGCAGGAGTCATTTGTAAATGGGATATACTTTCTAACTGAGGAATATGGATTTTTTGGATGAATTGTTTAATGAGGCTAGTGTAAACCAGAATATAATTTAGTAAAAGTGATTTTAAAAAAGGTATAAGTGATACGTAAACATAATATTGCATACAATCAGACTTTCTCATCAACTTTTTTGTTGCTTTTAAAATATGATGCGAATAACTAGTTTGAAATAAATGCCTTTCATGTGTGTGTGTATAAATATATATATATAACAATATGATGGATTAACATTTATTGTCTTTGATGGTTGTGCCACTACTTGTATCTCTATTAACTTTATCGGTTTGTAGATACATTGAAACATGTTATTATCTTTTAACATTTGTGTGACCTTTGATATTTTTTCTGTGGTTTAACAATTTATGGCAATCTCAGAAAAGCTAAAATGATTAATGCCAATAGGAGAACACAAAAAAAGTGTGTAGAACATAATTTTGCCCCACCCCACTATTGTTACTCAAGATTAATTTCATGCCCTCTCTGATGTAAAGGAAGACTTAAATAAGTTTATTTTACTCACGGTTTTTATATAAGGTCCACAACAGAATTGCTTGAGAGTCAGGGGAGGATCTTCAGACTGTAGACCAAAAAGAAGCTTTGTCCTGTTTAACTTTAGTTACCAAGCAACGCTAGCACAGGGCTCCAGGAGTTTTATTGTCCTGTGTCCAGAGCTGCACAAAAGAAAGGGGAGTAAGAAGTGTTGCAGCGTTTGTGTTTTCACACTCCCTCAGATTACATTTCCAGAATGTTACTTGAGGCTCAGGACATTAATAGTTTCACCCATTAGACACAAGCGAACTTCATATTTTCTTTTCTGTCTTTCTGTCTTTACTTGTGGGAGTAGTGAGAAATGCATGATCAACTTGCATGCATGTCAAATCACTTGTGATTTTGCATGTTTGGGGTCTCTTTTTGTGATCTGCTTATGTGTGTGAATGACAAAACAATCTTCTATGGAAATACTTTGTGTTTATAGTTATTTTCAAAAACCTATAGATGGCAGTATTTACTCCTTTAAAGGTTGGAGTTGGATGACGAAAGAAAATCTTACCCTTGTTTCCACAAGAATGTGTATGTTTCTTTTGGCTCTTCTGTCTGCTGAAAGACCATGAGCTTTCTCTGTTCCTCAACCTGTTGCTATGCAACCATAGCAGACTTGGGTTAGATGACTAGTAAATTCAGTAACTTTAAAGAAGTAAAGAGCCAAATGCTGTAGGCCTAATAGCACAATTTTTATTGAGTCAGATTTATTTAGATAGCACATTACTTTGCTTAATAATAAAAAAGTTATAAAATTTGTCTTGCTGTGTTCTTATAGAAAAACATCAGCAGTTGAGAAGACTGTCCTTATTAAATGGCAGGTAATGTGAACCATCAGTTACTTCTACCATTGTTACTGTTATTCATTCCTTCATTTTCTATTCGGCTTAGTCCCTTTATTAATCTGGGATCACCACAGAAAAATTAACTGCCAACTTATCTAGCATATGTTGTACGCAGCGGATGCCCTTCCAGCAGCAACCCATTACTGGGAAACACCTATACACTCCCATTCACACACATACACTACAGACAGTTTAGCCTACCCAATTCACCTATACCACATGTCTTTGGACTTGTGAGGGAAACCCCACGCAAACATGGGGAGAACATGCAAACTCCACACAGAAATGCCAAATGACCCAGCTGGGGCTCGAACCAACGACTGGATTGTGCTACCCACTGTGCCACCGTGACACCCCTGTTAACTGTTATTTGTTACAGTATATACATACTGCATTTACAGTAAAAATGAATCCTATATTTTTTCCTCTCTGATTTACATTAACCTGAACATATTTTTGTTTTATTTGTGCTGTTTTTGACCGTGTTTATTTAATTTTTTGTCTTTCCACAGAGGGGTGAAATCAGCAACTTTGAGTACCTCATGCATCTAAACACACTTGCTGGACGGACGTACAATGACTTGATGCAGTATCCTATTTTTCCATGGATCATTGCTGATTATGAATCAGAGGTAAACTAAACATGCATGCAAACTTGAAATGCTTGAATTGCAAATATTTTTTTTTGTGATGCTGGACATTGTTTTGTTTGTTTGTTGATCTTGTTAGACTCTGGATCTGTCCAGTCCTGCTACATTCAGAGATCTGTCTAAACCAATGGGAGCTCAAACTGAGAAGAGAAAAGAGAAGTTTATTGAGAGATACCTTGAAGTGGAAAATAATGATGGTAAACCATAATTATATACTTTTCTGTTCTCACTCACTTTCCAGGCTTAGTGCCTAATTCATCAGGGGTCACCCCAGCAGAATGAAAGAGAATGAGGGTCATTTTCTTTTTATATGCAATTATTCTAGAAAGTCACATGTGTTTTGTTTAGTTTAGTTTAGTTTAGTTTAGTTTAGTTTTGTTTTGTTTTGTTTTGTTTTGTTTTGTTTTGTTTTGTTTTGTAATCAAACTCTGAAAGAACAATTCTGATTAGTAAACCAGTCTGAAATTATTACTTGCCAAGTGATAAATGAACCAAATGTTAATTTGAGTCATTTCAAAGCACAAGTTTGCTGTTTTAAAATTTCTAATCAAAGTTTGTAAAAATAGAAGAAAAAAGTTAAAGTTAAAATAATAAAGGATATATTTACTATTGTAAATGTTTATAATAAAATAATAGTAATAGTAATAATAGTTATAATAATAATAATTATTATTAATATTATTGTAATTATTATTGTAATTATTATTATTATTATTATTATTATCATCATCATGTAAAACTTTGCAGTTCAGAAGTATTATGAGGATATTTCTTTATTGATATGTTTAATTTTATCCTGTGATTATTACTATATCAGCTACCACTATTACTGCTAATAATAATAATAATAACAATTAATGAAATGATTAATAAACAGCCATTATCATGTTCCTAAATATTACTTTTAGGGCTTGCAAGAGCAACTTTAAAAAACAAAAGCTGAATCAGTGATGTGATTCGGCTTAAAACATAAGCCGCACAGTCAAACTAAAGTATGTGTACACATTTTTGACTGTGTACTTGTCTATTTGTGTCTACATGTGTGTAATGTGTGTTTTTATTATTGTCTTTTTTATTTATTTATTTATTCTATTGTCTAATTTTATTTATTGTCTTTTACGTATTTATTGTCAACGTTGTAATAGTATATTGTTATGTTTTTGGAGTATGTCGTATTTTGCATTGTCTGGAGTCAGCACCTAAGCTTTTCACTCATCATAGTACATGTGCTGCTAATGATGTCACAATAAAAGTGATTTGATTTGAAAACTGCATTAAGTTATAAATTGATAATAATAATAAAATAATAATGATAATAATAATAATAAAAATTATACATTTTATTTATAGAGTTCTTTTCTGTGCACTGTATGATTTAAAAAACATTTTCATATATATTCTTATATACTGAGTGTCATGTTTGCAGGTGATCTGTCGGCTCAGTGTCATTACTGCACACACTATTCCTCAGCCATCATAGTGGCCTCATACCTGGTGAGGATGGAGCCTTTTTCCCAGACCTTCCTCCAGCTGCAGGTAAAAGTCTCAAATCTCCTACATCACACTTCTGTTGTTACATTTAAGTAGGATTACAGAAACAGAAATAATAAATTATCCATTGCCCCATTCTTTATCAAATGAAGCCCAAAACGTCAGCTTCTTCCATAAAATCTGATTTTTCTAAATTGAACTTACTTGGTGAAATGAGCTTCATTGTTTTTGGCCTTATTTGGGGCTGTGCACGCTTTTCATTTTTTTCATTCCCAAACCAAATTAGGGTACGATTTTAATATGTATGCAAATAAATTCTGTTACGTCACTTGCGCACAAAACCACATTTTGTTTTCAAAGAATATCTCATTTGTACACATGGAACCAATTGATTAAAATAAAAATGTCATGCATATTTGATACACTGTGTAACGTAATGCAAACATCAGGATAACACTTTGCAATGATATTTGCTTCACTTGAGCAGCTTTTCTCCGTACAGTAATATTCATAATCAGATTTGTGCCACTAACAGTATATTACTTTCATTCAATGAGGGCATTTGCTTTTACTGCAAATTACATAACTTCTCCAGAGATTGTCTTGTGGATGGATAAACTCCCTTGAAAAATAAAAAGCCTGAATCAATTGCTTGAAGATGTCTGGAATCTAAGCAATTGTTTTTTGACTGTGATTCATACACTCATGGGGCCATTTTGGAGTTCTAGTCTTGCTTCCAGTAGAGCCCTCGGACTTACATATGCATTAAACAAGCATATATATTATGGCAAGTCTTTCTTTGATCCTTTGTGTAGTTTTTCTGTAGATTTTTGCTCTTTTTTTTATAATGTTTCTCCTTCAGACGCTTTGCTTTCAGATAAAAATTAGAAAATGCATGCTTTGTACTCACCCAAAATTTTATTTATTATTTTACCCAAGATTTTTGACTGAAACTAATTTAGATAATGTGTTAACAGTTACTAGCCCTTTTTAAAGTAAAAAAACATACAGGAATACACAATGATTAACCCGAGCTCCTGACGATGCATTTAGGTCTTTTAAAGCAAAGTAATCAGTTTGTGGAAGAAACTTAACATGATGTTCAATTATTAATTGTAATCCTCTCCTTTCACAATGTACAAAATCACATGAATTGTATATTATTCTTAAACAATTGTTTCTGGTTCTTTTTTGCCTATTAGGATAGGTCATTAGCTGAACAGGAAGCGAAGTTGCAGAGAGAGAGGGGTCTGTGCGGAATTGGGAAAAGCCTGTTAGTCAGGACTTGAACTCGGGATGTCTGAAGCACAATATTGATGCATGTCAGCTCTCTGCCCATGAGGCTATCAGGTTTAGAAAAATAAATAGATTGCAGCTCTAGGATAAGCACAAATTTATACCACTTAGATCAACAGTATAACAGACATGTCCTCCCTGTAGTAAACACAGACTGATCTTTTCACTTTAAAAGATGTCTATGTACACTACCTGACAAAAATCTTGTCATCAATCCCAGTTGTAAAAGCAACAAATAATAACTTGACTTCTAGTTGATCATTTGGAAAAGTGGCAGAAGGACTATTTTGTTTGATGAATCATCTGTTGAACTGCATTCCAATCATCACAAATATTGCAGAAGACCTATTGGACCCAGCATGGACCCAAGATTCTTACAGAAATCAATCAAGTTTGGTGAAAGAAAAATCATGGTTTGGGGTTACATTCAGTATGGGGACGTGCGAGAGATCTGTAGAGTGGATAGCAACATCAACAGCCTGAGGTATATCAAGACATTTGTACTGCCCATTACATTGCAAACCACAGGAGAGGGCAAATTCTTCAGCAGGATAGCAGGCATACATTAGCCTTCACAAGTTCCTGAAAGCAAAGAAGTTCAAGGTGCTCCAGGATTGGCCTGCCCAGCCACCAGACATGAGCATTATTGAGCATGTCTGGGGTAAGATGGAGGAGGCATTGAAGATGAATCCTAAGAATCTTAAAGAACTGAGTCCTGCAAGAACGCTTTCTTTGCCATTCCAGATGACTTTATTAATAAGTTATTTGAATCATTGCAGAGATGTACTGTATGGATGCAGTCGTCCAAGCTCATAGGAGCCATACTCTATATTAATTCTTTTTCCACTGCACCATGACTTCATATTCTATACTATACATTATTTCTGTTTCAAGACAAGACTTTTGCCTAATCAAAGTCAGACCTTACTGTCCAAATTAAATATTTAAAAATCAATGCATGATCATATTTTATTTAGGTAAAATAAGCATAATCTAGAGGCCTTTGCCTTTCATAAAAGCCACTTCTGATACCAAATGATCAACTAGAAGTCAAGTTATTATTTGTTGTTCCTAAAATTTGGATAGGAGACAAGACTTTTGTCAGGTAGTGTACAAGGGGTACCATTTGTATATATATTAATCAAAATGCCAATAGTAATTTTATAAACCACCAAGGCCACTGTTTCAGCTAAAAATATTCTTAAATGTACTGCTAAAGAAAAAAAACAACAATCATTTACATTGCATGGCCTGAGTGTGAATTATAATTTTCTTGTGAACTTACAATGTATTTATTTGTAGGGTGGAACATTTGATGTGCCAGAACGGATGTTCCACAGCATTCAGAATGAGTGGGAATCTGCATCTAAGGACAACATGAGTGATGTCAGAGAGCTCATCCCAGAATTTTTCTACCTCCCTGACTTTCTTGTTAATTCCAACCAGTTTGACTTTGGTAAATTAGCAGTATTATTTCACTGTTGTATTTCTGTCAATAATTTGATGTAAAAGAAAACAAGTTATAGTTGAAGTCAGAATTGGTAGCCCTCCTGAATTATAAGCTCCCCTGTATATTTTTTCCTTCTAATTTTTGTTTAACGTAAAGTAGAAATTTTAAATTTCTGACCATAATAGTTTTAATAACTAATTTTTAATAACTGATTTCTTTTATCTTTGCCATGATGACGGTAAACAATATTTTACTAGATGTTTTTCAAGATACTAGTATTCAGATTAAAGAGTGATTTAAATGCTTAACTAGATTAATTAGGTTAACTAGGCAGGTTAGGGTAATTAGGCAAATCATTGTGTAATAGTGGTTTGTTCTGTAGACAATCACAAAAAAATATTGCTTAAGGGGGCTAATACTATTGACCTTAAAATGGTTTTTAAAAACTAGTTAAAAGCTGCTTTTATTCTATCAGAAATGAAACAAATAAAACTTTCTCGAAAAAAAAAAACTTTAACTGTATATTGTATCTGTAAATGATCTGTTTCATAAACCTCTAAATATGTGTATTGGTAATATAGGCTGCATGCAGGATGGGACACCATTAGATGATGTGGTTTTGCCACCATGGGCCAAAGGAGACCCCCAGGAGTTCATCAGAGCACACAGAGAGGTCAGTTTATTTTGTCAAAGATGTCTGTTACACTCAAAATAGGCCACCAGCATCAGTATCTCAACTTCTACTGTACTGTTCATACACTTAGACTCAACATGAGACAATGAGAGTCAGTGCAATTAGAGCACAATAACACGCTTCATGAAAACAAGCATAGGAGTAACAGTATCAGTGTCATTGCACCATTCATACCCAGCTAAACTTGGCAATAGTTAAATAATTTTTTTTTGCCTTTCTTAAGATAATAAGCACTTGTTGAGTTGATCAAAGAAGCCCCATTACTCTGTTTAACGCCATTGTAATTAGAAGATAACAGGCCCAATTCAGCGCAAGTACAATATCTGCACTCTCCTATAACTCTATTACTGAAGCCTGCTGGTTATTGGAATGAATGCTTTCTTTCTCACCACGTTACGCCCGCAAGCATATAAAGGCCAGGCATTATCAGTTCCCAATCTACAGAGCAATATTTGTATCATTTCCAAATGGCATGAAATGAGCTATTCTGTCTACTCTCTTTCCTTTGTATGCAAATGAAGAGAAATATAGGGATCTCCCACAATTTACTGCTTATGAGCTGCTTTGATTACTCTTGTTATTTTAAGTTTTTTTGCTCATATTTGGACACTTTAGCCAATTCTAAAATACTCAAATATTGGAATAATAACACAGAATACAAACTTTTGGAATATAATTCTTAGATCAGATTGTAAACCGTAATCAGTGGCTCAGATGGAATAATATCTTTTTTTAAAATGCATTATTGTGCAATCTCTTTGACCTGATATGTGTAAACAGCTTTTCCACCTGCACTTCTTTGAATATAAAAGTTACGGCATGACTGATAGCATATTAGTCTCCGTCCAGATCTGCTGACTGACAGAGTTCGCTCTCTTTCCGCAGGCTCTTGAGAGTGATTATGTGAGTGCACGTCTGCATCTTTGGATTGATCTAATCTTTGGCTACAGGCAGCAGGGTCTGCCTGCAGTCGAGACCCTGAACACCTTTCACCCCTACTTCTACACTGACAAACACGATAGAGCCAGTATGAAGGATCCTGTCATGAAAAGCACTGTGCTTGGCTACATCAACAACTTTGGCCAAATGCCGAAACAGGTACAGCAGTTGAATACACTTTTGTCTGTTGATTTTGATGCCAATTTGAAGTGCTTTTGACAACATTATATACACTCAAGATATTTATACTTATATAAAATGAGCTGAAAAAACACAATTCTAGATTTTTTGGGGGGAAAACTAAATTGTTTTATATTCAATCCACTTAAATTTGTTATCGATGTGTTTGGGGATAACATGAATGAATTGTGTTTAACCCGGCAGTTTTTACAGTGTACTAAGGATGTGTCAATATTACAACTCTGACATGACAAGCCATTGAGTGTTATATGTATCCATGACTAATAATGAATAAATGGTCAATATTTTTATATTTAGTATTTTCTTATATTATATTATATTTTCTTATATTATATTATATTATATTATATTATATTATATTATATTATATT
>CAIGQZ010001313.1:10307819-10338810 GCA_903798205.1 Danio tinwini
AATTATTAGCCCCTCTGAATTATTAGCCCCCCTGTTTATTTTTGTCCCCAATTTCTGTTTAACAGAGAGATTTTTTTCAACACATTTTTTAACATAATAGTTTTAATAACTAATTTCTAATAACTGATTTATTTTATCTTTGCCATGATGACAGTACATAATATTTGACTAGATATTTTTCAAGACACTTCTATACTGCTTAAAGTGACATTTAAAGGCTTAACTAGGTTAATTAGGTTAACTAAGCAGGTTAGAGTAATTAGGCAAGTTATTGTATAATGATGGTTTGTTCTGTAGACTATCGAAAAAAATTGCTTAAAGGGGCTAATAATTTTGACTTTAAAATGGTTCTTAAAAAATTAAAAACTGCTTTTGTTCTAGCCGAAATAAAACAAGTAAGACTTTCTCCAGAAGAAAAAATATTATCAGACATACTGTGAAAATTTCCTTGCTCTGTTAAACATTATTTGGGAAATATAAGAAACAAAATTCAAAGGGAGGCTAATAATTTTGACTTCTGCTGTATATATATAATTATATATATGATATCTTATTTACCATATTAGGTAGCCTACTACTGTATGTTAGGTGTGCAATCTGACACAATGACCATGACACAAATCATAAAAGTAAAGCTTCTTTATTTTGGTCTCTTGTCAAGACAAGATCTAAAACGTTAGGAATAAAGCCAAAGGAAGCTTATTTTAATTCACAATCTTACATTCGCTCACTCATATTTAACTCCCCGGAGTATCTGACGTCATGTATCTCACACATAAGACATGCGTTAGGGCTTCCCCTACCTTAATACACCTAAAACTCGTCAATGGCTGGGAAAAGTTTTCTCTTGTTAACTGCAGGGAAAGAGTAAAACAAAATCATTTATCAATTTGATGCGCACAATAATACCAGCCATACATGTAAAGCACAAATAATGCCATCACATTCGGTCACGTCCAGCGGCTGTCATCCTTGAACCAATCACCATCATTGTAAGCTGCTTGCTTTTCTGTCTGTGCCATTGCTTCGTTTATTAGATGTTTGCTCTTCCAATTTTTGTTTTTCAAGTGTGTCAAATGCACAAAATGCCCAATTAATGCCATAGGATGTCTAATCCCATCTTTGTATTGATTCCCATGTAAATCACTTGCGATTCATCCCCGTCTGCTTACTGCACAGGCCGCAAAACAACTCCCCCCTCTCCATGTAATGATTATGAGGGCGCAGGTAAGAGGTCTTTTTTCGAGAGACACTCAGATACATCACATGTGCTGTGATACAACATCTATAACTCATGCAAAACAATTAATTGCGAACTGAAATAAATATAATTTGATTGAAAATGTAATTGGTATGGAATTGGATGTTTTATGAGATTATTAAATTTTTTTGCGATTATTTTGCGTTAAAAAATTAAGAATTTTGCAGGATGACAGAAAAATCTTTTGTTGATCTTTTGCGACTTTTTGTTAATTCAGCAATGACGAAAATAGCAAAAAACTAGGGGGTCTGATATATGTTAAATTGTTATCTGATTTTAACATAAAAGGTATGTGGCTACGGTAAGTGCAAACCATGTCTGTTGCCAACCCTGGGAATAAGCCCTAATATGTTTTTGACCATATTGGAGATGGTTGGTTTTGACCATATTTGGAAGGGTTGTGAATATTTATGAGCTCTGCTAAAATGCACCCGCAGCTCATGTCAGTGACTGACGCTCACACACACAGCATGATGCACTCTGAAGTACACACAGTCAAAATAATTATAGTTCAGTTGTCAAAAAACATTTCAACAAATAGATAGATTCCTTGTTAAATGAGAATCTTTTCAGCTGTCGTAAAAATTAGTCGTAAGTTTTATTTTAGCTAGGAGTGAGTGAGCTATATTTACGCCACCAGAGTAACCTAGTTTAGTCTTAAGTTGTGTTGTGGATGAAATATAGGCTAAATCATAATTACACTCGAATTCGAGTAGTATGAAATATGAAAGCACAGGCAGCAATTACTATCAACCTTTACATAAACAGATGCATTTTATTTAGTTTATTGCTGTCTTTTCACTCCAGAAAAATCACAGTAAGAGCTGAGTGAAATGACATGACGCATAAATATTTATTAAACACTTACAATCAGCAGTTTACATGTGTTTTCCTCATTACAAAAGTTCACCTCTCTGTTTTCTCATCTGCAAATTTCACAATATACATGTTAAACTAACAAAATATACTGTTAAACAGACCTTATGCTTCTTTAGGTGGCACAGAATAAATTTATAATCTGTATATCCCGCATTTTGCATTCTACGGTGGCATGAATAGGTATATACAGGATCCAGGTTTTCATTCTATGACACCTTGAGCTCAGCATGATTAGCAGTCTGAATGTATAGCTTTAATGTGATTTCAGAACGCATGGCACACTGCTGGTAGGTGATGCCTGGGGCAGGGTGTTCGGCTGGTCCTGCGAGAGCTAGGATCAATCCATCATCCGTCAGTCAGCATTAACGTAGGCTGTAACTGCAGCCACACGGCAGCAGAGAGTCCAGCTTAAGTGCTGCCGACGTCTGCACTTTGCTCTCACCACTTCCAGCAGGACTGCTGACTTCAGGAGAGCCGCTCTGGGTCTGGTGAATTACAGGGATGACGCATTCTTTCTTGGACTGGGTGAGGCTCGCTGGCCAGGGCCGGAAACACAACACTGCTTATTTAAGAAATGAGAGATGATGCCATTTAAAAAAGAAAAAAAAAGAAAAATCAGTCTCGATTTTATTGTATAGTAGCTCTGTTCCTCTCGCTGGACGTTCTGGATGTTTATTTTATAAACACCGGTATGCTGGAGTTTCAAAGCCAATCACTTGTGTGCCATTTGGTATTTTTGTTTTAAATCACACTGATGGACATACTGAATGTGCGCTCGTGAAGCAGCAGGGTTCTGCTTAATAGCTGTGTTTTATGCTGCACACAAGATTTTTTTAAATGCAGTGTACATTGTATATTAGCAAATTTTTTTATTAGTAAACTGTGTAATGAAATCAAAATAAAATTGTTCGCTGGTTATAATGGGATCATGCTATCTCAGGCTGGGAAAGCGCTACTTTTAAAGGGCTGAATCAACCCTCCTCAGCCAATTAGAGTCAGACTTTCCATTGGCATCATGCCGCGGATTCCCGCTGTGAAGGGTGCGGATCTGTGAAGCTGCATTTACACACATTCCATGATTGGGAGAATTCTGAAATAAATGCCACTGAATTATGGCATATAGGAAGAAATGGTGATATGCTGTTTTGACTGTAAATAATTCACGTTGCTTACATTTAAGTTTGAATTTGTTTACATTAATAATAATTAACATAAATCTTTTTATTCACATATTCCATTATATATTTTAAGCACAGTACAGAATAAATAAGTTAGTTTTTTACATGAATAAATAGTTTATGTTACATTAAATGATAATGAAACATTCTTCATGCATATTTTGGTCAATTATATTTTATTTTATTATTTAAAATGATTTATATTACAATTTATTATATTTTAATAATAATTATAAAATTGAATATTAGGATTTTAATGTCAAATTTGTACCTTTCATGTAAACACCAAACTCGGGCATCTCGTCTTTGACCTATAGACCTAAACATTTTGGTTTGTTAATAGTTTATAATACTCACCTAAGAAATATTATAAAATATAATCACAATTGAATTTTTATATATATATTTTAGTGTATTTAAAATGCTTTTACATGCTGATTTGGGCATTTCTTATTATTATCAGTGCTAGAAATAGTTATGGTCATTCATTCATTCATTTTTTTTTCACCTTAGTCCCTTTATTAATCTGGGGTCGCCACAGCGGAATGAACCGCCAACTTATCCAGCATTTGTTTTACGCAGCGGATGCCCTTCCAGCCGCAACCCATCTCTGGGAAACATCCATACACACACACATTCACACTCATACACTAGGGACAATTTGGCCTACCCAATTCACCTGTACTGCATGTCTTTGTACTGTGGGGGAAACCGGAGCACCCGGAGGAAACCCACGCGAACGCAGGGAGAACATGCAAACTCCACACAGAAATGCCAACTGACCCAGCCAAGGTTCAAACCAGCGACCTTCTTGCTTGGAGGCCACTGCGTTGCCCTAGTTCTTTTCATACTATTTTAATTATTATTATACATTTACAAGTCTTTACTATCACTTTTGATCTGATAAATGTGCCGTTTATTAATAAAGGTAATATATTTCCTCAAATATTATTTTGCTTACCCTAACATTTGGATGGTATCATAGATTTATACTTTAGATTCACAAATTCTGTAAAAAAATAAATAAGTAAAATAAATTTATATGTACATCTTACTTGATATCACAAAAATTATTTTAAATTACGTTTATTGGACTCTTTATGTCATATCTGAATAGGTTTGTTTAGTTTAATACACAGATTTCTCATTGTTTAATTGAGGAGGAACATTTTGTTTCTGTAGTGTGGTAAAGGAAAAAAAAACATTCTATGTTGTTAGTTACAAAAAACATGTTTGCATTGCCTGTTTTTACTTACCCTCAATCTGCCCAACCCCAAACCTCATCCCAACATTATCAAACTATGCCTTGTTGTGGCGAATGCAGCTATTGTTCATTTAATCACCAGTTTTACAATGAAAAATATATCTATTTAACCCGCTAATGCATATTTAATCTTATTAATTTCACCGGCGTCGTCAACACATAAAGTGTAAATGTGTAACATCATCTATTAAAGATGCCAGTAGTACTAATGATTCTTATGACTTGAATAGCATCATTTAGGCATGACCTTCAATGACGCTTCTGTTTGCATGCAGCCAGATTAATAATAGCCGGTATTTTCTGACATCCTTAATGAGTCATGAGCGAGTGTGTTTATTCTACACAAATGCTGGCGTATTTAGGCTTTCTGTGAATTGTCCAGTTGTACACGTGGTCCCCAGGCAACATCCAGCAGTTGATGTAATGTTTTTGGTAGTTGTCTGGGCTACTGCGGTAGTTAAATCCATAGAATCAACACAGATGTCTGTTACATTTAAGAATATGGGTCACTTCATGCAGAGCGACACAACAGAACTGTAATATGGGTCTTGGATTAGTTGGTGTTAAAATCTTTTATTGTTATATGCACATTTGCATAAAATTAATTCTTGCATTGTATTAAAAGTTAATGCTGTGTAATATACAAATATTGCAAGAAGGTAGCAGTAGAGTTATAATAGTCATGGGCCATGGCATAGCAGCGTCCATCACATTTTTGGATCCACTTAAAACATTTCCTTTGTGTTCCGATGTTTTTGCGACTGAGAAAATGCAGTGTATTTTCGCAAACTGTTTGCAATGTGAGAAAATGCAGCGGGCTTTATTTATTTGTGTGCGTTGTGTAAAAATGCAGCTTGTTTTTTATTGTGTATGGGTTGTGAGGATTTGCAGCATGTGTGCTGTTAAATGGATAAAGATCTTTTCTTAGTTTGCTGGCGTTTTTTGTAATTGCACGTTTTCTTTGTGCACCATGTTAAGCTCTCTTGGCCACCGTAATATACAGTTGAAGTTAAGATTTTTAGCTCTTGTGAAATTATAATTCTTTTATAAATATTTCTCAAGTGCTGTTTAATGGAGAGAAGACATTTTTAAACATAATACTTTTAATAACTAATTTCGAATCACTAATTTAATTAGTCTTTGTCATGATGACAGTAAATAATATTTTCCTAGTTATTTTGTAAGATACTAATAAGCAGCTAAAAGTGCATTTTTTGGAGGAACAGATGAACATTTATTATTATATTTTGTGTTTATAGGGTTTTAATAAAATAAAAAAGTTTTATAATTATTTTTTATGATAAAGCACAGCTGTTGAGCATCAAAAAAATGACGATTGATGATGGTAATTTAAATTAAACAGCACTTAAGTTCCTAATTATATTTGGAAATGTAAATTTTTGGGTGAACTATCACTTTAATGCATCTATGTGGTCATGTCATTGGCCTATTAACATTACCTGCTTGTTATTAAAGTATTTCATAACTGTAACAAGAGGCAATTCAATCATGACTTGATGTTAAAACAGCTATCATAATATTATTTATCAATATGTGGCTCTTTTTAGATGTTTGGAAGCTACAGAAATTAAAAATGCAAAACAGGAAATACTTTGGGACCATTGTTTTTGTTTACATCCCTCAAATGGTCTATATGCAATGTATTGTCTTTTCAAACTGTACATAAAATTTGTCTATTTAAAATGTTACACTGTCATTTTCTACAATTTTTCAAATTAAACAGGGCATAAGTTCTTATAAGTTTACTAATCATATTCTTAAAGTGCAATTTAATCGATTGATTAAAATAATTAATTTAATTTAATAGAAATACTGTGGAAATGTCATTTCTCTGTTAAACATCAATTGGGAAATATTAGAAAATACAAATTTCAAAGGAGAGCTAATCATTTTGCCATCAACTGTAAGTATTATACACATACTTATGTCTCATATCTTATTTACAAAAACGAATGGAGTCTGTTGTATTCTTAGACTATAGCCTCCCAGAACTGACTTGTTGGACAGGCTCACTATCTACAAAAAATTCATCCAGATGCGTTGTGTAACTTTGCTGTTAGCCAAGGGTCTCTTTGACTCATGTGAGTAGGGAGAGTCTGGCAGACAGCAGGGAAGGTGCTGTGATTACTGGGAGCTCCCACCAGGCCACGCTCCACTTGGCTCTCTGGGGAAGAGGGCTAATTGTTGCTCCCCTCCAACCTTTGGAGACTGTCTTCTCCTAATAGCTGTCATTAAGCAGCATGAATAATCCAGCGGTGGGGGTCGGTCATAAAGAAAATGGGGAATCTGAGATCAAGCGTTCCATAAGGTTATATCTCCACTGCGCATTGATGTGAATGGGGAGATCGGTGTAAATGTGCTTGCTTTCAAAATACGGAAAATAAAACAATGTTGTGCATTCTGTCAGTGAGTCGCAGCGAGTAAAGTGTGCAAAAGAACATCTTTAACTCACTTCTAAGAAGTGGGTCTGCTTTTTGCATTAAAAAACCAGCATAATAGTAAATTCAGAATTGAATTATTATGATGATTTGGGTTGGGCGATGTTGACCAATTTGCCATCGTACGATGTCTAATGTTAAACATTGCGATGGACGATAGCATCGTCGTCGTAGACGGTGGTGAATTAATTATTTATGAATAATTAATTAATTTGTAACAAATTAATTATTTGTAGCCTACCGTTTCAACTACATGACCCGCATAGTCTTTGTTTTATCCATAACCCAATCATAAATAAATAAAGATAAGTTACACACAAATTACCACCTGTCAATCACTTTTTCTACAGGACTCTGGCATGAATAGGCAGAGTGATCTGTGTCATTATAATGGCGCTGACAAACTTGGTTGGTAAAAAAAGGTGCACAACCAACAGGAACCAACCAACAATATCTGAGGTTTCTGCTAAAATTACTAAGTACAAGCGGGAAAGTGAAAGATTGAAGCAGTGTGCTGACACTGTGACACTTTACCTGATAGATTCAAAAGACCTAAGAGTCATTAGATAGAGACAAGATTAATTTAATATCATGTTTAACAACTATAGTGAGACGCAATCCAGCGGTACATGCTTGATAAACTGTCTGCCGTGCACTGCTCTCTGGAGTTTTGTGCTCAAAGCACCCGCAGACAGCTGGAGCTCAGACACGTGCATATGCTGTAGTACATGACAGAGTGTGTTTGTGTGTGTGTTCACATGATGTGCGTTTTCAGCGGTATAGTAGATAGTGGAAGGAGGGCTTTTCAGAAGTGCTTGATGAAACACCAGTGTGGACGTGGATCGTTTTTGTTCTAAAACGCCATTTTTAAACTAAGACGTTTTAGTGTAAATTTTTCGTGAGCAGGTTGCTGCTGCAATGAGGGCAGGGCGAAGAATTGCGATGCCGGCTCAGCATCGTGATGTGTATGGGCCATCGGCGACCCAACCCTAAAATGGATATTAAGCACACATTTTGTTTTCGCCATGGATTACTTTTAGTACAACTTTAGAATTGTTCAATTATATGAATTTATTTTACATGCTTTGCCCCAATGGGCTACATGCAGAGCACTTAAAATATATAAAATATAATCAGTTAAAGCTTTCATTTAGTTTTTCAAGTGTAAAACAGAATGAAGGCCTGTTTCATCAAGCGCCAACAGGAGCAACAAGAAGCGCTGAAACTCCATTGAAAATACTGTGGTGAAATAAATTTCCATAATTTAAAGACATGATGCGAAAACAACGGAAATTACTGCTTATTGGCCGTTCTAAGACTCACTTTATATCGTATATCAATCAGGCAGTGGAGATCATATTTTTAAAGAAACCAGATCCTAAATGCTGCGATTTTAAAATGGTATGACAGTTCATTGAAGCGCTTGAGCTGGCTTGTTGGAAATTAAAAGTCCCTGTGGAAATACCTCTTTTGCACACTATCCACCCTAAATAATATAAATAAAAAAAAACATGTGTCCTAAATCATAATTAAATGAATATTCCAAAGTTACCTGGATGGTATACTAAAATATTTTCAGTGCAAATTCGATGTGCACACTCTAATGTCTAATATTGCCCACAAAAGATAGCCTTCTGGATGTGAATTATAGCTACAAACATAAGGAAAAAGTAAAAAAACAAACAACATTAATTAACCAGCAAGCCTTCTGCATTAAAGATCTGAAAATGGCAGGTTAAGATGCTACTTCAACTCCAGTATGGTAGGAAATCAATTAGATAAGAAATGTGGAGAATATATGACAACAAGATGCTTGACAGGGCAGGTAAGTAAACAACAGAGATGTTAAAACGTACTAGACTTTGCCTATTCATCTGGTAAGTAAGCCTATCCTATATACTTGTCTTCACACACAAAAAGATGCCTTAATATTTTTAGGATGTAGTAGTATAAGTAGGGACCCTGCAATACAAAATGTGCAAAAAATGCCTACATCTTGATGTATTGCCAAGGTTTGTTAGATTAAAAATAATAAATAAATAATAAGTCTATAATAAACCCCAAAACATTGTACAACAAATAAATTAACCCAAAACCAAAATGCTGTCACATGCATTTGTTTCATTTGTTAAATTCTCTCTTAACTCTTAAATTGACGCACTTAGGCTAAATGATGCTTAATTTGGTATTGCTAAAATAAGTGGACATGGCAACATCTGAAAAGCAAAGCAAGCAGCCTTCCAAACAAAACAAGCTGCCTTTGTTTAGTTAAAATCAGTTACCATAACGAGTCTTAGTCGCTGTAAATATCACTTAAGTCCAGGGCTTAACATTAACTTTTTTGATCACCAGCCACAGTGGCTAGTAGGTTTCCAACGTTACTAGCCACTCTGCATTTTCCTTAGCCACAATTTTGTTGTTGGGAAAACATTTTATATTCATAAATTTGACTTTGACATGCTAAAATTACTTGATTTAGATTTTGTGTTTTGTCCACATGCCTCCTTATTCAATTCACTTTTTGTGTGTCGTGTATGAGCAAATGGGTCATGGTTTCATAGTGTTATACTGCAAACAGTTTTTATTTTACATGACTTTTCAGAACTCAAAGTTAAGGATTTACCAAATTTATCTCTGACTACACCAAACAATAATTATTTTTAGCCACAAATTTTAAATGTCAAACAAGCTGAATATCTGTATACTATACTTTTATTTAACAAAACATTTCTTTAAAAAAAAACAAAACAAAGAAAAACATTTGACTTTTAAAAATAATTATTGTCATGTATCAAAAATATACACAGTAGTCTGTCCTCGCTAAAGGTCTCTCAGATCACCAGTTAACTACACATACATGGAGAGTTAATCTCATTTTAAAGCAATGTTGTTGTAAAAAAGTGATAATTAAACCATATTAACAAAAATAACTGTAGGCAAAAGAAAGCAGGTGAAAACATACTGTGTGTGATAATGAAAGGATGATCACACGGTTAAGGCCAATGATCTGTTCAAAGCGAAAGCAACCGGTGCTGCTTACAAAAAGACATTTGGAGCTCTTGAAAGCAGCAAGACTGTGGGGGGCATTAGCATAGCTTTTTGTCTGGTCTATATGAAAGAACCGATCAGTTGCGTTTCAGGCACGGTTGCTTCAAGCAAGAATACAGGAGCGCGCACACGTTTTAGTCGTGCGCATCACATCAGCTGTGACTGATCATCCTCTCATTCTTATCACCTGCTTTCTATTGCTCCCGCGAACGCAATTATTTTGTCGTGCTGTTTCTCGAATCTAAGGTCACATTTGCACACATATTGGGACATCCTTATGGTCAAACCCTGCTTTTAAGAAAACCACAATTTAAAATGATTTTCAACCAGCCAAAGTGGCTAGTGGGAGTGTCTGTCTTACCCGCCAAATCTGAAATCTACCCGCATTTGGCGGGTGTTAATGTTAAGCCCTGCTTAAAGCCGAAGTCACACTAGAGTTTGAGCTTGCGAAATTCTGTCGTACGGCGATGCGAAAAGGGGCGGGATTAAACAAGATGAATAGACATTTAAAAAAGCGAGCGATTGCTCCATGTTATAAATTTCTATTCAGAGAGGTCATGTTTTGATCCTGGATTGATCTCACGCAGTCAAATGATGCTATTTCGCAGGTCAGAGTTCACCAAGCTTGAACTTTGCACCGCAGCAACCTGCAAAACTCCGATGCATGACCCTGTGTTTACGGTCTGACGCATTTGTGTGCGTATGAATGGAAGTCTATGGGGAGAAAAGCCTAGTGTGACTGCGGCTTTAGTCAAAAACAGCCATGCCAAATGGCAAGATTACAAATGTTGCTATGTGTCGTGCCGCTACAGTACGTAGCCTATCAGTCATCAAAATTTCTAGAATATTCCCTAAACGTTACTGAGAGACCATTTTAGAGGATCCACTCCCATCATTAAATGCGATTGTCTCTGCTGAAACGTGTGGCCTAAGCGTTATACTTTTGAGGAAACCAAAAAAAAAATGGAACCTTTGGAGTTTCTCTGGAAGAAAGAAAAGTAAGGTGACATTTACAGAACTGCTATTTAAACGTTTCGTCTCAGTAGGTTACTGAAAAAGACTCGTAAAAATTATGTTACAATTCTTTCCTATGACATTTGAACTGCATTTGTCAGTAAAAGAACTTTGTAAAAATTCTTCAGCTTTTCTCCGTTGATGTTCCTCAGCGGAAATAGCAGCATGTGTGTTCTGGAACGACATGAGCGTGAGTAAACAATCATAGACTTTAGTTTTTTTGCTGAATGTGCGGCTCAGTGCGGAAAACGAGTATTTTTTAATATATATTTGGTCAAGGGTGTTGTTCAAAACAGAATTGAGAGCAGATGAATTCGCTTTGATGGCCTTATATGTACGCGTCTCTGTTTGTGGCTCGCTGTGTTGTGGATTTTTCTCCCTCGAGAACAGCGAACATTCTCGCTTTGTTCTGGGCTTTTGTACTCGCAACATCTGCAAGTTCCATACAAAACAGTACAGAGGACTTTTTCTCTGAGAAGATCCGGACAGCAAATGCTCTACTGCTAGCACGGCTCTCCCGCAGAGCAGAAACAAAGCGGGGCAGCAAAAGTTCAAGTTTAGCTGAGACGGACAGGCAGGCTTTGATGAAGAGTGCCATTTTAACGATTAGTATAAAAACCGCTTCTTTTGCTGATAATTGTTTATTGGATAGTTTAATCATTCTATACTGATACTTAGGCTATATTACTCTTTTGTTCATTGAATGATTCAAGTAAATAGACTATAAAGCTTATTGCTAATAATGATTAGATAAGTGACTTACATTTGTTCTGTTTTTTTACTAGCAAATGTTTTTTGTAGGCCTGTTGATGTCTGTGGTGATCTTAGTGAGATATCAACTATTCAGTTTTCAGTACTATGTATTCTAGTTGTGACTACTTGTACTTACTTTTTATGTACAATACCTAATTTAGATACACATACTGTATATTAAGTAGATATACATATATTAAGTAATACTGTTTACTAATACTGCTTCTCTATAATAGTTCAAAATAGTTTCTAGTCAGGTCATTTTTATTTCTATAGCGCTTTTACAGCATATGTTGCGTCAAAGCAGTTTAACAGATGAAGAAAAGAGAATATAAAGCCATAACAATATTTCAGATTGTGGAACATTCCATCATATCAGACAGTGAGTGAAGTTGTGGTAGAATGCTGGTGTAGATCTAGTTAAATTAAACTTATTCAGTGCAGTTTAATACTAGTTCTTTCAGTCACTATGCATCTAGTCTTAAAAGAAAGGTAAAACAAAAATCTATTTAATATGTTCTAATATCTATCACATACTTCCTGGTTTCAAATAAGCAGTATCAAATAAGCAATGATAGGAATAAAAACCTAATGAATAAGTACTGAAATCTAATGAATAAATACTAGTATCCAATTAATAAGTACTAATATATTTTAAAGGTCTTGAACTTAACTTGAACTTAAAGGCTGTGAACTGTTTTGAAATAGGCATTGTTTTGCTCAATGTGTGACGTAATTTCAACTGAACCATGTAGACAGGGCAGAACAAAGCTTTTTTTTAGCACAGCTTTGAGAGCGAGAGTGGTTGAGCTCAAGCGGATCAAATGAAAAGCAAATGAGAAATGCCTTAAAGGGGGCGGTACACGTCAGATACTAGACAGCATTCGATTGGTCAGAAGATTTGATGAGAATCTGAAGTATGAGGTGATGTTGAAAGTGACAAACTGCAAACTTTAGGTGTTTATAGCTTCTAAATGCAATTTTTTTACTTTTTTACTTTTTTTGGACACTGTAGCATACAGAACATCTAAAAATGCATTATTTTGAATTCACAGGGAAATTAAAGCAGTATTAGCAATATGAAGTGAACAACCACTAGTAGCTACTGGAAAGGATACTAGTATTAAAAAATAAGTACTAGTAGCATGAAAATAAACACTACTGTATTGCATAGACTGAAAGTTAAAAAACATCTTGCGTTCAGACAGACAGGCTTTGATGATGAATAGCTGTGTTTACAATTAGCGATAGCGTATTGTTTCTGAGCGCAGGAGAAACGGTATCTTTCTTTCTGACTCCTGCATCTCCATCTCAGGCCGCTATGCCATCCTCACGAATGCTGCATCTGCTCATTAATATGCGCTGTGACCACAATGAAGGGGGAGAGTCGCTCTCTTTAACCTTTGTGCATGCGGCTAATTGTGCTAAGTAGAGACGCTTAATAGACTGGAAAATAATCACCATATATTTCACGAAGAGAAGCAAATGACCTTCTCAAAAGACAATAGCCATCTCAGTTTTAATACGTCGGTGATTTTATGATATTAAATGTCAAACCATTTGGGCTCCTCTGAATAATTAAATCAAATAAATTATTGCACCTAGGCAGAACCATCTTGTAGACTAACCCAATTATAATGCACTGTAAAGCTAATTATTAAGCATGATTACAATTAGTATGATTTTAATAAATGTAACCATTAAAGGGTTCATCACAGTCACTGGCTCTTAGTTGTGTGTGGGAGAAAGAGAGAGAGAGAGACGGACTGAAAACTCAAGAGCGGACGATGAGAGAGGACAGAATGAGCTGAGACCTCATCATGTGCTTTGTGTTTGTGTAATTTTTGCTTATAATTAAGCCTGTATTTCCTAAACAGATTGTATATCATATATTACATTACAGTGGATAGCACAACTGCCTCACAGCAAGAAGATCGCTGGTTCGAGCCCCGGCTGGGCCAGTTGGCATTTCTGTGTGGAGTTTGCATGTTCTCCCATGTTTGCATGGATTTCCTCTGGGTGCTTCGGTTTTCCCCACAAGTCCAAAGACATGCGCTACAGGTGAATTGGATAAGCTAAATTGGCCATAGTGTATGTGTGTGAATGAGTGTATGGGTGTTTCCCAGTGATGGGTTGCAGCTGGAAGGGCATCCGCTGCGTAAAACATATGCTGGATAAGTTGCCGGTTCATTCCGCTGTGGCGACCCCTGATTAATAAAGGGACTAAGCTGAAAAGAAAATGAATGAGTGAATGAATATCTCAAAGTTTTACCTATTTTTTCAGGTTCAAAAAAGTTCAGCTCAAAATAAGTGTATTGTGTTATTGTGCACAAATATATCTGTTATTCTAAATGTTGGAGTATAATCTGACACTTATTATTTGTAAAAGGTATTTATGTCAGAGATATACATGCACTAAATGTGTATAAAAAATGTCTTTAAATGTAAATAAAATTACATGCATACACTTAATTTTTGTATATACTTGTAATTTGTACATGTACAGCTAACCAATTGGTGTTTATTAAATAATTATTCTGCAATCAATATATGATAAAGAAACCTAATGTATAAATCTCATAATAATAACTGCAGAATTAAAAAAAAATATTACCATTTAAAAGCATCAATATGAATAATTAAGCCCAAATATTTCCAAACCAAATTTTAAGTAATTGAATAATTAAAGTAATAAGTATTTCTTATAAATATTTCTACAAAACATTCTAAAAAACATTATTATAATATAGCCTGTATTACAATGCATGATATATAGGATGTATTATGCATATATAATGAAATAACATGCATTGAAAAATAATTGTAAAATGCCATTTTTCCCTATAAAGAATCATATGCATGGCATCCGCTTGACATGTATATTCAGTAATGTAACGTAAACTACAACATACAAGGCAATAGATCTTATTCTGATTACATCTGATAGTTAAATGTTCTTCAATGTGCTTTATTACACAATGCGGTATGACAACTGCCTGTTAAAGCAGGCATAAACAAGACAATAAATCAGTGCTTTCTTTTGCTCATACTGAATCGTCCTCTGATTTTAGAGGAGTAATCTTTATTTCATACAACACAGCAAAAAATAAAACTGCTACATATTTTTTTTTCAAAAATTGCATAATTAAATGATTTATGTTTGGATATAAATCCACCATTTTATTTTTTTCTTTAAAAAGGTATCAAATGCATAGGTACAATAATGTGCCCAAATACATAATGAAAGAAAATGCTACTGTTGTATTAAAGATTTTATACTAGAAAAACTAGTACACGTGGCATACTTAACACATCCAGTATGTCCTCTAGGTACAAAATATATATAAAAAATCTCATAAATAATTTCAGTTTAATATACATATTTACACTTGCTTCTCCACAAAGAGTATTTGGGCGTATACAGTCCCGGTGCAGTGGGTTTTAGGCTCAAGTTGTGCACATCCAGTCATGTCTGTTTTAAGCACAGGCTTGGGTTTCACCAGCTCCAGCTCTGCATATGTCAGACTGTCCTCTAAAACCCTTGACTTGAGAACGAGATGAGAAAAGAGAAGAGAACAGGGCGTTTCAGATATATGAAGACTACAGTATGTGGTCAGAAGTCTGAAAGAGGAGTTTAGCATTCACTGGGGAATTTGGGGTCAGAACAACATGAAATTATAGGCATAATTTTAGGCTTGTTCCTAGACGGTTGTAACTATGAATCTCAAGTATGTATGAACAACAGATATTTCATCTGGTCAAAGCATACTTGTAACATAAACAACATAATATTCATGTTCATCCAATTCTGTACGAATCACACTCGTTATTTAAATAAGTCTGTGTTTAACTAACATAGAGCGTATAAACTTGTCATCGTTGACCTACTGGAATAAAATCGGATCACGCAATGCAGAATCGTAAAGCATTTTCTCCATTTTTTGCTGCTTTTCTGCGATGATTTCCCTGGAAACTAATCTAATAAGAATCAAGCACGTTAAATAAATAATCGCGCTTTGGAAAGCAATAATAGTAAATAAAATTATAACAGCCATAAATTGAGATAGGTATAGCAATAACTGTGGCGAACATAAAGCTGTATGAGAAAGCCACATTATTTCCCTCTTGCATGTTTCTGGTTCGTGGAAATTCAATTGAGAGGCTAAAGAAAGTGCATTGTTAGATGCAAATATTACACAATTGTGCATAAATGGATTATAGGTGCAAAAATTAATTATAAAACAAGTGATTTAGCTAGATGTATATTTAGGGCAATTATGAAACCGTATCAGCGTCACTTAATCTTTTGAATGTCTTAGCATGAAATCAAATAATTGTGTTTAATAGGAGTTTGCATTACCGTTTTTGTAGGTTGTGCCTTTAAAAGTTTGGTTCTGCGTGGTTTTCTTGGTGCAGGTGCTAAAAGACAGACCAAGAAAATACAAATAAATCATGAAACATTTACAGTAGCTTCAGTAGTTGAGAACACCACAGTAAGGATATGCAGTTAATAGCAGATAATAACTAAAAATGTCTTGTTAGTTAAAAATAGCTTGCATTAAATAATATAAAGCATTTATTAACTTATTGGTTAAAGGTGCAGTAGGCGATTGTCTTCAGAAACATTTTTTGTTGTGCTGGTTGAAAGTCTCTTCACATTCCAATGATTAAAGTAAATGATCTAAATGTTTTTATATGTATTTTTATATTCTGGATAAGGCATAAAACTAAAAAAAATGTTCATCCAATTAAATATTGTCGGACGGACAAATAACTCAATCACGTCAGGTATCTCAAACTGTCTGTCAACAAATTTAAATTAGAATTTCTGCGCAGCCTCTTTGCATATACATCACTCTCGCCGACAGAGAGACGTCATCAGGCAAACTGCATCAACCAGAACTTCTTTCTGAAAGACCAACTTGGCCTTGTATGCATGAAAAGAAAGATTGTTTCTGAAAGGGCTTATGCCAAAAATGCAGAATCAAAACTTTTCTAAACCCTGAATCAATAGAACTACTTTTGCAAGCGGGAGGGCAATATTACGTTATGCAGTTCAAAACATCGATCTGAAGGGTGACACCACGGCGGAAGTATTTCTTTTAGGCAGGTATGTTTTAAAACTATTTTAGCCATGCAAAGCTTATGTCGATTGTGTTCTTGTTTATGAATGGGTTTATATGCACAGATAAGTGTTCAGCCACTGAAAACATCCGGCAAAAGATTGACTATTTTCAAGTTCACAAAGTCTCTTTTACAGCATCGATAATATAGTCAGTTAAATAAATCTGAGCATTCGTTTAGTTGTTCAAGTGAAAAAAGAGCTGAAAACAAGCGATGTACTGTAGGATCAGCGAGCACATTTGAAAATGAAAAGTCACTCGTTGTCTTGTTAACGTAAGCATTAGTGTAATGTAAAAAGATGACAGGATATTTCTGTTTTTAGCACTCTTTTTTTCTGATCTAATTTTTATTTAGTTTAATAACAAAACATAATTAAATGTGCTCTTCGGCACATTTGATTAAACCTACCATATGTTTTTATGATCTAACAATACCCAGTTGTTTGCAATTTGGTGTTTTAATGTAGCTTTGGAAATCTGTGATTCTGTTACCTTTAGCTGGTATCTGTGGGGGTGGCGGCGGTGGTTCAGTGACATCTCTTGACTGTGGTTTGTGTCGTTTCTCTTTTCTGTGCATTGCAGGAGAGCAGCTGGACACACTGGTTACTGTCTCTCCTGAGCTTGAGATATAAAGCATAACAATGTTAGCCTTGGAATCAGTGAAACATAAATAAGAGTAAAGCAATGGTAAATCCTATTACATAAGTTTACCTGTTTTCTGGACACTTGACCAGGTTATAGCTGGCTAGATGGAGACAAAGTTGAACAAGCATAAAAGGGTAAATAAATGTGTAACAAGAAAAAAAATGGCTCTAACAAAATAGTTTGCTCATATCGTTTTATGTGTTAATGACATTAAATCCACCTTATTTTGCAAAACAGAAGTGAACAGTTTTTTTTATTAGTGAGGCTTCTGGTTCATTAGCTGCTATAAATGAGTAAAGAGAAAAAATAGCTATACAGTAGGCATGGAACGATAACTGGTTTCAAGGAAAAGTCACAGTTTTAAAAGTGCTAAACGTTTCTTTTATACACTCTCAGAAAAAATTTTGTACCATGGAAGGTACAAACCATTGTCACTGAGGCAGTACCTTTTTTATGGAACAGAATTCTACCTTAAGACAAACAAATTTGTACCATTGGAGTTTGTACCTTTTAAGGACATGATTTGTACCATGGGAAACTAAAATGTACCTTTGGTTTTTTAAAACCTGCAGATACAATATTGTACCTTCATCAAAGGTACAAATCTGATCCATGAAGGTACCACTACAGTGACAAGACAATTTGTACCTTAACAGTGTTAAATGTGTTCCTTCAGGAACTATTTAAAGGCATTTTGCGTCAATTTATTTTCAATACATTTTTAAACAATGTTTTTTTTAAAAGATTCTTTTTGTCTAAATGCACCTTTTCCATTTACAATAAAGAATACTTTAACATGAATCAAACTATCTATTTTTTTGCTAAACATTTCACAACACTTTTCACAAAAATACAGAAATACATTGTTCCATGTACAATATAAAACTTTTTTTTCTAAAATTTTGACAATTCCTTTGTAATCACTTAAAAGTTCATTTAATCTGCTTAATTTTAAAATAGAAATAGAATTATGCAAAAGTATTGTAACGAGATATGCACAATGTTTAATTACTTTTACAATACTAAAATGTCTGCATGAACACTTTGCATATGTGGGACTTTTGCTAGCTCACATGCGTAGTAAAAAGCAAACGCCAAAAGGTGCGGATATCAATAATGAAAATATATTTATCAGAAAATGCTTACCAAATGTTTATTAAAATACCTTAAATGTTTAGTTTACAATACCTATAGTTTTGTTTTACCAGTTGTTTTGTGACTTAATAATTAATGTTTATGTTTCTTTAAACGTAAGCTTTTAAATGATGATTCATGTTTTAATATGGAAATTCCTTATAAAATCACTTTGCCTTTCCAGTAATATTTATTTTCATAGATATTGTAATAAAGGAGTTGTCCAACATTTATGTACCTTTTTATGAGAACAATTGTGTACCTTAAGGTACAGAACAGTATCATAAGTGGACTTTTCTGTACCATATAAGGTACAACTTTTACAAAGGTACAAAACAGTTCCTTAAGGAACTTTATTTGTACCGCCGTGTACCTTTTTTTCTGAGTGTGCCATTACAGTATATGTATTTTTTGTGTGTGTGTGTGTGTTTTTTTTTACGTTTTGTAGAAGACTTTTATTTTATAAATTTTTTTAAAGCAACAGTATCTTCAGCAACAAAGGACCTTCCACATCAAAAGCTACTGGCTAGCCCACATTTCAGCAAATAATAATAAAAAAAACGTATGCTTATGCAGCAACATTTAAGCATGCTATAGACCTGAACAGTGCAGTGGCTTCATATTCAAAGAAAAGAAAGATATTCGAAGGATGCCTTTTTAAGCTGTAAAGAAATCTGTGTTTTTGAAACTAATGAAGATAGCAGACGTCAATGGTTTATTTTAAATATTAAACTGGACGTGTTAACTGTTTCAAAATATCTTAAATGTTTCTTAAAATAAAATATACTGTATTCAAAGTGGGGGTTTTTTACCCAGACATTTAAAAAGAACATATTTTAGAGCAGTAATGAACTGTGATATTTTTACCCAAGGTTATCATACCATCAGAATCTTATACCGGCCCTTGCCTACAGACAAGTGTGTTTATAACTATGATAATGCGTAAACACAACATTGAGTCAAAGATAACTGTCTTGGTGTTGTTTGCATCAAACAAAATTTACAATTTACAAATATCAAAAATCTTCCTTCATCATCGTGAAGCTACTTCGACACAATCTACATTGTAAAAGCACTATATAAATAAAGGTGAATTGAATTGAATATATTTACTGTATGTTATGCTGAAACAACATACTTATTTTCACTTGTACTTCATAAAAGATATAAAATAATAGGTGATCACATTAAATTTGATTTATATTTTTCATTTTTAAAAAACTGAAACTGACAAATAATGACAATGATTTAGTATTTTGACCTAAATTGGGTCTTTTTAATATGTAAACAAATAATTTTTGCTATAAATATGCCTGAAATTGACATATGGTATAACATTTAGTTATAATAATTTATAATGACAGAGTTTTTTTCTCTCAGAAATACAGTTATACAAATTCTAATTTACAATAAATAAATAAATAAGCCAAGCTGTTACACTTTTATTGTAATGATACCTTCGTATTTGACCCAAATACCGACTGTCGTTGTACAGTTATGTGAGGTGAATCATATCAGAAGCTTTTGGACATTTAAGTTAAACTGTTATGTTAAAAATGAGGTGAATGTTAATGTGTAATAATGTAAATAATTTGGACAATAGAGTAAAAGATCTTCACCTTGTAGTCTCCGTTTGTGCTGCAGATGCTGACATGTGATAGTCAAGGCAAAGACAAGCATACAGACCAGACCAGTAGAGCAGATGAGCACAGCACACAGATACAAATCTGAAAAAAAAACATCACAATAAAACACTAAATTACAAGCACTGACCTTACAGAAAACATCAATTTTTTTTGCTAGAACCAATGCAATTACTAAAAATGACAAACTGAAACCGTATTACTATACACAAACAAACACAAACTATATACAGACTATAAATTATTCTTACAATAAGGTTTCATTTTTAAATAATTCATATTCAGAATGTTGCAGATTTGTAATAATACGCTGGATATGTTGTAATGTGTCATAAACAGAGGAATAACCTTCAGTCCAATAAAAGCTTGGGCAAAGCTGACCACAAAAATAAACCGAGCACTGTAAGCACACTTGGTTTACACTTGGTTAAATTTGGTTTGCTGTTTCTCCGCCAGGAAGGAGGAGATGTAACACACTGGCCAAAAACTGTCTAACACAGTAAGCCGTGATCCGATCCAGCACACACAAATGTGGTCTTTATCAGTGACAGAGACCATACCCCAGACTGCAATAAACAGCATGTTGCCTTATTTTATTACAATATTGAAATAACAGCTTACCTTCAAACATGCGCCATATGACATCAGATTTTCCTGTGCTCAGTGTATGATGTACTGAAACGTTAAGAGAGACACGAGTAAAATTAAATGCCATTGTTTTTTTTTTACTATTTAAAATAATTTTGAAGCATCTGAATTATTTTAAATAAATAAAGGAATGAATGAATGAAGCAAGCATTTATTACATAATTAAATAAATAAGCGAATTAAGCAAGCATTTAATAAAAATAAATAAATGAATAAATGAAGCAAGCATTTATTGAAAATAATAAATAAACAAAAAATGAAGCAAGTATTTAACAAAAGTAATAAATAATTGAATGAACGAAGCAAGCATTTAAAAAAATAGTAAATGAATAAATAAAGCATTTAATAAAAATAATAAATAAATGAATGAATGAAGCAAGCATTTAAATAAAATAATAAATAAATGAATGAAGCAAGCATTTAATAAAAATAATGAATGAATAAAGCAAGCATTTAATAAAAATAATAAATAAATAAATAAAACGAAGCAAGCATTAATAAAAATAATAAAGCAAGCATTTGATAAAAATAATAAATAAATAAATAAAACAAGAATTTAATAAATAATAAATGAAGCAAACATTAAAAAAATTATAAATAGATGAAGCAAGCATTTAATAAAAATAATAAATGAATGAATGAATGAATGAATGAAGCAAGCATTTAATAAAAATAATAAATGAATGAATGAATGAAGCAAACATTTAATAAAAATAATAAATGAATGAATGAATGAATGAATGAAGCAATCATTTAATAAAAATAATGAATGAATGAAGGAAGCATTTAATAAAAATTATAAATAAATGAACGAATGAAGCAAGCATTTAATAAAAATAATGAATGAATGAAGCAAGCATTTAATAAAAAATATAAATAAATAAATAAAGCATGTATTTAATAAAAATAATAAATAAATAAATGAATGAAGCAAGCATTTAATAAAAATAATAAATAAAGCAAGAATTTATTAAAACTAATATAGAAATAAAGCAAGCAAGCATTTAATAAAATAATAAATAAATAAATGAAGGAATGAAGCAAGCATTTAATGAATAAATAAAATGAAGCAAGCATTTAATAAAAAGAATAAACAAATAAATAAAGCAAGCATTTAATACAAATATTAAATAAATGAAAGAATGAATGAAGCAAGCATTTAATAAAAACAATAAATAAATGAATGAATTTATGAATGAAACAAGCATTTAATAAAAATAAATATAAATAAATACAAATTAATAAATAAATTAAAAAAACATTATTTATTTATTTAAGTAAATAAAGGAAAAGCACTGCAATCAATCTGGCTTTATTGACCTTCAGTGTACGTTTTTTTTTTTACAACATGCAAAATGATTTGGGGGATTTTATTGCATTTATATTGCAATTTTACAAGTCTAGAAGGAAAAAAAACAAACATGGGAATGGGATGTAACATTTCATATTTGGTTTAAAGCTCAACCTGGTCATTCTGCACAACATCTTGCATTCTTTGTGGATTTTCTGCAGGGTTGTGCTTGATGAGGCTACAATATGACTGGGCAAGGACATTTAGCTTAAAAAGGAAGTTGTGTTAGAGGCCTCTAAAAATACTTAACCTTTGACCCTGAGAAATGTGGCTTTAATAAATCTATCACTGAAAGTTTTGTAAACAGACACATGTTACGTCACTGTTTAAATAACAAAGACCACTATTAATTACTGTTAATATTTGTTTACCTGGTCCAGAGAATTTAGGGAAAAAACTCATACTCTTGCTCATTCTTTCTTGAATGTTTCTTCTTTCAGTGCAGTGCTTGCTGTCTAGTATTTCTGTTTAAACATGCCAGGTCAGGGAAAAGTACTTGCAGATGTTGATGGCTACATTGGAAAAAATTTAATTAAAAAGGCTTAGTCAAAAACTTCAAATGAGATGAATAAGAGTTTAGTTATTAAACAAAACAATTGGGTCTTGTTTATGCTTTTTTAAAAAAAGGGTTTGTTTTTTATGGAGTTTCCTAAAAACGTCTAGCATATGCTATTTGTAAAGACCTGTTGATTTAATATTGGGTAGTTTACCCCAACAAATAAATTTGCTGTTAATTTACTCACTATCAAACAATCAAAGATGAACAGTGGGTGACTTTCTTCCTTTACGACATTAAAAAATATATATTAGCAAAGTTTTGGAGACTGCTGATTCGTAAAGTGCAAGTCAATAGCTACTTGCAGTTTGAGAGTAAAACACCAAACACAAGTAAATGAAAAATACAGACAAAACAAAACAAATACAATCAATGTTAATTTAGAGAGCTAAAAGTCACTGTAAGTGTTTTTATGACTCTTGAGGTGTTGGTAGCCATTTACTTGCATTTTATAAGTTACCAAGGACCATGATTTCAGTTTAAAATCTACTTCTACAACTACTTGAAATAAGGTATCCCTATATAACTAAATAACTATCCCTTCAAGATGCTAAAGAAACTTCAAATGAAATCAATTCACAATTTTATTTTCTTATGTTATGTTAGCAGAAAGTATTTAAACCAGAAATTACCATTTTATATAATCATTTGCTTGATAATTACTTGGTGTAGTAAAAAGTCCAGTAGCTGAACTCTAGAGAAAATCTTTGTTCATTCGTTCATTAAAAAAACCCCAAACTAAACTATAAGCTTCAGCATATTAAAATATTTTTATTGCCTGTGTTCTGGGTTCTATTGGATCCAGGTTTGCATCTCTGCTCACATGCACTTCATTAGCACTGTCTCTACTTCAAATTTATACCAGAACGGCCGTGACTCTGTCCGCACCAGGTATACAGTTACACATCTGATCTACATTTTCTTTCAAGTCAAAGGCGTTCTATAAAACCCCTGCTAAACTGAAGGGTTCAGCGAATTTTCAGATCTGCAGAAATGCTGTGAAGGAAAAAAAAAGGCTACATCCAAAGTCAAACGGGTGGGGAGCAGTGGATGTTTGACTGCCGCTTTTGTTTTGGAAAAGCATTAAGTCATTTGCTGGCCTACCCTGTGGCTGTATAGTTGGTTGAAGTGGTTAACCCCGCTCTGTGGTCCTGTTGGGTCTGAGTTTATGGGGTATCTCAGCTGGTTGACATTGTTTTGTTGTATTTTTCACATGGCAAATTCCCTGGTTTAAGTCAACCCATGACCTCCTTTTCCTTCCTTATTGCCTGTTGTTTGTTTGCTCTTTAGCTTTTGTGTGTGTGCGTGACTTACAGTTGGGTAAAGTGGGGTGTCTGTGGCTGTCTAAGTCTAACCCCTGCAGCAGTATTCTTTGTTTATATTCCTCATACCACATACTCATATTTGTACAGGCATGCTTTTCATTATATAATCTTCACATATATATATATACTGTATATATATGGACTTGATGGAATGGGTTAAAAATAATTTAACTTTTACATTTTCAACAAACATTTTATTCTTAAGGCCAAACCCCTTAAGATGTACGTAGTATCTCATTTTCAAGGGACTCCTTACATACAAGATCAAATAAACATAACAAACATATAAAACTAAACAATAATAGTAAAATAAAGCATTCAACATAGTAATGAAGACCCCACTAGAATATACATTTATCTTTTCTGTAGTTCAATTTCCTACATTTACAGCAAATTTACATACTTGTTGCTTTTAGCTTTTTGGATTTAATTTCAAAAGCATCAGTTATGCAAAGAAAACATTAGGTTGCAACGGGGATTTATAGCCAGTGGTGATCATGAATAATTTCACTTTTTGGACAGTATAAAGAACTGAGCTATACTTTTAAGAAATAGTTCATCCAACAATGAAAATTGTGTCATTATTTCCTCATCCTTGTGCTGTTCCAAACCCCTTATGGCTTTCTTTTTTAATGCAGCTTTAAAGAAGAAAAATGACTTGTGCACTTTATTCCAAGCCTTCTGAAACCAATAATAGCTTTGAGTGAGAAACTGATTGAATTGTAATTTATTGCTCATTGAAAATCTTTACATCTGCCCTAGTTCTCAGTTCTCACTGGCACATTTTAAAAGAGAATTAACACTTTCTGCTTTTTAATCAAGTTCTTATTTTGAGGTGACTTAAATAAACAATAATTCAATTTGCTAAATCAGTATAATTTATTCACAGAATAGATAGATCAAATAAACATCTCGAAAATGAAGATTATCTGGGAATAGCCTATATTTTATTTATATATTGCTTACACAAAGTGATTTCAGGAGAATTATATAACACGTCTTATAAAGTATTTTTTATAAATTGTTGATAAATTATCTTTTATAGTGCTTTTGTGTGATTGTTAACTTTGAAGAAATAAGTCATATTACAGGAAGTAAGTCAATAATGACAGAATATTTATTTTTGAATGAACTGTCCCTTAAGTGCATACAACAAACACATCTTTGTTCTCTTTATTGTTGCTAGCAAAAGCCAATCAGTGTTTTTCAGACAGATGATTAATCCAATAGACGCTGAAGCATCGGGACCTCTCGCAGTCCGAACACCCTAGGAAAACTCATACTGCAGCCAGTGTAAATGTTTTCAGTTGCGTCTTTGCCAAGTCTCCTAACTCTGTCCCCTCCAAGTTGCTCTCGTTAACAGCCTCACAGTCTGTTTTTGTTGGCCCAGAACACATTTATAGTAGAAATTATGTATATATTGAAGGTGGAACCCTAGCATGTGTTTAAAAAAAAGCTGCAATGTAAGAAATGGGAACGTTTACACTGCATTTTCATGTTGATTATTTGACAATTTATGGGCCGTTCTAAAACTGTTTGGATTTGGGTATTGAAGCATTGGCATGGAGTAATGTCACAACGGGAGTCTAATGCAGTCATTCTTTTGTGACGTTCTGTAAAGACAGACCGCCCCCTCTATAAGAGACAGCTAACAATGAACTTTGTCACTAATAGTGGAATTGGAGTTGACCCTGTGCGGGATGAACTGAAGGATTAGTGAACTGAAGGAAACAGCTGTTGTGTGGTTAGCCCTGACCATAGCAAGACATCATTCTTCCAAGCTCGCTGTTCGCTGGCATCACTGACTACAGGCTTTGGATTGAACTATTAGTTTTATTTTATATATATATATATATATATATATATATATATATATATATACACACACACACACACACACACATTTTATTATATATTATAAGTAGTGTGAGGAGTGTTATAAAAACTCAATGTATATTGTACAATCTTAAAATTATAAATAGCTCTAAAATATAGTTTGGAAGAATTTTGCTTCTATAAAGTTACTTTTTTGCTTAATATAGTTGTGCATGCATAAATTTATTTATTTTTAAATCCCTTTTTTCATTGAATAGCATTTTAATTTATTTCTTGTAATCATATACTTGTTTATAAAATACAGTTCTGATAATTGTATTAATATTTCAAGTATTTTAAAACTAATATAATTTGTATATTTTTTTATACAATTATTTTTCTTTGTTTCCGTCATCTACTGTATAATTGGAGTTTATTTTTTTCATTTTAACACAAAAGATTAAAAATGGTAACCATTTACATCCATAGTAGGAAGAAAAAGTACTATTGAAGTCAATGGATACCATTTTTCAACATTCTTCAAAGTATATTTTGTGATAAACAGAAAAAAGGAACTCAAACTGGTTTGAATCAAGTGGAGAGAGTAAATGATGGCAGAGTTTTCATTTTTGGATGAACTATCCTTTTGAATGCTTTATAATTTTAATCTTAACTTTTAATTTTACTAAAGTATTTTGTTACTATTTTTCATTTATTTTTACAATTAAAAAATATCCTCCAAACATTTCCACAAACACATTAGCAATCCCTTGCTTCCCCTGAAAAGCCCTGCATTAGCTTTGTGTAGCATGTGTGTGATGTAAATATTGTCGTTGGTGTAGTGTGTCCATGCTTTATATGAGCAGCCCTACTTTTTGTACAACCATTCCACAAAAGATAGAAATAATGGATATATATATGCAACAACAACAGATGCATGTACTCTCTTAAAAATTAAGGTTCCAATAAGGGGATATTATAGGACTGGCAGTGATGCCAAAGAAGAAACATTTTGGGTTGCCCACAGTTTTTCAAAGACCTTTTTTTGTTAATATGAATAACATTTTAAAAACCTAAGACCTTTTTTCCACTATAAATAACTTGTGTAGAATAGAAGGTTTGAATGGTATAGTTCTTCATTGAGCCATTTATGCCAGTATGGAACCTGTATTTAAGAGTGTATTGACACTCACTTGAGTGAGAGGGACAAATGCAACTCCAACTTAAATATCTGTGATGCATTTGCATTGATCATAATTTCTGGAGAGCAGTAGTGCAGCCACTGGATAAGAATGAAAGTGTCTAGTGTGCATGTGTTAACGTCCTATGTTTGCACACACTACTACATGGGGCATAGTTTGAAGGCTACTTGTTCTGTAGTATGATTAAATATGTTGTAGTTAAACACATTTGGATTAAATGTAAAGTATGCAGTTGTTTGCTTTCTTATGCTATTAAAACATTGAAGCCACAATGTTAGCCTATCAAAAATACCAAGATGGTAGATTTGTCAATATCAAAACTTTTGTTGTGAAGCAAGCAATTCAACACGTGATTTATGTTTCGAGATTATATATAATATGCAAACCAGCATTTAAGGATCTTTTAGCTAACATGTTAAAGCTAACATCAACACAGAGGATTTGTTAAATCAACAGATAAAAAAAATATTTTAGACAATATAAGTTTTGTGAAGTCATTAATTCACTTAAGATACAGCTCAGAAAAAAGTCCTTTCTATACCTCGTAATTCTGTGCTTCCTGTTCCATTAGATGAGGCCCTCCACTTGTTTCTGTGTTTCCGTATTTCTTGCACTTTACAGGTGTAGTTTCCCCCATCCTCCTGTGACACATTTTTGATCAGCAGACAATAGATCTGTCCTTCATTTTCTTCCCAAAGGAGAAACTTGGTCTGAGGAAAAAGCTTGCTGTAGTTGCCATAATACTTGGCTTTCTTCATGCCCATCCTCACCACAAGATGCTCATCTTCAGGGGTGGGAAAGTAGAGCCAGCGCAGAACTAAAACACTGCTGCTCCTCTTCTTCTGAGACACTAAGCAGGACAAAGTGATGTTGTCTCCCTCCATACACATGCTGACTGGGCCAGGCGTGACGGTCACATTTAAAGCATCACTCAGCTCTGGGAAAAAGAATAGGAAGAAGAACAGCAAAAAAGCTTACTTTTTTCTGTTACAAAATTAGTGACATTGAATAAAACCCATGTACGGTGGCCGAGAAAGCTTAATGTGCTGCATATTAAGAAAACATGGGCAATTACAAAAACACCAGCAAATTAAGAAAATGTTCATCTGTTTGACAGCACACACGCTGCAAATCCCCACAATGAAAACAAATTAATAAAACGCGCTGCATTTGATCACAACAAAAACAATTCATGAAAATGCGTTGAATTTTCTCAAAAACATGAGAAACACTTGCAAAAACATCGGAACACAACAGGAATTTTTCAAGGGGACTTTAAAACGTGACGGACACAGCTGTGTCGTGACTATTGCTCAGTGAAGTTGTGGTTGATCTTTGAAAGGTGAGTTTTTTGTTTGTTTAACATCCTGATTGACTTGTTTTTTGTATTTTATTAGCCTAAATAACCATAACCTAAATAGCCAGTCTGTCATGTTTTAGGGTCCCCTTGAAACATTTCCGCTGTGTTCTGTGCTATTGGAAAGTGTTGTGAGAAAATGCAGCGTGTTTTTGTAAATTATTTGCGTTGTGAGAAAATACAGTGCGGTATCAATTTGTTTGCATTGTGAGATAATGCAGCACGTTTTAAAAAATGTGTTTGCATTCTGAGCATTTACAAACTGATGAAGATCTTTTCTTAATTTGCTGGTGTTTTTATAATTGCATGTGTTTTCTGAAATTGCAGCACGTTAAGCTCTCTCGGCCACCGTACCCATGGAATTAATTTTTGATCCTAATTGAAATATTTATTTTTTCAGAATTACATTTTCAAAATAATTTTTGTTTTTATTTGGTGTAGTTATTTCACCAATTAAAGATTTCTTTACTCCTCTGGAAGTTAAAACATTGATATTGGAATGTCCAAAAATAGAAAAAGAAGTTCTCTATATGACAAATTATTTTAAAAACATAAAATACAGTAAATTTTATTAGTACTGTAGTTTACAAAGAAACACCCTTTTAGTTTTATTTTATTTTATTTGCTATTTCATGTTTCCAATTAGGATAAAAAAAGAAGATAGTATTCAAGATAGTATTCAGCTTAAAGTGTAATTTAAAGGTTTAACTAGATTAATTAGGTTAACTACAGTAGGTAAGTTAGAGTAATTGGGCAAGTTATTGTGTAACAATTGTTTGTTTTTCAGCCAATCGGAAAAAATATATATTGAAAGGAAGCTAACATAAAAAAAATGATTTTAAAAAGTTAAAAAACTTATTTTTTTCCCAGCCAAAATAAAATAAATAAGACTTTCTAGAGAAAAAAAAATTATAGGAAATAGTTTCCTTAATCTGTTCAAATTCATTTGGGAAATATTTGAAAAAGAAAAATTCACAGTGGGGTTAATAATTCAACCATACACAACCCCGTAAATCCAGAGAAACAGAATTTTCAAATGGCCTCTTTATTTTTGCCATAGCTGTATATTTATAGAATATCTGTATCTACAGCTGTTTGTATGCTATTCCTCAGTTTTCTTTGGACCCTTATTGGTGGAGATATCTTTGTTCTGGCCCGCATCCATGACCCCTTAAGGGTGTAAAATATCTGAATGCATCTGGGCTCAATATGCTATGTCAAACAGAAACTACAGGTGGAAAACATTTGTCTGCCTTCTTGAACCAGAGGACAGAGCAGGGAACACGACAACAAGATTATATCCAGCTGTTAAAAGGCTTTGTCGTGTTTATGTTGTGTCCCAATTACTTGCGTCCCTCAAGGGTCAACTGGGGCTCTGTTTTTTTCAATGCAAAAACCACATCACAAGAGAGTTCTGCACATAAACAAAAAAGCTGAATAACATCTTGACCTAAAGATGTGTCTTTGCTTTGTTAAAACTCAGTATACACTATAATGCAGTCTGACATGTTTTTGTAATATATGTTTTTAGTGCAGGAGTAAAATACAGAAAGATAAGGTAAAAGTAGTTTGTTGAAAAAAAAAGTTGTTGAAACTCATTTAGCATACAAAATAGTTTTATGCAAATGAACACTGCATAAAGTGTGTGACAAACATGGAGTTGCTATCTGGAAAATCATCTCACACTTCAAGTACCTTCGTAAACTGTTTTGCAAGTTGTTTCGTCATTGCATGTTAAAAGGCCAATATAAACATCTTACCTCCAATAAATACTCTAGTCAGGAGAACTATCGCAACAGCGGAGAGCTTCATTTTGCAGACCCGTAGGCTCCATAAACCCAACTAAACGTCAAGAAAAGAAAGGAGTCCCAGGGATTTTCTCTCCTTTTCTTTCTCTTTTCTCCCTCTCACTGTGTGTAATCTGAAACAGTGCATGCTCTGTTCCCGGTTAGAAACACCCCTCTTTCCCAGTCTTTTTTTTTTTTTACCCACTCTCTTTTTCTTTCCCTATCCTGCAATCACTCCCCCTGCCAGTGAAAAAATACGTAGGAAATGTCATTTCCTGTGAAAAACCTTTGAAAGTAGCAGTTTTTTTTTCAGCTGGACCTACACCATATGAAAGTAGGTCCATGCAGAGGCCAGGTTTACATCCTTGTCTAAGATAATGAGTAGCCCGTCTAGAACAAGCAGAAAGAATATACAGTTATGTAAAAAATATCAGGAGACCACTTCTCAGGAGACAAGTTCTCTGGATATCCTGGATTTGTTAGATATGGATGAAGTAAAATGTTAAAATTAGGTTTATTCTATAGCGGTCTATTTTTCTCCAAATTTCA
>CAIGQZ010001313.1:10339210-10372100 GCA_903798205.1 Danio tinwini
TTGTGTATAATTCAATGTTTTCCTCTCCGTTAGTCTGTTTTATCACGCATCACGTGCTTTTATGTATTAGTAAGTGACAAATCGACTCTAAAAATAGCATGAAAGGGAAACTCACCTCATTAACTTTCTGATGTGCCTCAGTATGCGGTAGATTACTTGAATAATATTACATATTTCATGGTTTTAATATTAAATATTTTAGATATGTTGTTACAATTTCTATATTCATTCATTTATTCATTTTCTTTTCAGCTTAGACCCTTTATTAATCCGGGGTCGCCACAGCGGAATGAACCACCAACTTATCCAGCACGTTTTTTACGCAGCAGATTTCCTAAAAAAAGTATTCAATTCTTTCAATTCATATTTATTATCTAGCTATAGTGCTAAAGTGAAAATCAGCTTAACATAGAAGTTCTAGTAAATTGAAACTGTCACTCCAGTTTGCCGAGTAAAAGTTCAGTTTAGTTCAGTTTAGTGTGGTTTAAATTTCGCTGCTGAAAGTTCAAACACTGAAGAGCAAATCCATCAATGTGCAGCTACACAAGCCCCAATCCAAGCATGCCAGTGGCGAAAATGAATATAAATATCTGAAAACACCTTTCAAGCAAAAAAGAGAAAACTATAAATATTCTAAAATATAAAAAAAAATTTAATTTGGAAAACATTTCGTCAGTACTTTTTATACTAAGAGAAAAAAAAACAAGTTACATTTTAGTCAAACACAACCTTCAAATGTTAGAAACAAGTGGTCTCTTAATCTTTTTTGGTAATACTTAATAATGGTGCATTAGTTAATGTTAGTTCATGTGTTTACTAACATGAACAAACAATTAGTAATACATTTATTACTGTATTTATTCATCTCTTATTAACATTAGTTAATGTTAAGTTATAACGTTAGTTTATGTTAACTCACAGTGAATTAACTAATGTTAACAAGCACAACGTTGGATTTTAATAATGCATTAGTTAATGTTGAACTATGATTAATAAATGTCTTACAAGATTATTCATACTTAGTCAATGTTAGTTAATACATTAACTAACATTAACCAATGGACCATTATTCTAATATGTTACAATTTAAAAAAAATGTATATATTTTTGTTATTTCAATTCATTTATTACCATCAATCTTGAGAAACTTTTTTAAGTGGTCTCTTTTAAAATATAACATTTTTATTTGACATTTGGAAGAAATGCCATCAGTACTTTACAGAAAAACACATTTACATTTTATTCAAACGCAACCAACAATCCTAAGAAACCTAAAATTTTCAAGCAGTTTCTTCTTTTTTATGTATATATTTAAAAGTCTGTATCTAATATGAGAGTGTTTAGATTGTGGCCTACTTTTATTCATCTGTACAAAAAATAATAACATATAATAATAAAAATCTAAATGAATCTTAATGCAAACCCATATGACTGAATTACTTCTGTTAAAAACAAAAGAGATATTTTAGTTTATTAATTTATTCCATGCAATTACAATGACTGGGACTGAGTCTTTTAAGCTTTGTGGATGCTAAAGGATCATTAAAATGTAAAAGTGATCGATACAACTTCTTAAATACAACTGTATTAAATGTAACAATGGGAATTAAAGTCATGCATAGTTTTTTTTCTGTGAACTAGCTTTACTATTGAAAATATAAGCTTTACCAATGAAAATATGTCTACAGTCTGCAGTTTCTTTCTTCACAGTTCTTGTCCACCCATCTCGTGGTTTGAAGCATAATGGTTTATTGGGTAGGGTAATGTGCTGAGCTAGTGGTTTCTCCTACTGAGAACGGCTGCCAAGAGGAGTTGAATTACACAATGTGCTTATATATAGCAACAGAGTACAGGACTACTGCTTAACACGTGTCGTGCCAGTGTAATACTTAAGCTTTTGTCTTTTACTCTGTATTGTTTGAAAAAAAAAACTTTGTTCTTACTGGATAAAGAATGAATTGAAAGCATATACAGCATTCTGTAATATGTTGTCTGGAGACGAAGCCTGTTGTGAATTTCACGGCCTACAATAATATATGAAACACAAACTGAATCAACAAACCACATGGGGATGAAAATGCCAGTTATTACAAAACGTTGACATGATGGAATCAGTCAGTCTGTACATAAATCAGATGTTTTCCATCTTTCTACGCACACAAGCCACGTGATTAGAGTCTCGACAGTCTAAACAAGTAGGAATTTCTGTGTATAAACTTTTGCTACTGTTTAGCTTTTAGGACTTCCTCTAATTTACTAATAGAAATAAGAAATAAGCACTGTATTTCACAGCTTTGGCTACAATGATAATAAAACACTAGCACAATTTTACTCATTGCACTCACTAGATAACTTTATTAGGTGTTTTATTAGGTGTTAATCAGCCAATCATATGGCTGCATTTAGCCACATAGACGTATTAAAGGTGATCTGCTGATTTAAACCAGCATCAGAATGAGGAAGAAAGGTGATTTAATAACTTTAAATGTGGCATGGTTGCTGGTGCCAGACGGGCTGGTCTGAGTATTTCAGAAACTGCTGATCAATTGGGATTTGCATGCACAAGGATCTCTAGGGTTTATGAGGGAATGGTCTGAAAAAGAGAAAATATACAAACACCAGCAGTAGTTGGGCTAAAAATGCCCTAATAGAGGTCAGAGGTGAACGGCCAGAATGGTTTGAGCTTACAGAAGGGCTACAGTAATTAAAATAACAGCTCGTGTCTGCAGAAAAGCATCTCTGAACACATATTACTCAATATTACAATATAATAATCAAATGTGACCAATGTTACACTGGCAAAGGTGCACTTAACAAAGTAACCACTTTCTGTATGTTGCAACACAGGCTCATTCTGAAAACGTAACCCTACACTGTAAAAAATAAATTGTTGAGAAAACATAAAAAAAATAAGGCAACTTGATGCAGTAAGAACTTTGAGTTCTCTCAACAACTGTTTTTTAGTTCTTCTCAGTAACAATATTTTGTTCAGCTAACATAATTTTGTTTATTCATGCAATGTTGATTATCGTATTTTGCTAATAAAGATATTCTTGCCAAATCAACTGAAGCAACAGTTACTGCTATTGGGTCAATTCGTTTTTTTCTGTTTAGTGGATTATTTTAAAAATTTGCTAAATAAGTAATTAGTACTAGTTAGCATATCATCCTGTTTTTAATCATTTTATAAAAAAAATACAAACACAAACTTACTATTTCATTTATTCATTCATTTTTCTTTGGCTTAGTCCCTTTATTTATCTGGGAAGGCCACAGTGGAATGAACGCCAACTTATCCAGCATATGTTTTACACAGTAGATGCCCTTCCAGCTGCAACCCAGTACATGGAAACACCCATTCACACTCACACCTGTACCGCATGTCTTTAGACTGTGGGGGAAACCGGAGCAGCTGAAGGAAACCCAAATAAACACAGGGTTGTCAACTGACTCAGCCGGGTCTTGAACCAGCAACCTTCTTGCTGTGAGGTGACTGTGCTACCAATTGCGCCACTGTCACCCTTCTTACAAGCATCAGATAAACAAGTGTAGTTTTTGATAGTCACGTCATGCACGTGTGAATTGTTTAAATATCAACATTCCTGTTCAACACAAAAACGTTTGTCCAGAAAACTCAGTTAAACATGTAGACATAACATTTTAGCGAATATTGTTGACATAACATACATTTTTATGTAGATCAATAGTTATTCACAATTCCTAGTATATATGACAGAAAAAATACAGTGTGCTGAACAAATGGTGATACATTTTTTTACAGTGTATATACATTTCTGGAGATCGTGAATTATCGTGAATCGTGAACCCATAAGTACTTATGTATCCAGAAGTACTTATGGGTGGATTTCATTTTTTAAAGAAATGCTACGAGGGGGTATGACGCCATTTCTTTTCACGCTTACCAGCTGACTGCTTACCTCCTTATGGACTGCTTTCCGGTTGTTAGCAGTTTGTCCAGTGGCTTGCCATGTATGTCGGTAGACTTGAGATGCAGAGGAGATGACCATGATGACAGGGTTTGAGTCCGGTGAAGAATGGTTCCAGAAAGCAAATAAGACAAAAACAGAATTAAAAAATAAAATAAACAAGTAAATAACAGTAAAACGTGGTAAAAATCAGACAAGGGCTTTTCTTTTTCTGAATTGCTTTTTAAAATTGTCGATTGGGTGTAGGGAAGTGGGTGGGCGGTTCAATCTGTGCTTTTTAAAATACTATTGGTTGGGTTTAGGGAAGGATGGGTCAGCCAAACAGTCATTCGACAGCGGCCTCTGATGGATTTACGAGAGAATAGCAGGCGCGAATGGCACTCGCAAAAGAATTTGAGATCTCAAGGCGTCTCCAAAAATGTATATAGAGGTATGTTTTCAGAATGAGTCTGGGTTGGCATATATTTTAATATAACTTGTGCCAGTTAAAACATGGCATCAGCTTGTATGTTTAATTCAGGGAGCAGCATTTTGCAAAACCTACAGGCTATGTCACTAATTAATAAAAAAAAATAGTTCCTTCATCATATTGGAAATGTAAAATCAATTTGAGTGCACTGCATTATGGAATACAGCAATTAATAATTATTAGGTCATCTGAATATTCCATGCTATTTCTGCAGTAGATAGTGAATACTATGTTGTAATGGTGTACTAAACAGCTTTAGATGATTTTGCAAACAGTATTGAAATTAGTTAAAATGGTATTTTGAATGAACAGTTAATCAGGAAGATGCAAATGCAGGAGGAACTCAACACTTTGTAAAATAATTACATATCACATTCATTCCTGCTATCAGGACTCTACACTGACTCCATGTGGCTACAACACAGAAGATGCCAGATCCCTTTAACACGGCTACACAAATGCAAATATATATATGATGGGTTTTATAAGTTTATAAAGATATAAAATGACTTACTTTGTTAACAGTGTTCAATTTTACAAAAAGGTCCCAGTTGCATGTGAGCTCACCAAATAAAAAGTGTGAATGGTTATCACTTATTTCATGTTACCCTTGTAGATAACGTAAGACACAGTGATTCTTTCACTTATTCAATTACAGTTTAAGACATTGCCCACCCGCAGACATGACTCCTGCAGCGAAATCATGCATTTCATATCAGAGTAGATTAAAAGGGCTCATGGAGAGAAGCTCTCAGTCAATCAGTAAGTGGCTTGTTAATGTAATACACGAGTCAGCGGGAGAGATGGCACAGTAACGCATTGCATCAACAACATCTTAGCTAGCATAAAACCTCAGGGTCCGGCCTCTACTGTGGACGTCTCTGACATGGTCAGTGTTGGCTACAGTAAGGTGCTCGGCATCCGACGTCCACAGATGCCTCTTAAAGTTTTTAATGGGAGCGGAGGATCAGGGGAAATCAAAAGGAGATGCTTTCTCATATCTCTGGTATACGTAGCATCTCGAGGGAGCTCTTGTTAAACTCATTTGGGCCACTCGCAAGGCAACAAAGCAACGCAAAGACACCCTTCCATTAAATCACTCGCTCAGTTTGTTTGTTTATTGGTTCTGCCATTAGGGCAAATTATTCTCAGTTAATTGGTTTTATAATTATACCACTGGATGTGCAGAAGACCAGCATTGTGGCACTCTAAAAAACACCCAGTGTGGAAATGGGATGGTTTAATGACCTAGATTATTTACATATTATAGCCTGTTGCTGTTTCCCACTAGCCTTCCAGAACCAGTAAACCGTGACGTACATTTCTGGGAATAAAACTCTTGAATCATGATCTTTAAATGTCTGTGATCATGTGGCACATTTAGAACCAGTTTGATTAGCTGTGAACTACTGTATTGCTGTAGCCAGCCTCCAATTAAACAAAGAAAGTGTCGTATATCATTGTGTTTTGTCACTTAGGACTTAGTTCTTTCTCTTGAAAAGGCGTGTAAGGAAAGATCTATTGACATTTTCATTGAAATGACTGTGGGGTTTTAATAAAAAGAGACAGAGCAAGCCCCTCTGGAGGGACTCATTAAGCTCAAGCTTTATTCAGATGGGGGCGGTGGCTGATTAAGTCACAGACCAGCTAATATCCCTTATACAATCAATATTGAGAACATTACAGGCACTTTAAGAAGGACTATGCGTTATTTTCTCTCAGCGGCGCTTTGTAAATGAGCCGGGGAACAGTGACGTAGTCTGATATTTGATGGCTTAAGTACTTTCAGTCAGTGTGATTACTGACTGTGTTAATTATTTGCCTTTGACTAGGCAAATAACAGAACAGGAGCCATTTCTATTAAGGTTATTGTGTGGACTTACAGAAATAGTTACATAATACAGTTTTCCTATCTAGATACATAGATAGTCTAGTCTTACCCCCAATTAATGTCATTGGTTGAGGCAAAGGTACTGTTATGTTAGTTCCCCACTTTTTTAGTATTGTTGGTTCTACCAGAAAGACCAGGGAGATAAATATGATGTTGAATTACATGTATTAAGTTATACATTTATAAATGATTATTATATGACAAAAGTATTATTTAACAAAACATAAGATTTGTTTGGTGGAGACCCCATCCATAGCTTGAATCGGAGGCTTGTAGATTCAACAATGTCTGCCAAGGATGAAGGCAGGGGCTGAGCCTATACCCTGGACAGGGCCAACCTAGTGATGGGGAGAATGGTGGTTGAACGTCTGCATTAGTATCTGCAGCAAGCAAATGAATTAAATGAATAAATTGTCTATATATTCTTTGTGTCTTGTGGATATTGGCGGGAACTGATTTTGATGATCGACATGACATTAGGTCCTTCTATTAGGACTAGCGCTAACAGCAACATTTCCAGAAATATCTTTTATTTTAAAGTCTTTAAGTGTTGTAAGTTCTGAACCAAATCTACCAGATATGAAGTGAAACACTTTGCAAACTGAACTAAATGAAGTAACAAGATTTGACAATAAAGACCAAGGATCTGGACTAGGTATTTAACCACAATGGCTTGGCACAGTAGTTTTAAAGATCTTTTTGGCATGCTCTACTTGGTGTAATTATCTGTACAGCATCATTTGGTAATGTATTTTTTTTCTGTACAAATTCCAATATTACACTTTATTGACGTTTGTTTTAAAAAGGAACTTGAAATAAGAAAAAGATGGCTTCAAGAAAAGCGTATACCATTGATTAACAACCCCTGAGCCCACAAGGGGTCTGTCTTTAAAGCTTTATTAGTTTTGTAAAAATCAATTTCCAAATGGAGAAAATAAATGGAGCTTTTACTTCAGGAGCCAGACTGTTGCACTTTATTTGCCTGCAGTCAACAGAATGCAAATTAAACTGAATTAGGACTTTCAACATTGATAACAGGATCTGAGGCCATTCACAACTGTTGTAAGTGGAGCTAACTGTTACTGGTTTACTCCACTGCCCTTTATGAGGTTTTAAAATAGACATCTTTATTGACAGATATTTTTAGCTAAAAATAAGAGGCTTAATACCTTGATAACAACTCTGCATTTGCAGCTGTGCAACAATAAACGAAGTGTATTAAAAGAGAACTGGTGTTTGGTCCGTGATAAAGTATTCAGATACGGTTGACAAGCAGAGGGTCTGTAATTGCAGTACGATCCCATAAATGTCACAAGGGGTGATTCACAGAGGGAATGGCCAATGTTTGGAAGAGACTATTCTGACCTGTTATGGGGTTCAGCACCTACCGGATCCTTCAGGACCAAACATACACATGTAATATAATCTGAGTTTTTACAAGAGTGCAGTATATTCCACTGGGCCCCCTTAAATCTTAAATCTTGTGATAGTGACAGTTACTGCTGCAATCCCTGACATGGAATACAATGCAGAGTCTTCTTTTGCACTCAAATAAATAAATCTGCATTTTTTAGAAACAAAATGCTTAATTCAAATGCAATTGCTTAACAAAATGCTTAATTCAATTACGATTATTTTTCTGTATATTTAGTCTATATTTATGGCAAAACACACTCTCTGTTTGTCATTTGTGAACATTACATTACATTTATGCATTAGGCAGAAGCTCACATTGCATTAAAGGTACACATTTTTATCAGTCCTTGCTTTCACTTGAAATTGAACCCACAATCTTGGCGTTTATCTGGGCAATAAATGTCATGCTCATGCAATGTCATGCTCAACTTGATAGTCCTGCCCCAAAACTCACATTGAGCATGTTTACATGGACACCAATAATACGATTAAGACAATAATCTTGATTTAGAGTCACCATGTAAACAGCGAATTTAAGGTCATTATCGAACTGAACAGAAATTGAATTAAGACATGTGGAGTATGCCGATTTTAATTGCATTATTGAAGTGCCGTACAGACATGCAAACACCTTAATCAAACTATTACTTACTATTGTCTAGTACAGTGATTAACTGGTTTGTCTCTTATCTCACTGACCGCTCTCAGTTTGTCTGCCTGGGTGCTCATAGATCTCAGTGTGTCCCATTGCATCAGGGTGTTCCTCAGGGGTCTGTCCTTGGTCCACTGTAGTTTAGTATTTATACTAAACTACAGTTATACTCTTGGCCAGATTATGGCTTGGGGTACCACTGCTATGCTGATGACACACAAATCTGTGTTAGTGGTTGCCCCGATCTTAACACTGGTACGTCAGTTTTATCTGCCTGTATTTTAGAAGTTAAATCAAAACAGTTCCAAAACTGAGGTTTTACTAATTGGCACTTCTATTAATGTAACTAGTATAAGGATTTCACACTTTCGATTGATAATGTTCAACTGTCTCCTTCTACATAGGTGCGTAACCTTGGGGTGCTCTTTGATGCACAGCTCAGTTTTAATTCCCACTTCAAACACTTAACAAAAACTGCCTTCTTTTATCTATTATCTATTGCATGGATTAGAGCATTTCTCGCATGGCCTGATGCGGAGAGGCTTATCCATGCCTTTATCACATCACATCTTGATTTTTGTAATTTACATTTTGGGGGTTTACCTACAAGTTCTCTCAGAAGATTACAATATATTCAAAATTCCGCTGCACGGGTTCTAATACACACATCATCATGCCACCACATTACTCCTGTACTTCAACAACTACACTGGCTTCCTATTAAGTCACGGATTGATTGTAAGACCTTGATTTTAACCTTCAAAGCAGCGCATGGGCTAGCACCTGGTTACATTTGTGACCTGGTGACTCTCGCCACTCCAGCCCGCAGTCTTCGTTCAGCATTGGGACTTAACCTGTATCAGCCCAGCTGTAAACTCAAGACCATGGGTGGTAGGGCTTTCCCATACAGTGTGCCTAAGCTGTGGAATGCACTACCCATCAGTATTAGGCATGCCACTTCTCTGGACTGTTTTAAGAAACTTCTTAAGACTCACCTTTTTAGCATTGCTTTTAACTTAGAATAATCTTTTTGTTAACATGTTTTATTCTATCTTATGCTTCACATTCTTATTGTTTTGTTATATCTTTTTTATTTTTGTACTGCGTCTGCTTGCCTTGTATTGTTAGTATTAGGGTTGGGACGAAAGACGATACCATCGTCCATCGCTGATGACCGATAAACTTCACAATGCTGAGCCGGCATCACGATCCATCACCCCACTCCACATTTATATTGATATATAACTTATTATTTGCATGTCATCCTAATAGCAATAACGGTCTTTTCATGAGCTGTGTTAAATTTTACATATAGCTGCCGCTTGCACGGCTGACAGCACCGTGAGGATTAAATGAAGGATTATACAGTACCTCTCGTGCTTAATATAATGTGTAGTTTCAGTGGCAAATACTGTTACCTGCAAACCCCGTACCACAGACTTTACAGTGAATGGCTTTAGTTATTTTCATAGCGGACTTGAAGCCACTGGAAGTCTTTTATCCACTATTGGAAAAGTATAAGTGGTGGATTACCATTCATCACATGATCACTAATAAGATCTGCCATTAGCAGTAACTTTAGGTGGTTTCTAAAACAAAATCAGTGTTATTTTCATTCTCTCATCTTCAGCGCTTCACATTGTCACAGTTGTAGCTCCTGTCATCTGAAGGCAGAAGGCATTGACTGAGTGATTGACAGCTGATATTAACCAATCCATTCGCGTTCAGTTCTAGAGCAGTGGGCCAATAAGAAGAGCACAAAGGCGGGGCATTTTGCAACCGTTTTAATCAGTTCCAGAGTGCTGCGTTTCATTATTAGGTACAAAGATGCGTTCTGCATAAATGTCTCCTAAATCCTTGCATGCTGTGAGGATTTTGCAGTGAAAACAGGTCGCCACGCATGCGACAATTTATGCACTAGTACAAATGCTTTCAAATATATTTTTAGGTTGCAGAAAATTTTGTGCGTATATGCGACCAAAACGGTCGAGCCCTAGCATCTTTACTTGTTATTATTTCCTCATAATAATAATAAAATAAGAAAGTTATTATCAATCACAATACAAATTACAGTGAACTCCAAACGAACTCTCGTCTCCTTTGCCAGCTGTGGGAAAAAGCCATTATAATGACACAGATCATTCTGCCTATTCATGCCAGAGTCTTGCGGAAAAAAAGTGATTGACAGGTGGTAAATTGTGTGTAACTTTATTTATTTATGGTTTGGTTATAGGTAAAGACCATGTGGCTCAGGTAGTGAAAACGGTAGGCTACAATTAATTAATTCATTATTAATTAATTGATATTTAACCCCCCCCCCCCCCATCGTCCATTCGATGTTTCACATTACACATCGTACAATGCCAAATTGGTCAACATCGCCCAACCCTAGTTAGTATTTTGCCTTGTAGCACTTTGAGTCTAAGAAAAGCGCATCACAAATAAAATGTATTATTATTATTAAAATTATTATTATTATTGCTGTCATGTAGGATTTTCACTGCATTTTGCGACAGGATAGTCCATACACAAAGGTGTTTGACACTATTCTCTGCGCCTACCAAATCGTAGAAGGACCACAGAAACCTGCATCGTGAAATGCAGAGGTTTCCCTTAAGGCGTGTGGTATCAAATTCCATTAAAACCACACTTCCAGCAGTTCATACTTGCATCCAATATCTCGTTTGTCACAGGGGGCATGCTTGAAATGTTCCTAAATAAAAGTGAAAGTGCCAAACTGCAGTTAAAGTTGAATGTGGATAGCATTAATCAAATTATGTACTATAACATGTAAAATGGGATCATGAAAGGAACATTCAAAAAGCAACTTATATAAACACCTTAATCACATTATTGTCTTATTCAGATTAAGGCAAATAATTTGATTGCTGATGTCCATGTAAACGTAGTCACTGTTGCTGTTTTTGGTTACTCTAAGTGTTTATGTGTTTTTTTACTTTATTTTTTATTTATTTTAATTATTTACTGTGTAAAGCAAAATGCATTTTTCATGATCAAAAATAAATACGATTTTGCAAAGATTCACTTACTCACTTTAGCATATTTCCTGCTTTAACAGGGGTTTCCACAGTAGAATGAACCACCACTGCAAGCATTACTACAACAGTTACATAAATTAAAGATTTTTAAAAACTGTATTAATACTGTAACTGTGTTCTCAGCTGTCAGGATCATGTTGTTTTGGTCATAACATGTCATCTTGTTCAGCTGAGGATAATGAATGGCTCTGTATCAGACAGTGCTGTAAAGTACAGCTGGTAGTAGTGAGGAAGTACTGAGCAAGAGTGCTCTTAGCAACAGAGCTCTAAAGAGGAGAAAGGGCGGCCGTGCTGCTCCATGTGTGAGTGTCCATCATCTTTACACACCAGGCCCTCTGCAGCAGCCAAGACTCATGGGATAAAGCTCACTGCACCCATGTCCTATTATAGCAGTGGTTGGCTGCAAAGTTAAGAGTGGAGTGAGACTGCTTGACATCAGGGGTACATTCAAAAATGGATCGACAGAAGGGGAGGAGCTGGCTCAAAAAATACCCCTCCTATTGTGACCCATTTATTAATGCTTTTTATTAACATAAATGACAGCAGAAACTCTGCTGCTTATACAATTTTTATAACTGGGCTGATTAAGACTAGCCTTTCTTTCATATTAAGCATATTTACAAAATTGAATGGAAAGAAAATATAGGTTGGAAAAAGAGTGGACATGCTTAACTCATGAAATCCCAAGGAGAGCTCGCATATCATCTGTTGACTTGCCTAAAGCACAGTTCAGCCAAACGAAGTGGGTGACACTTGCTAGTGAAGCAACAAGCTATTTTTACACCATGGGCATATGTTCATCTGGATAGATACATGCTGTCTACCACAACAACAACCTCACAAGTGGATACATGTTAAGCTACAAGACAACAGTTTTTTTTTCCTTTTGACATTATACATTTCACTTTTTCCAATGTAATTTTCACTATTAAGACCTGGCACGGCACAACAGAATTACAGAATTTTCTTTCCATCTGCTTGACACTTGACACCACATGGTTATTCCAAAATGTGAGCTGCCTCAAGCTATCGTCCCATGTTTCCAGCTCTATCGTCTCTGCTTGATTCCACTGCTGTTCCAGTGTGTTTCTACTTCTTAAAACTCTGTACTAAGCAGCCTTTACCTCTGCACTTTGTCAACTTAAGGAGAGCTCAGAAAACGAGTTGTTGAAGAGAAATTTTCATGCTGTTTGCAACATATAGTATGCTGCAAAAAAGGATTGGCTTCTTTCTAAAGCACAAGATCTACTTTCTCCACTAAAAAATGAGATATAAGAGCAAAAGGTAAGAATAAACTTATCTTCAATGTTCATATTATTATAGTATGGCTTATAGACATACGCAGTTGAGCAATACAGAATATTTTTGTATTATTATTTGTGTATTTAGGTTCCTTGATTCACAAATACACTATATTTTAATCAGAAAATGAAATTGCTATGCTAAACAGATTAGATTGAATTGGGTCATTATTCGACCTACCAAACATATTTATTGCAATGAAACCACAATGATTTTAAGTGTATTTATTATTGTGCTTTAGTAAAATATAAAGTGTACACTAAGTACAACCTTATCTAAGCCTAAAATTAAGGAATATGTCATTGAAAAAAAACTTGGTTTAACGCTAATCTAAATATTAAGTGGTATAGACTTCAATATTGTCCTAATAGCTTTGATAAGTAGGCATGGGCCAGTATAAAATGGAATGATAACCAAGGTATACCACGGTTTGGAAAAGTCAAGGTTTTAAAACTGCCAAAATTTTCTGCTATACCATTTCTAACATAGAAGTAAGATTTTTTTTATTTATGTTTTTAGGACAACAGTATCACCAGCAGAAAATATATCCAAAGATGCAGTTTTAAATTGTAGTGAAATCTTTGTTTTTGATACAAATGAAGACAGCAGAAGTCAATAATTCATCTCAATTATTTAGCCTGCTATGTTTACTGTTCCAAAATATTTTAAATGTTTCCCAAAATAACAATTTAATAACATTAATACATTAATAACATTTAATAACAATATATTTTAGAGCAGTAATCACAATACAATGAAACCATGAAACTGATAAGTCAGGACAGATAGTAACAAGAATAAATGTTATGTAAACTATTAAAATGGTCTTAAACAAATATCATATTTTGTTTTAGTTAATAAAAAACATGTAAATAAGCATGCCTTGCAAATATAAAATCATCAGGAGAATGTATTACAACCTCCTTTCAGATTTGTAAACAATAAATTAAGGGAAGGTAATTATAGCTATTCCCCAGCAATCAGCAAATAATATATATTTTTTAATTAGCGTTATTTATTTTTCACAAATGTAGATATTACTTTTATCTTTATGCATTTTATTATCTGTTGTAAAATTAAAAGTTCTTGCTTTTAACATTTAACTTCAGTTAAGTTACAATGTGTTTCAATGGAACCTATTTTAGTGTTTAAGCAAGTGTTAAAGAATTCTAATATATGATCCTGTGTAAGAATGGGAAGCAGCTTCCTTCTCTAAATATAACTCACGTGATATGAATCTGCAGTATGCTAGGCAAAGTTCCGGCTCAACTCAAAAATGATCAGCTTTAAAGATCAAAGATCTAAAAAGTGTTTAGATGTCATACTTTTATAATAAATTGTGAATTGTTCACTAGGCATCTAAATCACTTTCCAAAAGTAGTCTGATTTTCTAGAACTACAGTGAACAGAAGGTTTATGACATCTTTGCTACTCTTGCAGGAAAGGATGGCATTTTGATCACCTTTTAGAAGGTGAACTACTTAAATGCAAGACACCCCGTGTCAGCCACCTCCAAGACTGACAGGGACAACTGCACCCTGTCCATGAGAGTAAGCACTTGAAATGAGCTCGCTGGAAAAGTGCCACACAGGCCAGCGGGGAAGCATGCAGGGCCACCGTAAATACTCTGATGGCTTCAGTGACACATCCAGCTGCGGCAGCTTTATGGATGACACGGACAGGGAGGTCAGCAACCTTACCGATCGTGCCTTCAGGAGCCTGTGCATTGGAGAAGAAGCCATTTACAATGATTCGGAATTCTCTTCATCTCCTACCGAACGACATAAAGCATTTGCAGAGGAAACCCAACAAAACACAGCCTCCCAGGAGACATTTTCACACAGCATTCAGAAATATGGGGAGACAGAAGCACAACCTGAGATGGCCTCAACATTCCAACATTCCTATATGGATGTAACCCATCAGGAACAGGCTTTCAGGGAAGGAAGCTTGCCTTACATGAACAATGGCTCCAATGAGGTGACGTGGCAGCAGGGCCGGAGCTCATCCAGAGTGTCATCTCTAATCAAAGCCTTTAGTGCAGGGGAGTGTTACCGAGACAGTGGGACATGTGACATTATTTTGGCAAGGGATCGGTACAGAGACTTTGGCAGTGAATCATGGGACAAATCAGCTCTGCTGAGCATCCAGAGGGAACTCTCTGACTTCTCAGAAAACCATCATAATTTTAAGCTGGGCTCTTTTCAGTCTTACAGAAACAATTTTTATGCATCTGAAATGGCTAATGCAGTGGGCCATATGGACACAACTGTCCTGATGAAAACTTCGAAAAGTAAGTTGGCAATGAACTCCACAAACTGTTTTTTCCATAGTGAATTCAGTCCCTTCCAGCTGTGGGAAGAATACAACAGCTTCCCCTTCGAAAGTACAAACATGTCAGGGTTTATGTCAGCTAATGAATTCCCAAGGTGGTATGATTCTCCTATGTATAAAGAGCTGAAAGACAGCCACAGAGTTCCTACCTCCCTGTGTGAAAGTAGGCGCTTAAGTCAGAAACAAATTCAGGATGTTGTGGCTAGTCAACGCTCCAGGTCCACGGTCACCCAGAAAGCCTCTGCAATTGAAAAAAGGTGTGAATCTGAGATAGCATCCAACTACCCACCCTGGAAGAAAAACAACAACTTTGTAAGGAACAAACCAGTCAACCGGCCCTCCACTGTCTCACCTTCTAATGAGAGGACATGTAGATCGGATTCAAACTTATTTAGCAATAGCAAAGTAACACACGAGATAGTGGTTGAAAGCACCCTGCCTAGCAGTGTGACACCATTCAGTATCACGCAGCTTCTCACACCGGTCATTCACATGAGACAAGAAACAGAGACGTCTGAGATCCTGCAATTTGCACACACTCCCTCTGTTTCTGATTATTCCTCACAGAGTGAAGCTGACCCTAAACTTCAGACTGATGTCAAACATCTGCGTGACAGCTACAAATCCAAAGCTTCAAGTCTTCTGTTCAACCTCAAAGACAATCGAAAAAGAGTCAAGAGTACATACAGTCCCACTAGATTTAAAGGGCTAGAAATAACAGACAGAAATAAGCAGACCTCAAAGCTGGAGGGCCGGGAATCCAGATTTTCAGATATACTTGTATCCCAAGAAACTGCTCATGAGAATTTGTCTGGAACGGATGCACGGGCCTCATGCAACTCAATCCGGGAGCCCAGTGCTGCCCCTAACACCCTTAAAGATTATACTGATGGCTTTGGATCATATGATAATTTGACATTAACTTCACCTCAAATTCAGGAAAGAGTCGCTAATTACAAATCAGTCCATGGAAGTTCAGAGGGTCACTCTCCTAGCAGAGATTCACTGGCTAATGTAGGGCTCTCAACACACGATTTATCAGCACAGCATAAAAGCTCTCTGACTTTAGAAGGTCAATTAAAAGACCTCAACTGTACTTTTAGTCCTGCAAGGCCAGAAATAGCAAACATGCTTCCAAAGGCTTACCCTCCAACACATTCTCTGCCCGCTCAGACATCAGAGCAGTACGGCCAGAGTGATAACTTGAGTCAAAATGATGTACAACAAAGAAAGGATTTTGGAAGAAAAACTTTTATTGAGTATAGCCAAAATGAGGCTGTTAAAGAAAGATGCCCTTGGGACAAGTTTGATTCAGTCAAGGAAAGAGATGACCGATCCGAATCAGGGCCTTTTAGAGGTGAAATAGCAGCTCTGATTGAGATGGACAAACAGAGGAAGGCCACCGCCAAGCAATACTCTGCCAATGATAATTATTCTGTCCGAAAGGAAACTTATATGCAAAAAGTGAATGAAGACATTAAACTTGGTCGACTTTCAAAAGAGGAAGCGAAAGAGGTCAGAGAAGGCTCTATATCACCCAGGAAAACATCTTACAGTGACAATCAAATAAACACATTTTCAAAGCATTCTGAATCATATGGAATACTAAAAAAGCAGAATATAACACATCCTCTAAAAGAAGTCTATGATGGCTTACAAAGCCTTAATGTAACAAATGATCTTGTTAAAGCACCAGAACAGAATGTGTCTTCTAACAGTATGGCAGTGCAAAAGACATTTGATCAGAGAGTGTATGCACCTTTACAAGACTATAAAGCCCAAAAGAATGAAGAACTGTACTCTTATCAGCCATATAAGTATGAGCGTAACAAACAGTGGCACATGGCAACAAGTGAAGACAGGCACCCCAAGGAAAGCATGTGGATGCAAAAACAATTAGAAACAATGGAACAAACTGGTGCCAGGTGTTATAATATTTCTAATACATTGTCAAGTACAACAGAGTTTATTACCAGCAATAGTGCACCAAATCCCAGATTGCAGGATAAAGATTCAGTCTCATCAACTGACACCTCAGATCCAAATAACTCAACTAAACAAGACAGGTTCAGCATTAATGATATTCTTGCCACCAGAGATAACGAGCAGGCAAGAAGACTAAAGGATAATTCAGTTAGTATGACTAAATCAGAAAATTCACAAAATCAAGTTAAATTTGATGCAGCTGAAAAACTAACCACAACAGATCCTGCTAAGGGGCAAGAGCAGCAAGGCTACAAAGTGCAGGATGTTATAAGTCCATCACCTGGCTATATAAGAAGGGAATTCCACAATCCAACAAATATCAGCAATGACAGAAAAGATAGAATAATGAGTAAAGATGCTGACAAGGTTACAACAAGAGCAATGTCTTACAAAGAAAGAGGCCAAAGCAAACAAGAAATACTGACGTCGAAATTGAAGGCACATGCTCAAAAGGAAATATCAGCAATTAAAGAAAAGGGACTTGCCAAACAAGGCATTCTTGCAAGAAATACAACAAAACCAAGTGTGACTATCAATAATGATGGCCAAGAAGGTCATTCAATTAAGAAGGAAATCACAGCAGACAAGCTAAATCACCTGTTTCAAGATATCACTTATTCCAGTGTAACACAGTACAAAGAACAAAATATAACACAGGATGATCATCTCAAGAATGAGTCGCCACCATCAACAGAAAAGCAACCTCTAAATGTTGAAGATAATCAGGAATCAGCATTTGAAAAGAGCAACGAGAAAGTGAAATGTATACCTTTGGCTGTAGAAAGGCAAAATGACAAACATCCAGCTGATGATAAAGTTTTGATGAAAGAAACATTTTCTCATCAAGGAGGTACAATAGTGTCAGATATGAGAAATAATGCCCATAAAGACTACCAGCAATCCAGAATCTTAGAAGATAAGCAAATAAATGTAACAATCTCAGAGGATATAAACACTAACAAGGAATCTGTAATACAGAGCCATGTGTTGATGACAACTGCACACAAGCCTGACACATGCACATCCCACAATTCCCCAGTACTCTTTAATGAAAAACAAACTTTTCAACATGATCAGAAAGAAAATGTGTATAGTGGTAGCCAAAGTAAATATACTGAAAAGGCTTTAATTAAACCTGCTGATACAACCAAAAAAGATTTTACAAGCACAGAGGCTTCAAAATCTACCTGCAGTTTGAATAAAAATGACCTTTTGGGATTGGTGAGAAACACGCCAAGAGTTGAGGAACTTAATGTACATCATAAAAGTAAGATTGATGCTGCAGTGGAGCAACCTAAAATTGAACCAATCATAAATAGCTCAGAGATTACAGCTAGTCAACTGACATCCTCATCAAGTGACATGAAGTTTAAAAATGGAATTCCACCTGCTAAACCACTGATGGAATCTGCCAAATCAGAGCTCACCTCAAACCTTCAAACCATTACATTAAGTGCAGATGTAGAGCAGCTTGTAAATAGAACCTATAAACATAATTCTGGGGTCAGTTCAGATTCAGCGGCATCGTCGATGGAATTTACAGCCAAAGTCAAATCTATGCCAACAAACAATCCAGGCTCACAAAAAATCACAGAGCCACAAACACCCAAATGTGTTAATAATAAAAACGGTCAAGCATTAATGATCAAAAACAATACAACACAGGAAAATGTTTCATTTAACCAACAAAACAATCCATCACAAGAAAAGGCAAAAGAAATTACCACTGCAAACCAAATCAAGGACAGTCAGTCAAAACTAGGAACAAGTAAAGAAAAGAAAAAAGAAAACTGTGAGCAAAAGGAACTCTATCAATATGATGAAAATAAAAAGTCTCTATGTTTTAATAATGAAGATAAACAAGCATTAATAATCAGAAACAATAAAACAAAAGAACATATTGTGGATAACCAACAAAGCAATGCATCACAAGGAAAGTCTTCAGATACTACCACTGCAAACCAAATGGTGGACAGTCGGTCCAAACCAGAATCAGATAAGGAATCACTAAAACACAAGGCATCAACTAAAGCAAAAGAAAACTGTGAGAAAAACAAACTTCAAAAAGATGAAGAAAATACAAAGTCTTTCATTTGTTTCAATAATGAAGATGGTCAAGCATTAAATATCAAAAACATTAAAACTAGGGACGATGTTTTGCATAACCAACTTAACAGTGCACCACAAGGAAAAGCTGTAGAAACTACCACTGCAAACCAAAAGGTGGACAGTCAGTCAAGTAAAGCAAGTTATTCACTAACACAAATGACATCAGATAAAGGAAAAGAAAACTGTGAGCAAAAAGAACTCCACCAAGATGATGGGAGTAAAAAGTCTTTGCTATGTTTCAATAATGAAGATGGACAAGCATTAATGATCAAAAACATTAAAACAAAGGAAAATATTGTTGATAACCAACAAAACAGTGCATCACAAGAAAAGGTTGCAGAAACTACCACTGCAAACCAAAGATTGGACAGACGGTCAAAACTAGGAACAAATAAAGAATCCCAAACACAAATGGCATCACTTAAAGCAAAAGAAAACTGTAAGCAAAAAGATCTCCATCAAGATGATGAAAAAACAAAGCCTTTGCTATGTTTTAATAATGAAGATAGACCAGCATTAATGATCAAAAAAATTAAAACAAAAGAAACTGTTTTGGATAATCAACAAAACAGTTCATCACAAGGAAAAGCTGTAGAAACTACCATAGCAAGCCAAAGGAAGGACAGTTTGTCAAAACCAGGAATAAGTAAAGAATCCCTAACACAAATAGCATCAGTTAAAGGAAAAGAAAACTTTGAGCAAAAAAATGTACATCAAGATGATGAAAATACAAAGTCTCTTATATGTTTCAATAATGAAAATGGACAAGCATTAAAGATCAAAAACATTAAAACTAAGGAAAATGTTTTGCATAACCAACAATACAGTGCAATACAAGAAAAGGCTGTAAAAGCCACCACTGCAAACCAAAATATGGACAGTCAGTCAAAGCTAGAAACAAGTAAAGAATCCCTAACACAAATGGCTTCAGTTAGAGCAAAAGAAACATCTGAGCAAAAAGATCTCCATCAAGATGATGAAAATACAAAGTCTTTGTTGTGTTTCAATAATGAAGATGGACAAGCATTAAAGATCAAAAACATTAAAACAAAGGAAAATATTGTGGATAATCAACAAAACAGTGCATCACAAGGAAAAGCTGTAGATATACCCATTGCTGCAAGCCAAAGGAGGGACAGTCTGTCAAAACTAGGAACAAGTAAAGAATCCCTAAAACAAATAGCATCAGCATTTAGAGGAAAAGAAGACTGTGAGCAAAAAAATCTCCATCAAGATGATGAAAATACAAAGTCTCTCATATGTTTCAATAATGAAGATGGACAAGCATTAAAGATCAAAAACATTAAAACAAAGAACAGTGTTTTGGATAACCAACAAAAGAATGTATCACAGGGAAAGGCTATAGAAAGTACCACTGCAAACCAAAGGAAGGACAGTCTGTCAAAACCAGGAACAAGTAAAGAATCCCTAACACAAATGTCATCAGTTAAAGCAAAAGAAAACTGTGAGCAAAAAGATCTCCATCAAGATGGTGAAAATAAAAAGCTGTTGCTATGTTTTAATAAGGAAGATGGACAAGCATTAATAATCAAAGGTAATAAAACAAAGCAACATATTGTGGATAATCAACAAAACAATGCATCTCAAGGAACGTCTCTAGAAACTATCACTGCAAACCAAATGGGGGACAGTCGGCCCAAACCAGGATCAGATAAGGAATCACTAAAACACAAGACATCAGCTAAAGCTAAGGAAAATGGTCATCAACAAGAACTCCATAAAGATGAAGAAAATACAAAGAGTTTGCTGTCATTTGACAAAAAGGAACTTCCTAAAAGCCAAAACATGTCAAGAATAATTGATGCTTCAGCAACTGTAAGTAACAGTCAACAGGTAGAGAAAAGACCAGAAAGTGTAAGGCCAAAACAAAGAGATTTTCCTAGACCATTAGGAATATCACAAGAGAACAACAATCACAAGTCAACAAAAGAGTCTCAAGAAAAGAATCCAAGCAATTCTGAACCAAAAAAAGCTAAAGATAAACTAGAACCAAATGTTTCCTCACAACATAAAGTAAAACTAGATGAGGGTGCAACTCAAAAGGACAATACACAGCCCGTTTCAACACAGAATGTAGAATCTACAGCAGATGTATCAAACATCATTCTTACACCTAGCAAAGTGGAGTCTGTAGAGGAGCCGATGATTTACAATATTTGTGTGTCAAGCAAAACGGAAGCAGTCTCAGATGATGAGCCCATGATCTACACTATATGTGTGTCAAGTAAGTGTCATATTGATGAGCAACAAAAATCAGTCAAGCAAGAAGAGGAGAGTACTGTTGGAACTGAAATATGTGTGAAGGATGGTAGCTTTCATATTGAAAATGACAGAGCAGAAAATGAGCCTGAGGTTGTTCGCAGAAAAATTGAAGTCTCTTCAAACGTCAACGAAAAAGAAGACAAGACTGGAAAATGTGTAGCTACGGCAACTATGGATAAGTCAAATGTCAGGGGAAGAATCGCTACATCATACGAGGACCTCTTAGCTAAATATGGGCTTCCGGCAAGTGATTACCATGGTCATCTCATGTCAAAACATACTCAAGAAGAGAGAGAGAGAAAAGAAAAGGAGGACACTGAAACTCAACTCTCAAACAAACCAATAAAACATGGTATTACCAAACCTCTGGCACCCAAAGAAAAAAGCTCCGGTGACAAACAAATACATTCAGATGACTCAAGGCAAGCTTCCAGTCAGAAGACGTCTAGTACAAGTCAACCTTTAAAGGAAGCTGAGGGAAAAATTAAGCAATTGCAATACTGTGATATCTCTTCAAACAACATCGCTGAAAAGCAACAGAGTTCAGGAAATAGTATACCAAACCTCGGCCATTCTACGAATGATATCACCTTAATACCAAAAGGTATAAATAGACATGTTAAACAAGACAGAGATACACAAAATATTGAACCATCAAGTCAGAGTAGGGGAAGCAGTATTCAATCGAAGGAAAAGAAAGTTGAAGAGCAAGTGAGAAACAACGAGAAAGTGCAAAGTATGAAAAAGACAGGAAACATTATTGATGATGTATCTAATTGTACAAAGTCCACAAGGAAAACAGAGAATGAATCCCTAACGGCTAAACAACCTGTAATGTGTGAATCAACAAGAGCAACAATATCTGATGTTATTAAAGCATCCATTTCTAACACATCCTTGGCAAAGGACACAGCCAACACCAAACTCACTGAAAGTAAAATTCCCAGAAGAACAATACCCCAAGCTGAAAAGAAGCTTGAAGAGGTGGAAGGTAAAGATAAAAAATGTAATCATACTGATATATTAATGCTACATCAGAATAAAATACACAGAAGAGAAACATTTATTTCAGAAGATCAGAAAAATATTCATGAGGCAAAACAACTGGATTCTGCAATGACTTTAAAACAAGAATCTGTCCCACACAAAGATGCCCAAACTCTGCAAAAGAATGGAAAGGTGAATTCGGAGGTGAAAAGGTCACAAGAGAAGTTACAAGTTGAACTGAACAAGAGTCATGAATTTACAAACAAGATGAAGATGGTTTCAAAAGATGGCGGTGCAACACATGTTAATAATTACAAGGATCAAGTTAGCAGTATTGGTGAGGATGTGTGTACTGTTGTAAAACAAGACCAGGCCTCTTTTGAAGCCCCCAAAAATCACTTAGAGGACATAAAAGTGTCTACAGAGGAAGTGTCATCAAACCAAGAATTCATGGTAGGCCACAAAAGCCAACATGAAGTGATAAAGAGGAAAACTCTACAGGGAAAGAAAGGAGCTGTCCTGGCTGAACATGTGGGTGAAAAAGACTTTGCAGAGCCTAAGATGTTACCAATAAAGACCCTTACAGCCCAAAATGAACCCCAAAGTGTGGACATTATGAAAGGGCTCTGTGAAACGGCACCCAAACCACTTAAGAGAGATTGTCCAAGTGAATCAGAAAAGCCAGAAATTATTCCACAGGATGAATCAGTTCAGTCTCGAGATAGAAAAGTCTGTGATAATAAACAACCTGCACTGAATAGTGATGAAAGGAAGAAAGAACAGCCTGTATTAAATCAGAATGGACAAAAGGATGGTAATTTGAAAGTTCGAAATGAAAACAGAAGCAGTCTCGAAGGAAAGCAAGTAAAACATATTGAAGCTACTGAGACAAAACAAGCTCCTCAACCTAATACAAACCAGAATCAGTCAGGGCTAGGTTTTGAGCCTGAAACAGAAAGAAGTGCAAGCTATGAACTAGAACATGCTCAGATAAGTCAAAAGGATGTTAAGAAAGAAGGTATGTTATCCAAAACTGAGGCTACACAGAGGAACAAGAAATTGACTAGACCTGAAATATCAGCTATTGCAGACTATGCTCGACTGAAAGTTATTGCTGCAGAAGAAGACACAAATGAGCTTGATATATTTCCAAAAACTGACTTCTACAACAGCTATGATCAGCCTGCTTCAAGAATTTCTAAAGATTCTCATAGAAAGATGTCAGGAGATATACAGGGAGAATCAAAAAGACAAGCCGTTTTAAGAGAGAAAGGTCTAAATCTCAAGCAAACACCATCATTACCCCAAAAGCACAATCCCAGTATGAATATAGCTGAAACAATGCCTGTATCATTGATAGCATCAGGTTCACAAGGTAGAGCTGCTTCAACCCAACCAAGGACTCCAGCTATTTATAGGAAATCAAATACTACACAAACATTGGAGCAATCAAAAACAGGTGAAAGTTACAAAACTTACCAGTCCAGGAATCTCCAAGGAGACAACATTGCATCATTGCAAGCTGAAAGTACAATAAACAGATCAAGACAACCGGCTCATAATAAAATAACTGAAAAGATTAGCTTTTCACATTCTGGAAGACAGGTGTCTGGTAATATAAAACCTGCAGACAACCAAATAAACATGGCATCACCATCAGGAGAAGAAATGGAAGAACTACAATATTACACAGTGAATGCTCTTGACATTGAACCAAAGCCAAGTAACACACCCGAGTCACCTCATGAACGTCTGAAAATGTCCCAAAACAAATCAGAGGAAGACAAAAAGGAAGATAGCTCGTTTTTGCAGAGTCTAACAGACTATGGTAAAGCTAACACGACAGGACCCCGATCCAACTCCTCTTCTCCAGCTATGGGGAAACCCACCATGTTCAGAGTGAAGGATAATACCATCAGACCGTCTTCTGTGACCAAAACCGTGAAGCCACGCTTTCACAGGTCACTCTCTGATGACTTGAGGATTGGTTCCCCAAAGGAACACTTGAGCGGTTCAGAGAAAGAAGATGAAACTCATCCCAAAGAGTCTGCTAACCCTCCTCTCTTACATGAGCCAGCTATTGCTACCCAGCCACTCGAAAAAGTAAAGGAAACACTCCACAACAACATGTCCATAGCAGATTATTCGACAGTTAATTTAAAAAGCTATCAAAGAAGAAGCCAACATTTTGAGGAAGAAGAAACTCGTTCGGTCATGAGCACAATGTCGGAAGATATGGAAAACTGTACTGCAAAACCTATAGATCTGGCTGACCTAAGTATGGCCTTCACGCCTAGGAATGAATTTTACAGAGATTCCTACCAAAGACCTGCATCTGCCTGCTATGATCGACCAGAGTCAGTCTGCTATGAAAGGCCAGAATCAGCCTGTAGTGATATAAGATCATTGGGTAAACCTCCTGCGGTGCCCCCTAAATCTGAAAAAGCTCTTCGGCGAGCGCAAAGACTTACAACAAGACGTCTGAAAAAGTCAGAAACTCCAAAGTTAGCACCTGAAAACCAAGAACAATTAGAATCCAAATCAATCAGTAACATCTCCAGCGTTCCCTCTTCATCGTCGGATGCACCATCATCACATCAAGAGGTACAAACCTCACCCCCTCTTTCACAATATGACATCCAGCCAAATTGCTCTCCCCCTGCACACAGTATAGTGGCGCAACCTTTCCCCATGACACAGAAAAAGCTTTTGCAAGACCCAAACTCAGGGCAATACTTTATGGTGGACGTACCACTACCTGTTAAGACAAAGACTTTTTATGACCCTGAAACTGGTAAATATGTACAGTTGAATGTTCGACAGAGGTCTCAGGGTGCTCTAACGCAGCCTGCATCAGTCGAGATGTTAAATGCTCCTTACATGCTGTATCGTGGCTTTCTGCCAATGGCTGCATCCTCATTATCACCCTTGAGGTCATCATCTGAAATGTCAACACCGGCTGCGCCAACAGTTCATCGGGATACGCTTGAGACGGGTAGCGAACCGTGGACTGTTCATCACAGCAGAGATTCTCAGCAATACCCTGAAATACAGTATGGGTCACATGAGCAAATAAACAACCCGGATTTGTATGCAGAAAACAATGTTGGTGACAATGACAGACACAGAGATATTATAACTATGAGTGAATTAGAGGACTTTGCGATGGAGAGCTCATGACAAGGAAAGATAGTTTAAATAGGTAAATGCTGTTTGTACACAAATCTATTGTTTTATGACTGTATATCTAAGCTATTTCAATGTGATGTTTAAATTAAAGGTGTTTAATTTGTTTTCAAAGATTGCTATTAAACTGTGTTTTGTAGCCAATGGGAAGGTCATGGGCTCTTTATTGTCAGAAAAAGTCAAGGGAAGAACTGCGAAGCATTCCAATGAATTGTGTTATGTTAAAAATAGTTTTGCAGTGTTCTTATATATAATTCAATAAAGGCCATACCCGGGCTTCACGGTGGCTCAGTGGTTAGCAATGTAGCCTCACAGCAAGAAGGTCGCTGGTTCAAGCCCCAGCTGGGTCAGTTGGCATTTCTGTGTGGAGTTTGCATGTTCTCCCCATGTTTGCGTGGGTTTTCTCCTGGTCCTCCAGTTTTCCCCACAGTCCAAACACATGCGCTGTAGGTGAATTGAATAAGCTAAATTGGCCGTAGTGTATGTGTGTGAAAGAGTGTGTATGGGTGTTTCCCAGTGTTGGGTTGTGGCTGAAAGGGCATCTGCTGCATAATAAAATATATTGGATAAGTTGGGGGTTCATTCCGCTGTGGCGACCCCAGATTAATTAAGCCGAAAAGAAAAATGAATGAATGAATAAAGTTCATACTCACACATCACACAATACGCAACACACAATACAATCAAGGGAAGTGACTTTAGTATTTTATGCTAAATGCTACATCCTACAACCTAGTCAGAACCTTTATTGACCTTTCAAATTTAGCATTTTTCAACAAATTCACATTATACATGAAAACTGAAAGTTTGTCAGGTTAAAATATTTGTTTAAGGCTCTTTGCCTTATTAAGGCAACTTTTCCGTTGATATTCTTTTGCAGATAGCATATTAAAAAGTGTGGTCTGTCTTAACCTTGCCATCGTCATTGATGTATGACTATGAAATCGTTGCTTTATAAACAACTCCTTGCAATTAACTACTTTCTATAGTCTTTCAGAAACTCATTACATTACTGTGGATCTACAGATATTTTAGTGGGTTTGAGTGATTTCAGTATTTGCACAATAGACCACTCTAGTGGATAGAGAGTGCATTGCACTTTGTGTGTATTCCAAAGTAAATCAATTATGTATTGAGCACATCTCGAAACGTGAGATCTACAGTTTTAATATATCAGACCTGTAGCCAGCCTACTGAAAGGGGTGGTTCTTTTTTTCTCAAAAAGTGGAGCTTTTTAGAGTTATTCTCCTCAATTTCTATACAACTATGAGGTTGAAATACTGCATTTTAGTGACATTTTAAGCAGTAATCTTTGCTGGATTAGCTTGATGGTGATAATAACCACACTTTTTGAAGCAACAAAAATAATTCCTACAATTTTGTCAAAGTGCTTACCATACTATTTTACCAGAGTGTTTATTTAGAAATATGCGTTTAAACTGTAAGTTAGTACAGTTTTATAATAATGTTTTGAGATTTGAATTTTAAATAACATTTTATAAATAAAGAAGTTTAAAAAAATACTTATTTTTAAAATACTAATTTATCATCATCCATCATTAAAAACCCCAATTAGCAATCTGTCAAAATTCATTCAAAACCAACTAAAAACATATTAAAAACTGTAGCCTGTAGGTAAATAACAAACTGGCCAGCTCATTTCCTCAGTCAGAATTTGTAAATTTGAATAATTCAAATTTTTATTTATCTTAAAGCCTTCTTCTATCAGTTATTTTCACAATTTATGATGGCAAACTGTCAAAAATGGGACAAATGAGCTCATATAGGGGCCAAATTCTGGACATTGTCAGTGGAGAGGGCTGGGTCTTTCGAACCACTCAAACCCCCCTGGCTACGGGCCTGTATATACCAAACTACAGTTTTCTTTTATGTTATCTGGAACTGTGCATAATAAATATCCAACACAATATAAGAAAGACAATCAGATCCATTAAGAATATTTCTGTCTTGACTTTCTCAGTCAAAATAAATGTATTGAGTTATTGATCTGTTTTTATCATAAGCACATGCAGCTATGATAACTGCACAGATGTTGACCGTATCTTGACCTATGCAGGAGGAGCATATCTCAAACAGCTGAAGCGCCAGAGTTTGGATGTGACCACTGACAATGTATCATTAATGCAACAAAAGAACTCATTAACTTCATTCAAACACAATTTGAAACAAATGATTTGTGTTATTATTTAGTTTAGTTTAGGGTTTTTTTAGGCTTGCTTGGCCTCTCTCCAGTTAATTTGATGTAACAATGCTTCTCATAATAGAATGAATTACTACACTGAATAATCAATAATCCACGTGCACTGAATGTTACAAACAATCTTCTAAATATACTACTACAATAATTCTAAATGACTTAAAACTATTACAGGCCATTTGTTTTTCTGTGTGCTTGCTGTGCGAGAATTCATTTTGGAAAAGAAAAAAAAAAAGATTAACAACAGCAACAGTGTCCAAATTGATTTTTCCCCTGACTCGGGTTTTCTCAAAGCGGAGGCATCTTTATCAGCCGATGCAATGTGGAATCACAATGGTATTTTTATAATGGTAGTTTTATTTTGTTTTTATTTTAGAGGACAACATCTCACATGTGGAGCAAACATGTTTTAGGTTCAGATATAAGAAAATTGTAATCATTATGACCAATGTCTCGCCTGTTTTTCAACAATATTTGGATAAAATCATTACAAAAACTTGGCGTTTATTCTGGAGAGTAAAACCAATTTGTCTAATTCCCATGGCCTACTTTGCAAATAAAAATAAAATAATAGATTTTCATAAAATCATTGCAAGCTAAACTTTCTAGCTTTTCTGGCTTTCTGTTCATGATCGACATTAAATACAAATTTATTTTTAAAAATTTCACTTGGCCTACCTAACTATATAAAAAATAATATTATTTCTTAATTAAATTGATTTAACGCAACAGAATTTGCACCTCAGTTCACAGGACTTCTCTCACAAAGGACAACATTTTTTTCAGTCAAGATGAACATTTCACTTACAACACCTAATCTCACATAATCAAACATTCTCCAATCTTTTTTAAAATAAATTTGGATTTAGTACAGGTCTTACTAAATCTAAAGGATTAAGAATAAATGTAAAAATGAAAATATAAGAACTGTAGAAATGAGTACTTAACCAAAAAGCAGATTATTGGAAACTGGTCTGCCACTCGGCCTCATGTCAGTCTGTGATGGAAGAAACTGGGCAGTAATTAGTCTAGAGGACGCTTTTATTAAAGAACTGTAGAATTTTTTTTTGTTGCAAACATTTTATAGAAACTGAATTTAAACAAACTAATTAGGTTAAACATTACAAAATTTAATTGGTTGGTTTAAATTCAGCCCATATAAATTGTTTACAACCAGTTACCTTAAGAAAATTAGTAATTCCAATGAATCATTTTTTTTTCAGTGTACTTAGCCAAAATGCAGTATAAATAATATTACAATTAATTTCTGAGTCACCAAAAAAAAAAAAAAAGTTTAGTATTCACGTTGTTTAAAATTTGAGGTTTAAATTTCAGTCATAAAAAAATCTCAATAACACCTAATCTCAAATAGTTATGTTCATTAGTTATTAGACATTTGTTTTGTTCATTTGATGTTTAGCCAACTGTGATGTATACAAATAACTACTGGCTATTAAAAAGAAAGTGTTTCAGTAATTATTCTCCAAATTTTAAAACATTTGGATTTAGTGAAGGTTTTACTAAATTAAAAAGATTGAGAAAAAATATAACATTTGAAATTTAAGAACTGTAGAAATGAATACTTCGCCAAAACGCAGAATGGTGGAAACTGGTCTGGGCCTGCGGCCTCGTTTCAGTCTGTGTGATGGAAGAAACTGGACAGTGATTGGTCTAGAGGGCGCTGTGGTGAATTTAGCAGGAATTGCAGTTGCAAATTGGGCCTATTTGAAACCTGTTGTGCTTGCCTATGTGTTGTTTGAGGACAAACCTCTTTGTCTGAGTAAAAATAAATATAGCAAGAAAAAATAAATAAGGCGGTGCGGTGGCACAGTGGGAAGCGATGTCGCCTCACAGCAAGAAGGTCGCTGGCGTTTCTGTGTGGAGTTTGCATGTTCTTCCTGTGTTCGTGTGAGTTTCCTCCGTGTGCTCCTGTTTCCCCCAGAAGTCCAAAGACATGTGCTTAAGGTGAATTGGGTAAGCCAAATTGTCCATAGTTTATGTGTGTGAATGAGAGTGTATAGGGATTTCCCAGTGATGGGTTGCGGCTGGAAGGGCATCCGCTGCGTAAAGCATATAGCCACAGATTAATAAATGGACTAAGCCGAAAAGATAGTGAATGAATGAATGTAAAGAAAGAAAAAAGAGTTAATAATAAAAAAGGGTCATAGCATATGATTTTACTCCATGGATGTTGCTCATTCTGATTATTAAAAAAGATTATTAGCCCTCCTGTTTTTAATTCTTTTTTCTTTTTAATCCCAAATGATGTTTAACGAAGCAAGAATATTTTTCCAAGGTATTTCTCTTTATATTTTCTCCTGAAGAAATCTTATTTCTTTAAGTTTGACTGGAATTTAAAAAAGGGTAAAAATTATTAAATTTAGGTCATTAAGTCCCCTTAAGAATTTTTTTTTTTTTTTTGATTGGCTACAGAACAAACCACTATTGCTCAATAATTTGCCTAATTAACCTAACTTGCATATAGTTAACCTAATTAACCTCCTTTAGCACATTCAACTGAATAAAAGCATCTTGCAAATCTACTAAAAAATTATATACTGTCATCATGCACAGACAAAAGTAATTAGTTATTACAAATGAGTTATTTAAACAATTATATTTTAAATTAAGCAGCACTTGGGAAATATTTGAAAAAGAAATCAAATTTCACAGGAGGGCTAATACTTTTGTCTTCAACTGTATACACAGAAGGGTTCTCATTTATTGTTGAAGTTTAGGCAAATTATTGTGTTTATTTAATATTACTTCATATGTAAAATTTATCTTTAATTCAATGTTAAATTAAATGTATAGACTAAAACGACAAATTATACAGTTAATTAATAATTACATTTTTTAAACATATAACTGATTTTAATATGCCAGCCTGTATCATATTTAATTTTCTCGAATATTATTAGTGCATTTTCTGTTATCGATACCAGTGAAGAATTTTTCGGTTGCACTTATTTTACAGAGCATGTACTTACCTAAGAAAGTACTGGGTGATGCATGGGTTAGGAATAGGTTTAGGGATGGTAGTTATAACCCAGTTCATGCAATAACTGTAATAAGCACGTAAACACAAAACTAAGCATAAAAAAATAAAGTGCTATAGAGTTTTCTTTTTTCTTTGAAAGTGTGCTTGAAATATAACAGTATTTTCTACACACATTTCAAGCAAAGGATATAATACTGTGCTGCCTTAAAACACAAATGCCAAGCTGCATGGTTTCATCAGGCAAGACTTTTGACATTATCCGGCTCTGCTTTGTCACCGGGGTGTCACATCATGAATAATTAAATCACTACTTTGTGATAATACATAATTCAGCATCAATTATTAATGCTAATGTGTGTGCAGTTTACTCAATTGTGTTATTGACTATCAAAAGTAATTTCCTGAAAATCCTCAAGGACAAGAATTTAATCAGCCCAGCTTTCTTTGCAAAGGTAGCACTGTTAAGTGTTCTTAATCTAAGTTTCTTTTGGAATATTGCAATGTGTTTCTATGAAAGCAGCTACTCGCATTTGTTTTTAATAATCTGTTTGATGGTTCATAGGCTCATAAATAATCGCTCTGTATTGTATAATAGCATTAATGCTTTTATTCTAAAGAGTTTTTTTTTGTTTGTTGCAATATAAAGAAATTCTTCTAAAAGCAGCATGACTAAACCTAATGGCATTAAAGTCGTAATGTCATAATAATCATCAAGGGATGCATGTAATAATGTCACATGATACAAGAGATTCATAATGTACTTTAAGGTAAATAAATAATAAGAGCAACTCTTGCTTCCATTTTTGCAGGCCTACCGCATGTGAACTTATTAATAATTGATCATAGCCAGATGGTGTGAGCAATAGGCAACAGGAGATGTACATGATTGCCTACATGTTTAATTGTTTTATAGAACATGTCAAAACAGAACCAGTGTGTGGACTCTTGCGACCGATCGCGGACGAACAGATGTGATGACAGTTGTCGTCCCATCAGCATGAATAAATAGGAGTTAACCCGCATTATATCATAAAACATGACAAACCACTTAATATACAGTTCTGTCCTTGATATTATCTTACATATATTATTTCACATTAGTACATTTATATTTCGGCATGGCATATATCTTGACAAAATGCAGAATGTTTATCATCACCCGACTTCACAGTACACAAGTCAAACATCAAAGTGGATTGTGAAAAATTAAGTGAGTTCACATTGGCAACCAGGGAGATTTCTTTTTTTTTATACCATAAATCATTCATCATTCCACCAAGAAAAGGGTATTACAGCATCGGGGTGCCCATGTGCACCCAAACCAAAGCAAAGAATCATGACGAGGAGAGGAAAAATGTCTAACGCCTTTTAAGTCTGACACATACATACGCACAAAATACACAAGAAGGGATTGCACTTTACACCATTCCTGTCCTGGGTGTGTTAGTGCACTCAAAAAAAAATAAATAAATAAAATAAAAAGGCAGCAGGCATTCGATGCTTGATTATAAATCCTTCATCCAAAGAGTGTCTTCCAATTAGGAAAAATCAAAACGAATCGATCCAGAATCCCTCATTTCTTATCCGGACCCTCCTTTTGGCAGTGCAGATGCTTGTCTGGAGTTCTCCGTAGTGATGTGATCTTAGTGGTACTGGAGTTTGGACTTGAGTCTCCTCCAGTGTTTTGGCTGAGGGCGAGCGCTGGGCCCGCTGCTGGCCCGGTTGTAGACCCTGTGCCCAGCAGGTTGGCAGATTGGAGCACGGCCTCTGAATGCTCTCTGGCTTTCATCCGCAGGGCTGCCACGCTGGCTGTCCTGTTACTCTGACACCCGTATGGTGGCAGGAAGGACAGGCCCATTGGGTCGGGCACACAGCAGGAACACAGCGGACTTCCTAATGAGGCAGACCACAGTAATGGGTCATAATGGGACAGCATATAGAAAATGTCCTTTATCCTCTATAAAAAAATTCAATATTCCATATGTGTGTGTGTGTGTGTCTAACTGTCTGTCTGTCTGTCTGTCTGTCTGTCTGTCTGTCTGTCTGTCTG
>CAIGQZ010001313.1:10387940-10428644 GCA_903798205.1 Danio tinwini
TACGTTGTGTGAAAATGCAGTGCGTTTTTTTATGTGTTTACGTTGTGAGGATTTGCAGCACATGTGCTGTCAAATGGATGAAAATCTTTTATTAATTTGCTGGCGTTTTTTTGTAATTGCATGTGTTTTTTTAAATTGCACCACGTTAAGCTCTCAGCCAACGTAGTTATCCCTATAATGCTTTTAACACAGTGATATGCTTTTAAAGTCCAATCTTCGCACTTTTTTTCTGACAGTACATCAATAAAATGTTGTTATACTGTATTTTATTTACACTGCATCTTTTCTTTGTGAAATCAGCCAAACAAACAAAGTTATTCTTGCACAGGAAATACGTTAACACATCCATGAATTACCTGCAAATATTGCACTGGTTTCTGTTCCCTGGGAGCCGTCAGGACTGCTCAGTGTGAAAAGTTCATAAATGTCATTAGACTTGAAAAAGCGCCTCTGCTTAGGATCTTTTAGCACGCGGTTGGTGAGAAACTGTTTGAAGATTTGTCTATGGAAAGAGACAAGAAACACTGTATTGCTTTTTTGTTTTAATCGTCATTATGATACACCCTAGTCCCACATTTCCTGAATTATTTCCTTCATAGCCTAAACACTGCTACAATCTCACCCGGCTGGATGCTTTATCTTCTTAACAAATGCATAGTGTGTCTCAAGTTAGTTTGAAATTGCGAAATTAATATGCCAACAATCCCGCTCCTCACAGTCTTTCAAAATTCCCACTGCCTCCTTACAAATAACCCAGAAGTCTACGACAGCCTTTAGCGACCAATTAGCATATTTCTGTTGATATCTAATTAAAAAAATAATGCATTTCAATTACTGTCTATTGACCACCTGCAGACAAAGTAGGACATTATGGATTGTAATAGTCCTCCTCACCATTACCAGCTCCATCCAAACGCCCAATCTGAGGAAACTAACCTGTGGTAAATTTTCTCCTCAATGGTTCCAGCTGTAAGAAGCCTGTAAACCGTCACCTGCTGCTTCTGCCCAATCCTCCAGGCACGCTCACGAGCCTACAGAAAGAGGTCAACAGTTCAATCAATACACATCCGCACAGCATGCTCCAAACTCATCATATACCGCTGTATAGTTTCAGCAGTGACTAGGCATGGGACGATAACCGTTTCCAAGGTATACCACGGTTTGGAGAAGTCAAGGTTTTAAAACTGACAAAATTGTCTGTTATACTCCTATGGTTTATTTAAGATTTTTTTTGTTAGTTTTTTAGGACAACAGTATCTCCAGCAGAAAAGATATCTAAAGATGACGTTTTAAATTGTAAACAAATCAGTGTTTTTAAAACCAATGAAGACAGCTGAAGTGTTGGATTCATTTGAATTAATTAGCCTGACATGTTTACTGTTCCAAAATATTTGAAATGTTTCTCAAAATAAAATAAATCCGAAATGGCCTACTACTCAGTCTGTACTGCATTTGAAATTGAATTTACAACTCGTTCGTTTCTACGTTTCTATACAGTAGGAATGTGAGTAGTGTGAATGGAGCTCGGACGTACTACAGATGCCATTTTGTCATCATCATGTGACAGACCAGCTTCACTCCCATTCATGAACTGTCTAGCGATGCATTATGGGATAGTGTAGCATCCACACATATTCATAATCTCGCCAGAAGTAGAAGGTCATCCGGGAACTTCTCGCATACTGCTTTTCAAATTCTATGAATTCGGACATTCTACTCAGCTTGCATACTGTTTTTAGCGTACTATGTAGTATGGAAGTATGCGATTTCGGACGCAGCCATTGTGTTCAAAGCAGAAAAAACTTCTTTTACCCAGACATTTAAAAAAAACAATATATTTTAGAGCGGTAATCACAATGTCGTGAAACTGTAACATTTTTATCAAAAGGTTATCATACCGTTAGAATCTTATACCGACCCATTTACATCTGGACGAGCCCTAATTACTCATTTTGTGTTTGATTTTAACTAAATCATTGTTGACTTGGATGCTTGGAAGGCTGCTTGCAGAGTGCACTCTTGAAGTGTTGCCATTTCCTCTTATTATAAAGCTTCTAATTAAGAATCAAATATTTCATATTAAGAATTAATATGGCAGGTAGCTGTGGGTCATATATTTTCATATGTGGCTTAGTTCACAAATAAAGCATTTGATTTGATTAAGCTGTTTTCTTGTTGTCATTTTCCTTTTTTTTGTTTGAGGAAGATCTGGCAACCCAAGTCGTTTCTAGCACTACGCATCAAAACACTTTAATACATGTTTAAATGCATTACTAAAAGCTAGTTTGGATCCATACACACTGCATAAAATTGCTGTAAATGTGATTGTTGACACTTGGTTTTTCCAAAAATTTAGTTGGCTGCATTAAGAAAAAATTTATTGTAACAAAATGTGGTTGTCACTCTTACTTAAAGGGTTAGTTTATTACCTAAACATTTATTCTTCTTGAAGTGGTTTAAACCATTATGAGTTTCTTTCTTCTGTTGAACACAAAAGATGATATTTTGAAGAATGCTGGTTGCTGGGACCCATCAACTTCCATAGTAGAAAAAAATAATACTATAGAAGTCAATGGGTGCCACCAACCAGCAATTTTCAAAGAATCGTCTTTTGATTTCAACAAAAAAAAGAAACTCAAGTAGGTTGAGTAGGCTGAGTAAATAATGACAGAATTTTTAATTTAAAATGAAGCACTAAAAAAGTATACCAACAACTGAATTTTTCTGCAGTGTGTACCTGAGTGTCTGTACTGGGATTCCAGTCCGGATCATAGATCACAACCCTATTTGCTCCAGTCAGATTGACCCCCAAACCTCCAACTCTTGTTGTCAAAATGAAGACAAAGATGTCCTTGTTCTGTAAATACAAAAACAAAAAAATGTTGGTTGAAAAAGTTCCAAAACCATAACAAAGTACACAAAAACACCAAGTAACCTCTTGTTTACCTGGTTGTACTGAGCGATGAGAGGCTGTCTGGATGCAATAGTGGTAGTGCCGTCCATTTTAAGATAGGAGAAGCCATTCTCTTTCACAAACACCTCTAAGATCTCCAGCATCTGTGTGTGTGGGAGAAGTGGTTCGAGACAGAGCATTGAGAACAGGATTAGTGCTAATAGGATTAAGTGAGATTAATATTACATGTACAGAAGTACCAACTGTGTAGGTTTTAGTTTCTCTGTGAAGCCAAATCTCATTTCTATTGAACAAAGACAGCTGGGTCCTGACAGACACCCTACAATGCAATAAGATCTCCTAATGAATTCTATTAGAGGGCAAAATGACATAATAACTTTATTGGTCCTTTAGTGGTGCTGCTGGAGATGGTGAGAGTGCAGCTTATCCATCAATACTGTGGGTTTATTCGCGCGTTTTTACTTCAACAGCGGCTTGATGGATTTGCTTATGCGAAATGTCGACCAATCGCGTCGTTGCTAACTTTTCGTCTATCTTTTGTTTCGTCACTGACCTGTCTGGATTGGGTGAAAAGCAACACTCTGTGACCCTGTTTGTGCCACAGGCGCAGCAGTGACTCCACCACAATCATCTTTCCAGAGCGTTTCCAGTAACCGAAGTGCTCCTCCTCGGTCAGCTGATCGTGAGGGATTCCTCGCAGCAAACGCGGCCCGCCGGTGAACAGATCCGGGTGGTTGCAGATCTTCCTCAGAGCTATGAGGCCTGAGAAGACCTAAAGTAGAGCCACAGGGTGGGGAATGGAGATTAATACACCGGATGGCCATGTTAATACATTTAATGGAGGAAGAAAACCAATTCTCTCTTTCCATGTACGGAATAGGAAACACAGATCTTAATATTAATAAAGTTGGTTAATTTAATGAAGGTAATTGACCAGAGCAAAGTAAAGTCTCTTCCTTGAAGTAAATGCAGCGGTCTTTGCATTATATATGTGGCTTAATGGAGTTTGTGACCACATAAGAGGGGTTTGTAAACTGCTCTGCAACCCACAGCTTTTGCATCCACAAAACACATTTGGAACATTGTGATGAATTGGTTGTACAACTGAGCTTTTCCTTGCTATGACACTTTGCACATGAAGAGATTCAGTGGACTGATTTTAGTTTTAAAGGGCATCTATTTTACCCCCTTTTCAACATTTAAGATAAGTCTTTTGTGTCTCCAGAATGTGTGTAAAGTTTCAGCTCAAAACACCCATCAGATTATTCATTATACCTTTTAGATTATTGGAATTTTCTGCTCTGAACACAATGTAGTTCTTAATGCTAGTTCACCCCGCCCACCGTTCCCACGTGCCTGTCAGAGTGTGCTTTAATCTCCAGCTGCGTCATATAAACAGCACAGTGACAGACATGAAGGAAGCAGATCTCATGTAACGTTTGTGAGAAATACTACAGTAAGAACTTTCCCAATGATTATTTGATGTATTTGCTGTGGAGTTAATTCAAGCCTTTCTGCAACGATGAGTCACAAACAATGTCTTTACAAAGTTCACGCACACACACAGCTTGCATGTTTAATTTTGCACTGCTTTTGCACAGCAAACGTGACAGGATATGTGTTAATATCCACTGCTGTATGGACATCCGTTATGTCAATGTACAAAATAACCTGATTTAAAGTCAACAAACCAGGATTTAAGCGTCTTCTTTTTATATTTGTACTGACACGAGGCTGTGGTGATAATGTAAAGATGATAAAATCGATTAAAAAATGTTTTAAACTTGTAAAACTGGTTCTTGATCACATTTGATGATGATTGATGATCACAGCGAGCTGAACAGATCTTTTAATCTCGGTTGCTTTAAGCACGTCCTGTCTTGTTAATATGATTGTACACATTACTACGGAGACATGTTAATACGCGGTTGTCAATCAATTCACTGGGCAGGGAAACTGTATTCCTAAGTCACGTTGCATTTGGCCTTAAAATGGGAAGGATTTGGATTCATTTTAATGCCAGGAAATTAAAAAAAAAAGAGACTTATTGTGTTTTTATCACTACAATATGACTGTGGACACACTATACTTACACACAGTTCAGTCCAAACAGCTTACAAAAGATAATTTTTCATCATAGGTGCTCTTTAAAGGCAACTAGGATCTTTATAGGTGTATAAGCTTGGCAACATTTGTCAGTTCAACCGATTCTGAAATTACCAGTAAAGAAAATACATCTGTATACATTCATTCAAAATCTAACATTTTGTCACCTGTCACTGGCAGGTGACTTGAGCAAATGTATAAACCATGATTGGGTTTTTACAGCCTCAAAAGAGTGCGCTTGGAGAAGCAGATCTAATTTCAATTTTTGTATTTTTTTTATTCAATTAAATGTAAAAAAGACAAATATAAGTACAATTCTAAACTATAAATTATTTCTTTATTTCTAAGAATTAAATACCTTTAAATTATAGCAGATCCAATTGCAAGTTTCTTATTTTTCATTCATTAAAATGGAAAATATTAGGAAATTTCACTACAGTTCTACTAAACTCTAAAGTATTTCAGAATAATTTAAATGTAATAATTATTTAAATGATTATATCACTTATGTACATGTAAGTTACTACTTTTTATGGTTGGTTTTCTTATTTGTGATCAAAAGTTAAAAGATCCTTTACTTTGACTAAAAAAAGATGATTTCTTAAATTTCTTGCTAAAATCCTAAAAATGATTTTTTAAATGACGTGATTGAAAGTGGACTAATGAATCCCACAACAGGAAATGGAGTGTTCCAACACACATTATACTACCAAGAGGCTCTTTCTATACGCTTTTAAACATGTATGGGAACACATATAGATAGAGGATGTCACAGCTTTTAAGTGGGTTGAATAATGAATAAGGCTTTTTTTCACATGGTGTGGAACAGAAGAACTTCAATTTTGCACAATCACATTGGTGTTTTACACATCAATCCATTACCTGCATATCTCCATTTAGAATCTGATAAACCTCTTTGGAGTCAAGAAAACTCTGGTAAACCTGCCGCTGATCTTCTGTTAATCTGCAGAACAGGACCTGTTTGGACAATAAAACATAGGTTACAGTTGATGTTTTACTGTAAAACAATATGTATTCTGGTGTTTAAATGTCTCAGATTCAGGCTTCTTTTGAAACTATTTTCTGACAAAAAATGCCAATTATTTAGTCTTTGAACTTCAATTACTAAAATCAATTCATGCAAGTCATTCATAAAGTATGGATTCATGTTATAATTATTGTACCTGTTCATTTTTGTCAGGTAAAGAAAGGTTTGCTTTCACATCAGCCTTCATCCTTCTCAGCAGATAAGGGTTAATCGTGTCGCGAAGAACACAAGCACATTTATATGCTGTCTGGACCTGAAGATTGTAAACAAATCCATTCAATTCATTTGTGACAAATCAATAACAACATATTCCCTATGCTAATAATATTATGAAGGTAGTTATCTATGTCATGCAAAACTGTTCGTTTTTTTTATCAAAAATCACTTGAAATGTATCAATTTACGCAAACATTCCCTGCAGAACAACTGTATTTAACATTGAAAATTAATCTCGGGCGACGCAGTGGGCGCAGTAAGTTAGTGCTGTAGCCTGACAGCAAGAAGGTCGCTGGTTTGAGCCTCGGCTGGGTCGGTTGGCATTTTCTGTGTGGAGTTTCCATGTTCTCCCTGCGTTCGTGTGGGTTTCCTCTGGGTGCTCCGGTTTCCCCCACAGTCCAAAGACATGCAGTACAGGTGAATTTGGTAGGCTAAATTGTCCGTAGTGTGTGAGTGTGAATGAGTAAAATGAATAAATGAATGAATGAAAATTAATCTCTGCCATTTTCCTTTTACAGTATTTATATAATTTAGTGGAAAAAATATATATTTAATTTATAGTATTATTTTATCACTAAAGCTGAATTTATTTCAACCAAAATACTCTAAAAAAAAAAATCTAACAGACCTCAAACCTTAAGCAGCACTGCAAACACCCCAAAGTCTATTTACATTTTTGGACAATTAACAAGCATGGACTTCAATACACTTTGTGAAAGGCAAACAAATGAGTGTGTCCTGAGGCATGTCAACAGCCGCTTGTTCTCTTTCTCTCCTCCTATCAGCAGATTGACACATTAAAGATTCATAAGAGTGCTTCTGGACTCCAGAGGGGGCTGCACTCTGTTATCAATAATGTTCTCCTGATCCAGCGTTAGGCCAAATGCCATTTAGCTGTAATTTAAAGGGGTTCGCAGATCAAAAGAAAGCCTGCAGTAGAACCACAGCACTGCAGGGCATACAATGAACCCGGATTAGGGCCCATTTGAGAAGAGAGGGGGGAGGGGTTGGTCAGACTTGTGAATAAGTGATACAGCATATCCTATAGTAATGGAGTTGGCTGTAAAACACTGCAGATTTCCTGTTTCTGGAATTTTTAGCTGACATTATTTTATTAAAAAGTGTTTAATTAGATTGCAACAGAATTTAACAAATTGAGTAATTACATTGAATTAACAGAAATAATCCTATCGGACAGATTTAACTGACTACGGAATTTAATTATTTTCCTTTATAAAGTTTATTGACTTTATTAATCATGATTGCTCTATTTTTGTTTTAGAGTTTACGGAACCTACACATTTACTTAAAATCATTCTGAATTTTTTTTTGTATGTTAAACTTGCCCAAAATTAAAAAAATAAACTTAAAAGTTATCAATGTTTCATGCTGAAGTGGAATGTCAATTGCCAAGTACACATTTTTACATATAGAATAAGGGTCTCATGATGACACTACTAACTATACAGATTTTAGATAATTGTATGCATTTCCTCCTGGTCACAATTGTGTTATGAGGGTTAATACTCATGTTGAAAGTTGTGTTTGAATTAATATGGTCACAAAATCTACATACACACATTTCTCTGAGATCTTAATCATTTCTCTTAAAAGATCTTAATCATTTATATAATGTAATTCACCTGAATTACTTTTTGCAATCCTGCCATTTTTACGTCCATAAATTCAGAAATAATCTTAAATAATTCTGAAATTTTTAAAGTTTACTCAGAATATGCCACCACCACAGATACATATGAGATCGTAAAGTGATTTAATTGGACTTAGTTTAGTGCACTGGACATACATTAGTAAATACACATTATAATACACACATATTTATCTGTGTGTGTGTGTGTGTTTGTGTGTGTGTGTGTGAACTAAATAACTGTATATATAACTATATAATATATAAATATATAATATAACTAAATAAATTAAAACTCAAATAAATATTTTTCAAGATATTCTATTAATTTAATTCTACAAAAATGCATGTTCTAAGCGAGGAAAAAGTTAGGACACCCTACCCCTTACCCCCTTTGGCTAAAATGACTACAGTGAGACGTTTCGTGTAGCCATCTACCAGTCTCTGACCTTGGTCTGAGGAAAGTGTAGCCCACTTTTCAAAGCAGCTCATTTCAAGTCACCCCACAGCATCTAAGTAGGATTAACATCTGGGCTTTGACTTGTACTTGTTTGTACAGATGGTCTCACGTGTTCCTCAAGCACCCTCTGATACACAGTAGAATTCATGGTGGATTCTATGATTGTGAGCTGACACTTCCACCTCCAGGTCTCACAGTTGATATGATTTTTTTTTTCCTGGAATGCTGTCTTTGATTTATGCCAAACACGTCATCGGTTCTTGTGTCCAAACAATTAAATTTTTGTCTTATCTGTCCAAAGAACATTATTCCAGAAGTCCTGGTCTTTGTCAATATTCTCTCTGGCAAACTTCAGTCTGACTTTGATGCTTTTCTTATAAAACAAAGGTTTCCTCCTTGCACACCTCCCATGCAAGGTAAACTTGTGCAGTCTCTTTCTGATTGTAGAGGCAAGCACTTTCACATCAACAGTAGCCAGAGCCTGCTGTAGGTCCCATGAAGACATTTTAGGGTTTTTGGAGACCTTTTAGCATATTGCGGTCTGCTCTCTGGGTAAACTTGGCAACTTCGCAGATGTTCTGAAAGCCCTTGTAGATTATTTTACAGAGTGGAATAGCTCATTTCAAAATCTTTAAAAATCCCTTCCCAGATCCGTAGGCTGCTACAATTTTTTTTCTGAAGGCCTCAGACAGCTCTTTTGCTCTCACCATGGTGCTTACTCTCACTTCAACAGTCAGAAGCACAAAACAATTAATTTCAGAGGTTTAGAAAGGGCAAATCTCATTCAAATAGCTGAGTATTATCTTTATTACCTATTACCTTTATATTTCTGCATTGTTAAAATTGAGATTAAATAACTATATTTTAAAAAAACTTACAAAATACCCAGGCTTTCATAGGGTGTCCTAATTTTTTCACATGACTGTATTTGTGGTGCAAAGAAATGCATACTGCATAAAGTACTATGTAAATTCTAATTGCAAGTTTGTAAAGTCTTTTCTCATTTCTTAAATGAATATCCACTAAAATCAAATTTATAAAGGTATGAGGCCAGTCAGCAGGACTTTGCAGACAGCTGGGAAAGCAGAAAGCGCCATGAGTCAGGGGTTAGCTATCTACAACCATTTAATAACATTAATAATTAGTAAAGGTTTTTATTATTGGCAAAGGAAACATCAATAGCCTTTTAAAGCAGTTCGGAAATGAAATCCATAAAGTAAGTGTGCTATTAAAAAGGTTTCCTAATAATGGCACATCTAGATTCTATTCAGCATGCCGCCATCACTATGCTGTTAGAAGGGTTTTATATGCCTTTGAATTAATACAGGCACTTTCATCTCTTGTGTAATATACAGTGTGTTCTGCATTCAATATGCTATTATATTTGATATAAATTATAGGTTTATATATATATATATGTGTGTGTGTGTGTGTGTGTGTGTGTGTGTGTGTGTGTGTGTGTGAATAATAAGAGAATTATTATAAAAGCTTGAGAGTCCTTCACCTGCACTGGAGATGCATTAGCGTATCCTCCCATGGTGATGGGCACAGAAAACTGCTCCATGAAGACAGGTAGCGTCCCCAGCTTCCCTGGAAACACAAAGTCAAAGAGCGACCACAGCTCTTTCAGGTTGTTCTGCATGGGTGAACCAGAGAGGATAAAACGGTGGGGTGTCCGGAACTGTGAACAGGGAAAAATAAATAAATCAGTGACATAATTTATGAGATGTAAGTTGATCAAGCGATCAAAATAGTTTTAGAAGCTTACCTGCACAAGAATATAAAGCCCCCTTTACGATGGACTTGGTTTTAAATCTCCATTAGCTTCAGTTTATTCAATACCAAATCAAAGTGTTGCAAAATTTCCAATTGATTTTTTTAATATAGCGATCGATAGCACTGGAGCTCATATAACTCGCTGCAGCCTGAACATAAGGATCATTTCTAAAAGGTCTACTAGATGTACTTGTACGTTTTGCGAGACCCACGAGTCTTTATTCAACAGCCTGACTGCACACTGTAAAAAACGTTTAGTTGATTTTACTTTAAAAATAGTGAGTAAACCCGTTGATTTATTCATTTTCCTTAAGTACATAAGTCCCTTATTTTTTAGGGGTTGCCACAGTGGAATAAACCACCAACTATTCCTGCATATGTTTTATGCAGTGGATGCCCTTCCAGCAACAACCCATTACTGGGAAACACCCATACACTCTCACATTCTCACACACACACTACAGTACAGGCAGTTTTTTGTTCACAAACCTTTGGACTGTGGGAAAAACTGGAAAACCCAGAGGAAACATGCAAACACCACACAGAAATGCCAACTGGCCCAGCTGGGACTTGAACCAGTGACCTTATAGCTGTAAGGTGACAGTGCTAAGCACTAAGCCACCATGCTGCCAAGTTTTTAAAAATAATTACGTAAATTAATTATGAGCATAATTATAAAAATTTAGTTGAGTCAATAGTCCCAAGTTTAAAAAAGGTTTACTCATGTACTCAAGCAAAGTAAACTTGTACATTTTAAGGCAAGGCACTTTTTTAAAGTAAATTAAATAGGTTTTTACAGAGTAAATAAAAAAAGAACAATAAAATTCATGTTTATTTATATAGAGCTTTTACAATATAGATTGTGTCAAAAGAGTAAAAAAAACACAAAAAAAGAATAGAAAGAAAAGAAAAGTTCACCTGCTTGCATGCTGTAGTGACCCCAGCATTTGGGTTCCTTATCTTGTGGCCCTCATCCAGGATGACGTAATGCCAGTCGTACCTCTGGATGTAATCTTGCATAATGCGTATGTATGAGTAGGAGGTGATGAGGATGCCGTGACTGGCCACAATTTCTGGAATGAGTTTCTCCTGATAATAAGAAAAACTAAGTGAATTAAGACATTCGTACAACTCAAAAGTGACTTTATGAATGGATCAATGAATTACTGGCTTACTCCATTCAAAAACAGATTAATTCATATATGAAACATTAAGGTGCAAATGTTCTGCACTAGTTTTGTTTCAATTTATTTTTTGTTAAAGGTACTGTATGTAAGTTTTTGACTCTTCTAAAGCATAAAAATAGCATAATATGTTTGCAGATATTTAAGAAACATGTCAAGTGAACATCCTTGATTATCTGAAAAACAATGCTGAAGTCAGACATTCTGCTTTGAAAATGTCTGTCATGTGCCAGTGTTTTGGTTCTTTTAACCCGCTCAATGCCACTTTAGCCAATTATATTTCAGCACCTCAGGTTGTCCTGTTGGAAAACAGCATATTTCATTCATTCATTCATTCATTCATTTAGAAAGGCTCTCAAAGCATGCGCTTTTGACCTAAATGCGACCTTCAGTGGACAGTAGCAGACCCTTAAATGAGACGCAGATTCAGTTCCACATGAGGTTATTGATTAGCAAATAACATAAATATTATGAATGTAAACATTGGGTGAGCAAGTTACATTGTGAACCCGTGTCCTAACAACAGGCTACGTGATGAGATTTGCAGTGATAAGCAATCTGGCTGTCTGCACCAGATGAAACACGACAGAAGTTTAAATACAGCCATTTAGAAGCACAGAATAGTGCACTCACTGCACTCCAACTAATTAATAGATATTAAACCTCTTTAACATTATTAAATGTACATGCTGAATCACTGATATGTGTTGTCCTGCACTCAGTCTCAGTTCTAAAGCTCAACTTCAAATGGTTTACTTTATTTTCAAGATCTGAGATGACTTATCTGCTGCTGCTTTCAGTAGTATGGCAATACATGTTGTGTAAAATGGCATTCAAACTCACATTATTAGCATTTAACACTGAATAAAGCAAATAAGCTGTACCTGAGGTGATCATTGTCAGTTTTCTGTTGTTCACTTGTGAGAAATAGAAGCCGTTTCTAATATATCAATATGTGGAGTTTGTTTAAACTAAAACTCCTTTTAATATAGAAAATATTCCTTCTATCGCATGTCGTTGCTTTTATATAGAACATGATTTAAATCAGCCTTTAGGCTCGATAGTCAGACTCGCTCCTGTTGGTCCTCAATCTGGCAACCTGTGCTTCCATTTGTTTTGATCCAGGAATGCAATACCTAGTTTAACCACTGGGTTTCAAACTTACATACTGCACCTTTAACAAAACAGAAAAAGCAACGTTGTGTGTAAAAAAGAAAATTCACCCAATTTTAACTTCATGTTGCATTAATTATGAATGAACTAATTTTCTGTCCATTCATAGTTATAATAGGCTTCATCATGCAGTGAATGCTTTGGACATGTTTTTCTTTCTTTCTTTGCAATGTGAGTGATAAAGTCAATAATATCAGCTCATACATCTTTAAAACTAAATACGCTTAAAAACACATTTCTATTGTCCTTGCAGGCTACAAAAAGCACTCAATCAACGTAATACCATTTATAAATAAATGACTCTTATGAGTCAGCTCTTTTTACTGAATCAAAACAATAATGTACCCATGAGTGTCCACTAATTCCAGTACGAGCTTCTCTTGAAAATGAATTAAATGTAAACTTACTCACACAACATTGTCTTTTTTGGCTGTTAATTAAATTGAGCAAATTGCACTAGGTTGCCGGCATCAGGCCCCTGGCGATAGATAGCACCTTCATCAGAACGACTAGTCTATACGTCTGCTTTGACGTCTCACACGAACGGTCTCAAGTGTGTTCCAATTACAGACGTGCAAAGCGACTAACCTCTGTTTCCAGACCCCCCTCCACACTCCTGTTTTTTTTTTTCACTTTGTAGCCAATTAATCAGGTACATCTGCTCTACAGGAGCGTTAGTGTTATCATTAGGTGCCAACGCTGCATAAACGTTGCTCTGTCTCTCTCCCACAAGCTCTTGAGACCAGCTCTCCACCTAGAGGGCAAAGCGCGGACTGCCAGACAACAACCCCCATTAATCACTGTGTCAGGCAGGACGGGGAGGGGGGCAGTGAAGACCACTCACAGTAAACACTTCACAGCAGCTCCTGCTACCTTAGCTTTAATTAATTTAACATTTCCTTGGAGCCAGTTCCACTCCACACACTAGGATATTTGCTGACAAAGGGGAAAATCTCACGCTGGCATAAACGTTACCGTCCGAAGCGACACAGTTTATCTTAATCTTGTTGTCATGTTGCTTTTTGTATGAAAAGTTGACGCAGAACAAAACACTGATGTACCTTTTTGCTGGTAAAAGAGCCGGTATCGTGGAGAACGGCAACACGGAACGGAGGCCACCATGTGTGGAACTCCTTCACCCACTGATGCATGACTGTAGCCGGACACACAATGACAGTAGGCCCCAGTCCAGCATACCTACATAAGAAAATGTGGTCACAACACTGGAGAAACTTTGATCTTATTTTTATTTTTTTTATTTTATAATAAAAAAAAATAATATTTTATATTTATTTTATTATTTAATTAATTGATTTTTGTATTCTGTTAATAATTAATGTTTTTTTTGAAAAATTTTAATAATTTTTTATTTTAATAATAATTAATGACTCAGATTTTATACTTTTAATCATATAAAAATATATAATTATTATTATTAGATTTTTGTATTTTGTTAAAAATTATACATTTTTTATAATTGTTATTAATTTTTAATAATAATTCATGGTTCTTTTCTTATTTTATATTTTTAATTATATAAAATATATAATTATTAATAATAGATTTTTGTTTTGTTAATAATTTTTATTTCTTTTAATAATTGTTAATAATTTGAATAATAATTAATGACTCTTCTTATTTTATATTTTTAATTATATAAAAAATATAATTTTTTATACTTATATTTTTGTAGTTTGTTAATAATTAGTTTTTGTTTTAATATTTTAATAATTGTTAATAATTTGAATAATTATTAATGACTTCTTATTTTATATTTTTAATCAAATAATATATATAGAATTATTATTACTTGATTTTTCAATTTTGTTAATTTTTTTATTTATGACTCTTTTACCATTATATTACAGTCTATTACAAAAAATTTAATTTTGTTCACTGTAAAAATCATTTATATATCAAAACATATTATCAGACATTTTTGTGTGACAGAAAAAGAGAATGCAAAAATAACTGTAAGAAACATCATTCTATTGATTTGTCCTCAATAAAAGAACATATATCTCAACCACCAGCATTTTACGATTCACATTCTCTTAGGAGTCGTTCTTTATTGAGAGGCCCAGTCCTTCGTGGAATCAATCGGAGACTCACCATCTGACTAGCAAGCTATGATTTTTTTCATTGATCTTTTAAATACTAAAATGCTATTTTCCATATTACTGTTTAGTTAAACTTTTTTTACTCGCAGTTACACCCTTTACCTTTAACTTGATGAACCCCATGAGCTTTTGCCCCAGCTGTTCTGCTCCTACTCTCCATGTGAATGTTCACTAAAGGAGATGAGCTGCCGAAATGCACTAAATGGCTTTGGGAGCATTACGGCTTGATATGATATTCCGGATTGTGAAAGCCATTGATAGCGAGCCATAATTGAGTTTGCAAACAATCAATTTGCGGATGGGCGACGCCAGACAGCTTATTGACCAGCCATGAGGGCCTCCACCCTGACAGTGCATGCCAAGAAGAGCAGAAAGAAAGTAAAATAGCAGCACTTTAAACATGTTTAATTACAGGTTCCATGTTTAATTTTCCACCCTCCCCTCTCAACGAATAGTCTCTCTTTCATGTCACGTCCTTGTTTCTCCTTTGATGTCGCCACTAAAAGAATTAGAGGAATATCATAATTGAAACGTCTTTAATAATTCACGCCAAACCTCTCTCCACCAGCAATCCAGCTGCTGAAATATTCATCGCGATTGAGACTATGAGTCTGGGAGGGGTGAGGGAGATGGCTGATGTCTGTGTTTATGAGTGTTTGTATACACATGCATGTGTACATGTGTGACTACATAGCTGATCAAGATGAGAATGATTGGGAAAGGAGAGGATTTAAAAGCAACACGAAGATAAAAAAGAAATAAGATAACAGTAACATATGATATAATTATCAATATACATATACACAGGACATGTCAGACTCAGATTTAGAAAATTAAATGTATATCATTTTTTTATTAATATTTCTATCATGAACACTCTTATGAATTAGTATGGTAATGAAAATGTATATGGCAATGTTGATGTATTTGGTCTTGGTGGTATAGATCTGCTACGCTGCTGCTGCTTTAATTATTATTGCAGAGCAAGCACAAAGACCTGCTACTGCCAGTATATACACAGACATGTCGTCTGAGAATATAACGCGCTGCTGCAAACATAATATACATGCAACCACATTAGCAGAGAAGCAGAACACAGGTGGAGCTGGGGTGGAGGAGGGTTTTTGAAAACGCGCCACAGCTCAAACAGCATAGAATGACGCAGAGCTTCTAAACTGATAAGAAGCAAGCTCACGGCAACCAATCTCCTGCACCATGTAGTTAATGACACAGGAGTAGATTAGGTGACCTAACAGTGTGCGCGCATAGAGTTTTATAGCAGAAATTTCATGTGTGTGCATATATATATATGTATATATATATATATATATATATATGTGTGTGTGTGTGTGTGTGTATTAGTGCTGGGCAAAGACTAATCGAGATAAATCACATCTAAAATAAAAGTTTTGACATAATAAATGTCTTTGTATTATATATATTTATTATGTTATAGTTAAAACAAACTATACAAAACAATTTTGTTACATAGAAAAATTTATTTATAAACAATTTGTATCATATATATGTATATTTTATATGTAAATATAAATAAACATTTTCTCAACCATGTGCATGCAGTTGTGCATTTATATATGTGTCAAATATATTATGTCAAAACAAAATTTTATTTTGAAGGCAACCAATAATGATTAATTTTTGCCCAGCACTTAATTAATATAATGATTTAATATAGACCCTTTTTACATTTCCGGGTTTCTCAGTAGTGGAAGGCGTCATAGTTGGGTAAACTTAGAGCGCAGTGAATCAGAAAGTACAACAAATAATAACAAAATAACAAACTCCACGATGGACTGTTGATGGCAGCCTGAGGAGAGAATAACATAAAATGTACTATCAGTCCCACAGACACTGCATTAGAAACACCTCGCATAAGCGGTAGTTAGTTTTTTGTAATTTGACGCAAAGATGATATAATATATTTATAAATACATATAAATGTTCATATGTTTAAAAAAAATCTAAATATTAAAAACTTTCAAGGATTTAAGATTATGATCACAATTAAACACGTCATGACAGTCTTGGGTCCATAATTAATTAATACATAATTAAGATTTTATTGTGTAATTTACTGATTACACGTCACAATTTAAAATCAATATTTTGTCAATTTACAGTTTTTGTTTTATAAAATAAAAAGGTGCCTTGTTTTCAGATATTAATAGAATTGTTTAGACAGCAAAACACCAATATTTTAACTTGGTACAATATAGTGGATTTTCAACAACAACATAAAATTGTTATTGTGACCAATTGTCATTTTCTGGAAAAAATGCTCTAAATGACAGTATATATATTTGAAATTCAGAATAAATTTAATCAGACCTTTATTAATTTACTCAAACCCATACCTAGTGAAATTCAAAGAAACTGAGAATAGTTAACCTTTTATATATATATATATATATATATATTCAAATCTTACTCTGAAACAGAAGCCAATTTCCTAACATACAGTAGATATGAAACTGTACAAGCATGTAGGGTCCCTTGCCTGTAATTGGAGCCACGTGTTTTTAGCTTGCTGTAGCTCAGGCCTGCCAGGAAAGCAATTATCTGGATGGTCTTGCCCAGGCCCATCTCGTCTCCCAGAATGCCTCCTGCTTGCTGGCAGTGCAGTTCCCACATCCACCTGACACCTGTCTGTTGATACCTGGACAACAAAAGCAAAGGTTTTGTCACACAAAGCGCAGCCCCAGCACAAACACAAACACAGCGGCTGATGAATTAATCATAGAGCCATTATCACTATTGATTCTGGATAAATGGGCCATAAGTGTTGCCCAATTGATGTGCTGTAAAACACATCCAGAACACTGCAGCATAGTCCAACTTTCTAAGCCTAAAAGACATCATCCCTCCTCCTTTCGGGACTCGTTAAAGTTAAATTGTAAGTAATTTGCGCACACATTTAATATTTCACATTGCATTTGCAAAAACAACATGACTTATCGATTGATTCCTTTCTTTTATTATAAGAGTATGTGTGATTTATGTGAGCCATACTTGAAGAGCTTCTTCCAGAGGAAACCAGGTATTTTAAATCCTTCATCAAACTCTGCATCGCTCTCATCGGATTCCTCCTCGCCTGCTTCTCTCTTTGCCTCTTTTTCTCGAAGTCTTTGCCTTTTCCACTTCCTGCAAGAAGACAAAACCACAACTTTGCCATTAGATTTCTAATGCTGTCTCCACAGATGCCATCAGCTTAAAGACCATTGAAGCGGCATATCATCACTGAACATACAGATGCAGTGCAGATCAATCAGCACTAAGCAGGAGTAATGGTCAACCAATATATTGGCCTTGCTGGCATTTGGTATTTTTAATTATTAGCGTTGGACGTTTTTTTTTTTTTTTTTTTTGCTGTGATTTTTAACTATATTTTTTATTCATTATGACACTGTTATACACCTTTTCTTCTCAATGGGTTAAAGTTATTTTAAAAATACTGTTGAAATAAAAGAAATCCACTATTTCTCTTACTTTTATGCTATTTAGGAGCCATGTGCACCAACAGACAGGTAAAGGCTGCTCTCTCTCTCTCTAAAATTGCTTTATTGGCATGACATTTAGTACCGTATTGCCAAAGCATTTTAAATATGTATAAAGTATGCAATATATTAACATCATTAAATTAATAAAATATACAACAAATGAGAAATAAATAACAGAAAATAGGAATAACAATAGACATTATTGCTAAAAACTATAATAATTACTAGAATAAAAAAATTTGATTATTTAAATAAGGCAAATTAGTTGATTAGCCATTTTTAATGGTGTACAAATATTTTGCAGCCAGTATATTTTGTTTTTTTTAGAGTATATAGGAAAGTTTATCTGAGTCATTTATTAAATAATTAATCATTTAATATTTCTCTAGCGGCTGTGCACACGCAATCAGCTGCGAAAAGATAATGAAAAATGCACACAAATAATGGCAACTTTAGAAAGTGAAAGTAAAACCCAAATTTTAGGACATTTTATGAGATTCAGAAACTACGGCCGGCGCGTCTTGGGTCTCTACAGAGCACGTGAGATTGTCTGTGTGAGTATTGACAGTTCTTGCGCACAAAGAACCAGCAGTAGGCATGCAGAGTGAGAATATTTTCCGCTGGTTAATCGATCGTGAATGTTTGGCTTTCTTGGTCGGATACAAAAAATGCTAAAAAGATGATAATATTAGTATTATTTACGTGTCAACACCAAATTTACTTGGGCAGCTATTAATATACCTGAGCGGCCAGCCCAAGTAAAGTCTATGTGTGGGAAGCACTGTTATCATTAATATCACAGGAATAAATAGATTTTTAAAATATATTAAAATAGAAAAGCTTTATTTAAACATATCACAGTTTTTGTGATTCAATAAATGCCAAAGAGACCTCTTAAAAACCTGAACAAACCTGTTTCAAAACCTTTGACTTAATGTGTAAATACAGGGTTTCTGCAGGTTTCACCAAGTTAAATTTAAGACATTTTTAAGACCATTATGAATGAAATTGTAGACGTATACAGGGCTAAATGCCAAGGATTTATTTTTAATTATCCCAGTTAGAAAAGATTTTAATTCCTATGAAAAATGATAAAAAAATACATTTAATAATACAACAATAATAATTTTGTCAATTTTTTTTTAATTAATTTTCAAATATATCCATTCACAAACCCTATAATTAACCCTTACCAAGAATAGAACAAAACACAGCTGTCAATTACTTCAGTCTACTATAATAATACTTTAATAATAATAAAAAACATCGGTCAGGTCAGTATCCTTAGCAGTAATGAAATTGAGAAATTTGAAGCAAATATTACTGTAAGGAAAGTAATCAAATGCTATTTTTAAATAAAAGTTAAAAGTTTTATTAAGATAGATTGTTGGTGATTGTCTGGGTGTTAAATGCCAGAATGGGTAGCTATACATGAACAAGGAAAAATTAAGACCTGTTAAAAAGATTTAAGACCTAAAACACATTTTTAGTAGATTTGAGACCTTTTAAGGCCTAAAATTTTACTTTTAAGATTTAAAGAATTTTAAGACCCCGTGGACACCCTGAAATATGAATTTAATTTATATGTCTGTTATTCAATACTCGGTTATTGTAACAGAAATGTGAAATGTGTATTGTTATTGGCCATAGGTATTATTATTATTTTTTTTACAGTTTTAATAAATAGTTTTTAAACATTTATTTATTAAATATCATGTGAGGTTAGGGCTGGGCGATATGGCAAAAATGCAATCTCGATAATTATTTTCCATATTGAATGATAACAATATATATTTTGATATCAGTTGTTAATGCTTCCAGATTTAAAAGAGTATTCCAACAATGACTGAAGCTATAAAAATCAGAGTGTCCATTAAGTGGCATAACATATTTTCAGCCGATAAATTTTCGGTGGCCAAACATTCAATACAGCTCTAATATCAACAAACTTTTAGATTCCCATTGTTCAACATTTCTGCTGTGTGATTGGGTTTTAGATAAATATAGAGTAAAAAAGTCAGTCACATTTTATTTTGATGGTCCGTTTGTTGAATTTAAGTTATGCATCTACATGCCAACTAATTTTTATTAGATTATAAGTAGACTGTTAGCTTGAAGTTATGGTTAGGTAAGTTGACATGTACTTGCAAAGTTTATTATAGTCAGTTAAATGTTTTGAAAGAGCAGTATCAACAGATATTAAGCAGACAGTCCATTAATACTCAAATGAACCATCAAAATAAAGTGTTACCAAAAAGTGCAGAGCTTATCACTGTTATTGACACAAATTTTATCGATTCGATATAACATTGTTTATCGATCCAACCCTATGTGAGGTAAATATTAATAGCAGTATGCAGCCAATTCACACTGCACCCATAAATACTGACCACCACCGGATAACAACCTACAGTACAGTACAGTATAGTAACCAACTTCTCAGGCATTCAGAAAGATACAACATATTTCATCTGTAAAAACACACTCCGCTTAGTGTGGTGTGAACCGGCCAAAATGTGTGTGAAAACGCAAATGTATTAGCCTTATATTTGCCATTGGCATTTAAAGAAAAACTCAGAATCAGTCAGCCACTAAGCACAAAGTTCATTAACAAAGTGGTTCAAGTAGGCATGCAGCATGACAAAAAATAGAAACAGGCTACAGACTAATGCAGACACAGTGTCACTCTGAACAGCAGACCCCACAGAGACATGCTGAAGACTTCACATATAGTGTTCAATTTGATTAACAATCTTCTCAAACTAAAACAGTCTACTGCTGACATTTAAAATCAGACCCCTGTTAAAGACACCTCCTACGGGAAAGTTTTGAAAGCTACATGCAGGTAGCAAAAGTCCCCGGCCTCGGTTTTTAATTTCCTAGCCAAAGAACTACAGACAGACCGAGAGAGAGACCTTTCCCTTTCTCTGCCCCTCACTCCAGCAGGCCAGATTTAATTGACCCACTTCTGGCTTAAGGGAAAGCTACAGCAGTTAGTGGCAGTGTCGTCAGAAAAGCAAATTGAGATTGATACAGACAATTAGGAGTTTGAGCTCCCCAAGAAAGGTACAGAGAGAGGAGTGTAGGGAAAAAAAATCCATCTTCATTTGGGGTCGGTGCTGTCACTCTGCAATGAAACTGTTCCCTTTATCTGGGGCTTCCGAGACTGCACTTGTAATTAAGTCAAGACTAAGCATTGGTTCAGTTAATTACGTTTTTTTTTTTCTCGACCACTCGGCATTGCTGTGCTCTAGCATAGCAGAAATGAGCATCTGCATTCACATTTAAACCAACAAGAGCGAAGAAACTATGGAGAAAGAGAGAGCATGCCAACTCAATTTGCTTTCTATAAATACAAATGCATAAATCTTGTTAGGTTTGCTTCCATCTATTTGCACGTCAACACTGGCATAAATACATGCATACCATAATGAGAAAATATGAATAGGCATAGAATTTGCTTAGTCAAGAAACAGCTGCCAATTTCATCAGTGGATTAGGCTATCTTTTCTAGCATACATGCTAAGTAAAATAACCTAAAATATGAATGGCCTATGCCTGTATTGATTTTAAAATGACGCATTCAGACTAAACTTACCTAATTCTTTGCCTGTAACACTCGATATCTCCATCATCTTTACATTTCTTGACTTTTCCACCTTTCTGAGAGTCTTCCTCCTCTGAGCTGCTCGGGATGTACTCGTCACTCTCGTCCTCCTTCTTGGGTTTCCTAGTTTTGGGCTCCTTCTTCTTCTTGTATGGTTTCAGTTGGTATTCCTCATGATCATCCACCCACAACTCATCATCATCATTATCTCTCTCTGGTTCCTCAGGATCCATCAGCTCATCACTAGGGACGTACTCTGAACCCTCACTGTCTGACGCATGTTCCCAATCACTTTTTCTCTTTCTGACTCGGGGCGGCTCTTTCTCCATCTTGGGTCTGGCTTTGGGGTGAGCCCTTAAAGCGGTTCTCTGAAGCTTACGCATTCGCTTTTGGAGTTTTTTATCTTTGCTGGAGAGGGAGCAGTTCTTTTTCTCTTTGTTAGGAGTTGTCTCTCCTGAGTGCTTCTTGGTGGTTTTCTTCTTCATGATGGGTCTCTTCCTGCTATCTGCTAACAAGGCTTGGTCAGCGAGGTACTTGTCGAATCCAGAGTTTTCACTAAGCATAACCTTTCGAGGCTCTTTCTTCTCTTCCTTCTGGGGGATCCGTGAACCGAAGGGGGTCATGTGACCTGTGCGGATGAGCTCTTCCCATTCAGACTCCTGAGCTGGCATAAGCATGCTGCCCAGGGTTGATGGGCCTGCTGCTAAGAGACACAAGAGAACAGTGCCATTATTGATCAAATGAAGCAAATTTAGGCAAAACAATATCTAGAAAATATTAACGGATATTTCACCAAACTATACACCAAACTTTTCTTTCTACTGTTGAACACAAAAGAAGATATTCTAAAGAATGTTAGAAAGCCTTTGACTTCCATATAGGCATGGGCCGGTATAAGATTCTTACGGTATGATAACCTTGGATAAAAATATCACGGTTTCACGGTATCACGGTATTGTGATTACTGCTCTAAAATATATTCTTTTTAAATGTCTGTGTAAAAAACTAAAAGTTTTTTCCTCTTTGAACACCAAATATTTTATTTTGAGAAACATTTTTAATATTTTAGAGCAATAAACGTGCCAGGCTTAATAATGAAAATGAATCATTGACGTCTGCTGTCTTCATTAGTTTCAAAAACACAGATTTATTTACAATTTAAAATAGCATCTTTGGATATCTTTTCTGCTGGAGGTGCTGTTGTTAAAAAAAAGTAAAAAAAAATCTTACACATAACTTAGGAACGGTATTAGAGAACATTTGGCGGTATGAAAACCTTGACTTTTCCAAACCGCGGTATACCTTGAAAACGGTTATCGTCCCATGCCTACTTCCGTAATACTTTTTTTAAAACAAGGATGTCAATGGCTAGCTGTTTCCAACATTCTTCAAAATATCTTATTTTGTGTTACAAATAAAAATTCATAAAGGTTTAAAATAAGTGGGGAGTTAGTAATTGGTGAGTATATTTTTATTTTTGGCTAAATAGGGTTCTGCAGGTTTAAAGTAATTCAAGACTTTTAAGACCCTTTTAAAACCATTATGAATGAAATTTTAAACTTATTAGATTCAACTTTATTGTCATCACACATGTACAAGTACAAGGAAACGAAATGCAGTTTAGGTCTAACCAGGAGTGCAATAGCAGCAAGTGCAGGATACAGGTATTAGTTATAAAGTGCAGTTATAGAAAAACTATGGTGATATTTACAAATGGATGTACTAAACTTATATAGGTCTAAACACAACAATAAGTATTTCTAATGCTTGCCACAAAAAAAAAAAACAAATGTAAAAATCAAATCAAATGTTATTTTGTAGCGATAAACTTTAATGTGTCAAAACACGAAAACTCAAGTTTTTTTTTTTAAATGACAAGTTTAACATTGTTAAAAATATATACATTGTGCAGGCAATTACATAAATAATAAAAAAATATATATATATTTGTTGTCTTTTGGTCCAAATTGATTGAGTATAATTTCTATTCAACCTAATGCATTTCTGTTATAAAACCTCTCTATTTATAAATATTATGTCTACTCGCCCTTACTTCTGTAAATAGTTTTTGTATGAATGGAAGATAACATAAAGGGATAAATTGCTCTGGTGTTATCATGAGAAACTGTAATTGTTTTTAGTTTTCTTTCCCTGATTTTATTAAGACAGATTGTTGGTTATTAGATGGATGTCGACTTGTTTGGGTAGCTTTATATGGACAGAGGAAAATTAAGACCTGTTTAAAATTTTTAAAACATACAACACAATATTTCAGTAAATTTAAGACTTTTTAAGGCCTTAACTTTTTGTTTTTGAAATTTAAGACATTTTAAGACTTTGAGACTCCCACGGACACCCTGCTAAACTATCACTTTAAGGCAGTGTTTCCCAACCCTGTTCCTGGAGGCACACCAACAGTACATATTTTAGATGTCTCCCTTATCTGACCCATTTATTTCAGATTTTCAAGTCTTCTAATGTTGTGATGAGTTGATTCAGGTGTTTCTATAATATAACTTTTCTCTAAATGTATAATTTATGGTGCCCATATACACAAAGTGATTGTTCAGCAAGATTAAAAAGCATGATGATAATACATATCATTGATAAAGCTAATAATGCATGTCAAGGCCTGCGCTTCAAACTTACCTTCGTCATCCTCAATCAATAATTCAGCCTCAAGCTTCTGAATATCCTCTCCGTCAAGAAGAGCTTGCAATCTCTTCTGCTTGGCTCTGATCTTTTTTAACTGCTTCTCCTGTAAAAGGATAACAGGCTTAAGTATTGTGCACTATGATTTTTTTTAAAGCAATGCATCACTGAAATATAGCATGCTCTTATCTCACTAGGAAATGAAGTAAATATATATATATATTTTTTAAATAACACAAATCAATTATATATATTAAAAGTAATTTTTTTTTGCTTTAAAGTATTCATCTTCACCTTATCAAAGCTGAATTTATTTGTAAATTAGTAATATTGTGAGTTATTACATTTTTACATTTTATTTATCTTTAATCTTTATTTAATCTATGTTGAAAACATTTTTTTCTGCTTTATATTTTTGGCAACTTTGGTGAATACAAACTTCAAAATAAAAGCATTTATTTGAAATAGAAATATTTTCTAATATGACTTAATAAGACTTTGCTGTCACTTTAATTAATGTGTTGTTGACGAATAAAAGTAGTACTTAAAACATACTTTTTAAAACTAGTTTGGAATCCACAAAAAGCAGCATGAATGATTTCAATATTATTACACCATTTCTAAATGAATATAATGTTTATTATGTATTTTGATCAAATAAAAACAGCATTTTCGACTAGAACATTTTGAAAATAAATTAACTGGAAGTGTACATTAATATATTAATATTTTTTAATATAGCAATTAAGCTGTCATGCTGAGATTTGACAGCAGTACAGGCTAAACCCAGCAAAAAGTTAACAATCCAGCATATGCTCACCTTATTCTCTTTTTGCCGTTTGACAGACTCAATTTTCCGACTGATATCCTTGCTAGAGGCAGCATGAGGGGTTAACTGCTCCAAAATTTTGTTGATGTGTTTCAAAGCACTTGTACATGACCTGAAATGTTTTACAAACCAACCACATTAGATCAACCTCAAATTTGAACAATTCATTTTCTGACACGCAAACCTATTGCACAACATTACAAGAGCAAGTAAGGCAGCCATAAATTCACCTGACATCATCCAGTACAGACTCGTATTCTTTCTGGGCCTCAGCTTTAGCTGTAGCCTGATTGGCTTCCTGAATGGCTCTGTCCACCTGCTGCAACACACCCTGCTCCAGGACATCTTGGTCATAAACATCCACCCCCAGACCCTGGAGCTCAGCGGCCTGAGAGCTGTGGTCCACCGATAGGATCTCTTGACGGTTGATCTGGAGCAGTGGTTGAGATTTTCTTGAGTTCTGTGCCCCAACAGTCTCTGGACAGGCAGCCGCTGGTTCTTCCCTACTTCTTCCAGGGATGGAAAGGCCATTGTCTTCTGAAGCTCCAGGAGTAAGAGCACTCAGAGGGCTGGACAGGGGAGACAGGGCCTGGTCCTCGGTACCTTCTACTGGCATTGCTATGTCAATGTGAATTAGAATAGTCCAAAACTGTAACGTTTGATTGTAAAATTTGAGTAACTGAACACCAATGTAAGAATATTTTAGCCTATATAACTAGCTAAAAAGAGTCGCTTGTATCAAAAATCTAATTTTAAAATGTATTTCTGATGTGTAATAAAAATGTAAAATTGTATGTTTTGAGCAATTACAGTGACTGTCAAAGAAAAAAATCAAGAGACATACACAAATAAACATTAAAACTGTCTCGGATTTTACTGTATTACATAAAAAACAAGGCAATGAACGGAATCATTTTAAGGCAACCGTGGTTAATATCTTATTATATTTTATATTTACTCTTATTTTTTCCCACACATGTTGTCTTTTCTTAAAGTATAGGAATTGTATAAAACTGTAAAGTTTAATTGTAAGATTTGAGTAACTGAACATCAAAGTAACAGTAAGTTATTTAACAATCACTAATCAAAATCACTATATAGAATCACTTATATTAAGAGTCAAATTGTAAAATTTATTTCTGTCGTAAATATTTGTATAAATATCTGAAAACATGTTTTGAGCAATTAAAGTGACTGTCAAAGAACAAAACAAGAGGCATAACCTCACACAACTAAACATTACATCTTGTTTTTTTTCTGGAATAACATTACATAACGCATTAACAACGCGATGAACGTATTGATTTTAAGGCAAACATGGTTGTGTTGATATTTTAATAGTTTCTTTCACAAACCCAGTGTCTTATCTAACAGTATGTGCAGTTTGCTAAAAGCTAACTGCTAGCATATTGTTTACACTCAGCTCAAACCAGACTTTAAAAAGCCCAATAATAAACAACAAACCTTCACACCGACCCGACTCTATCAAAGGATTTATTCGTTTATCGTGAAATCCATTAAAATCTCGGTTTTAGTAGGTTTTCTGTGTACTACTGTCTAGCATTTGAACTTGTTATACAATCACTGCATAATGAACTGTGAAGGGAGAGAGTGTAAGTTACCGTGTAGATGTCATCTGCTGAGGAAACATGTCAAAATAAAAGTGCAAAGAGTTTTCGCTTTTAATCATAATTAAAATAATTTTTATGTGTAAATTTTATAGATATAGTTATAGTACACTAGACTAAATGATTTATTATAATTTGCATTATCAAACACCTAAATTCAGTACTTGTAATTAGATTATATTACATTTTTAAGTAATCAAAAAGGCAATTTTTTTTATATCGATAACATTATATATTATGATGTACTGTTGACAGATACTTTATCTGTGTACCGGTTTATTATATCCGGATGTGATATGAATGAAACAAAACAAACAAACAACAGATAAAGCACATTTGTACAGCTATTTACTTTTTATTAAAACATTTCTTTGTTGTCCCAAACTGAAAAATGTATAGCCTTAATTGTTAAAATTCAATTAATTTCAGTTGGAAGTTGTTATACTGTATATAGTGAAAATATATATAATATCTACTGTGCATGAGTTATATGTTTAAAAAAAAAAGTTAAAGACAGAAATATCTCTGAAAACAAACTGACACGTGTAAATGCAGAAAAATGTAAAACAAAAAGACAACAAATACAATAAAAATAATATAAACATTTATTTAAGACAAGGAAATGAATACAAAATACAAATAAAATAGATTAAAGTATTCTAATAAATAATAATTATTATTTTTTCATTCATTAATTTATTCATTTATTCCTTCATTTATTTTCTTTTCGGCTTAGTCCCTAATAATAAAATATTAAGTTGATAAATACAAAAAAAAAAAAAAAAATGAATCAATGAAATTAAAATAAATAAATTAAGGCAGTTCATTCCACTGTGATGACCCCAGATTAATAAAGGGACTAAACCGAAAAGAAAATGAATGAAGGAATAAATTGAAAACATAGAAACAAAGATATAGAATAAATAAAAAATAGAATATATATGCTAAATAATTTTACAAAGATTCTATCTTATTTATATTATTAATTTGATATTTTTTTGTATTAAATAGTTATATATCACGACCATGTCGATGCCTTTTACATTTTAGGATTTTAAGTCTAACGAGGATTATCATATGGCTTCGCAGAGCACAAAAAAATAGAACCCCTTCTTAAAAGAGCAGACAGCGCCCTCTAAAGTTCAACATTTATCTATATTAGATTTTTACAGTCTCTTTCATTCGATGTTTTTTAGACAGTAGTAGTATTCAGCTTTATTAAGTAATTCAGTCTAATACTAAAAAACTCTATAATACTAAAAACTTTCTCTGTTGTTTATCATTGATATGAGGCATTCGATTGGACGTAATATGTAGTGCAATACTAGTAAATAGTCAGTAGATGGCGGAAGCTAACTGCTTTATTTTTCAATGGTTTCATAGCTTTTTTCATGAATGCCGCTAGACGTCGATAGCAGCAAAGGCCACAAGACACATCATTGTTCTGTCGTATTAAGAGGCAAAGGGACGCGTGCAGCAGCTAATAAATCCCGCAAGTACAATAGTTTAACTCAGTGTTTTCATATCGTGTTTTTGTCTTTCCTCAATGGCCCGACGAAAGAATGAATGACAGTGTTTGTGACGCTTCAAAGCAAGCGACCAGGAAACAAGCAGTCCATAATATCCTGTGCTTGATGTGCTCAACTTTGATACTTTATTACTTTTTTCCTGGTGATATCATGCCAGCCAAATCCAATTGTTCTTAGTCCTTGAGTTTTGCAGCCAGAGGTTTTCTTCCATATGGCAGGTTTTCCATTCCTGCATGTTTTCTTTCAACAGTTATGAGGGAAATCATATTTATGGCGTTGTATTAACCTGGGATTACTAAGGTACTAACAGATATATCCAGTGTTTGATTAATCTTCCTTTTTAAATGTTTTTTTGGTGAAACTGAAGACCTACACAGTACTTTTATTTTAAGTATTATTCAACAATTACAATTATTTATAAATGTAATTATTTTTGGATTTTGTGATTGATTGAACTGTGATTTACAAAATAATCTCTTAGTTTTGCATGTCTGATCAATATGTTTACTCTTAAATACTGGAACAGTCCATAGAAGTTATTTGTTTTGCCGACATTTTTCTTAAGTTGGAATGTTAAGAAAAAGCCTTTTTATACACAAAGAATAGGACCAAAATAAATTATGCATATAAAGCATAAAAATGTGTATAAAAAAGTCGCTATCTTAATCTTTCAAATAACTTTAAGATTAATTAAGAGTTTATTATTAATAATTTAATACCCACAGAAAATATTTACACACACTATACACAAATGAAACAACATACTTATTCTAATCTGTACTTATTAAAATATATATAAAAATAAATGTTCTTACAACATTTTATTATATTACGTCTATTTAATATGCATTATATTAAATACAAATGGTTTTGTGACAATACTGAAACCTAGATATAGATAAAATGTAAAAAAAGATTTAAAATAACAGCTAATTTGTCATTTTTATTATTATTCACTGTGATTTGAATATTCTTTTAAAATGTAATCAAATGATTCTTATAAAGAGTTTTGATATATAAGCCTGCTGTTTCAATGAATTACATTTTAGCAAGTGTCTTCTGTAAATCAGGGAAATGTATTTATTTATTGTTAATAAAGAATAAACAGGACACATTCTATTTAATAGATTAAGTATATAAAGTAATAACAAAATGTAAACTTGTACGCTTTTCTTATTTTAAAGCTTGAAAAGTGTGTTTTGATCTTAGACCCAAGTATGTTTTGTGATGATTTGTGTTCAGATGCTTTACTTGAGATTGCATTGTGCAGCACCTGTGAGGCTTCAGTGGATCGTCTTGAGTGTGTGTGTGTATGAATCTTAGGTTAGCTTGCTGCCAAACACAGCCTCTGATGATGCCATAAATTTAACTGTCACTTCTTTCCTTAGCTTTGTACTTTTTGACCCCTAAAGTTAGATCTTCATGCAATATTAGGGATAAAATTACTTCTTGGTGGAGCTTCAGATGATTATTGATAGATTGGTGTGGAACTGAGTAAACCTCAAATGAACTTTGTATTATTAACCAAATCCTTCAGCAAGTGAAGCTGAAGACCAGCTCATCAGCTCTGCATATTTTGCAGATTTCTTTTCTAATAGATGATGACATTTTTTTTTGCTTCCTATGAACAAAATCCAACCTTCTATACATCACATTTATTTACAGAGAATTTCAAAATAAACAGGATTTAATTAAAATCTTAGTCAGCCATTCACAAATGCAGAGGCATCCTAACCAAAACAATGAAGTTGTTCAAATATACACAGTGAGTTATGGCGGAACTTTTTGTTTGTAGATTGTAAATGAACTTTGTATATATCACATAGGCCCAATGAGCAGTAAATATGAACCTTTAGTGCATTATCTATAGGAAGTTGGTGCTAAAACTAAAAAGGTTTACGTGACAATTTTCAACTAAAAACGTAAGCCATTTTCACAGACCTAAATAAGAAAGATTTGACAATGCAGGTTTTTGAAAATGATATAATTATTTTATCTTTGTAAACCACATAAATTTGATTTTGTGAAAACAGACATTATGCTTTTGTGTATAACGTGTTCAATCTATATGTCCATGAGTACCTGACGACAGAAATCCCTGTAGTCAACCGCAGAACCATATTTAGATGTGCGTATAGTGATTCTATACACGGTTCACTACTGGCTTGGAATACATAATACAGCTTTTTTTTAGGCATTTTTGCAGATCAGTGTGAACAGGGATTGTTTTAAAACTGCTGCCATATATATAAATCTTTTCCATTTTTAACACATTGTTAAACTAAATGTATCATTTAGTGTCCTAAATCACAACAGTCAACACTTTGTTGTCCAACATTTACACTTTCTGTTCTAATTTCTTCTTATAGCATATTATTACTTATAGCATCCTTGATTTTGAGTCTTCATTGAGTCTCTATTGTCAGCATTGATTTTAAACTATTGCTGGTGCTGTAGACTTTTTTGTTGCCCCCCCCCCCCCCCCCAAAAAAAAAAACATACAAAAGTCGTGCTATTAAACATTACTCTTCCTCTGTAGTTAAATATTGTTAGGAACATCACTGTAAAAATATATATATGTAGATATCTGTAAAACAAAAAAACAAACAAAAATCATCTCCATCTGATTCATGAATTAATTGACTATATCAGTTGATTCATTGAATCAGTACTTATTGTATGAACCAAAGTCCCTTCAAGGCAAGTCATTTCACTCGGTGGCCATCTTTAAAACGCCTCTCTGGCAGTATGCTTGGGCATTCTGTTTGAATAGGGAAATATCAAATCCTCTAAAATTGCAAGCTTACGATAACATTTCAGATTAGGAATCTCCTATAAAATTAAACAACTGTTCAAATCACACAAAATCTGTAGAAACTCATGTATTCTAAAGTCTTTGGTCTAGTCCGAACCCCTCCCCTTGAGAATCGTCAGTTTATAGCAATCAATGATTGGCTCCTGTAATAGTAGATGGGGCTTCGTTCACCATATTGACCGTTACACGTTTCCCCATTCAAAACTATACGAGGGACATGTCTTGTGTATTCTATGGTCTTTGCTACGTACACACTTGTATTGAACCATTTATAAACTTATTTTTTAGAGTTTACTAAAAAAAAAATTTTTATTACACATTCACTACACACTCCACTGTAAATCTTCTGCCATCATGAACAAATTTGTATATAAGTGGAAATCACTCAATCACAGCTTCATATTCTTTCTGCCTCCCAGTATGAAATCCTTTGAAGGTGGATGGACAGTTATTTTATTTCCTCAGCATGTAGAGTACCTGAAAAGGGTAAGCACAGAGGAGGAAAATGGAAGTATATGTTTGAATTGCTCCTAGCATTAGTCTGTACATGTTGCTTTGGGGGTGAGACTGAATGTAGGCAGGTGGAGAAATCCTTTTCAAATAAACTGTGGAGCTACAAATGAATGACCGCAGCAAGCGATATGCTCTTAATGTTGTTTGGAATCAAAGCCTGACCTGTTAAGAGGAATGTAAACCTGCTCTGTACTTGTAGGAATTTTCCCTGATCTGACTTGCCTGAAGATCCAAATTGTTTATTGAGTGTTTTAAAGATTGTAGCCAATGCATTGGTTGTAGCTGTTATGTACAGATGCTTTCTAAAATGTGTAATGGTGAAATGGTAAAACTGATACAGTTGTGGTTCACCTTTATGTCCTGTTCAAACTAATTTTCATTTTAGGGTGTAAACTATATTCAAATGTTTGGTGTCAGCTAATTTAATAAAATTTGTTTATTATTTATTTTGTTTGTTTATTTGTTCAGGTATGCATTTAACAATATATGAATCATTTATAAGACATTTATACAAAAAAAAATTCAAAACATTGTTTCATTTCAGAGTTCTCTATTTAAGCAAGCATTCATGAAAACAATCTGAATAAAATATATCAGATTCTACAAAAATATTAAGCAGTACCAAATCATGATTTCTAGTTTAACTCTTTTTATTGGCAATTCTCAATCAGAGAGTTATTACAAGTCAGGGAAAAAAAATAATTTCGTAATACTGAAGAAAAAAATATTGGATGGTAATTAAACGCATTCCTTACTCTCTGAATGATATTCAGAAGAAAATAAAGAAAGTAAACAACAACAACAAACAAAAACAACACAAACCATTAACAAATAATAATAAATTAATAAATGACACCTAAGTTAGCCATTATTGTTAAATGTCAGATATCAGACAAATTATTTTCCTAATACACTCTTGGACGAGTTTTCTATCATTCAAAAGCAAGAAAAAAAAGACAGACAGGGTTAGATATACAGTATAAGACATGTTACATACATAAAAAAGCTACTTTTTAAAATACAACAAAAAAGGTTGCCAAACTGTATAGAAATGTTCTGTTTTGCCATTAACAGTACATCTAATTTTCTCTATTTGAATAAACTGCATCAGGTCACATTTCACACACAGTTCAGTAGTATTAATTCTTTTAGCAATTATTAAGCAAAGGGCTAATATACTTGACTGCAAAGATGACAGCGATATATTTGTAGGATTAAGTCCAAACTGTGCCACTAAAGGATCCAAATCATGATTTCTGAAGGATCATGTGACACACAAGATAATGCAGCAATATTGATATTTGAAATTTAAATCTGAATTAGAAAATTTTGGCTTATTTCAACACCTAAACCTTTATTTTCAACTGAGCCTGGTTTCTCTTAAAGTTTTTTAATTCTTCACTTTCACCAATTGGTGAGGTTTTTTCCTTGACGCTGTCGCCACTGGCTTGCATGGTTCGGGATCTGTAGAGCAGCGCATCAATGGATTTGCTCTTCGGTGTTTGGACTCTCAGTAGTGAATATTAAACCACACTGAACTGAGCTAAACTGAACTGAACTTAAACACTGAAAATTGAACTGACAGTTTCAATTTACTATAATCTTCTATGTGAAGCTGCTTTGACACAATCTACACTGTAAAAGCACTATAGAAATAAAGGTGAATTAAATTGAATTTTAAAACCACATCAGAGATATTTTTGCTTTTCTTTATCTCATTTTTCCCCTTTATTATTTATTTATTTTGAATTCTGTCAGTCACTCTTGCATGTCATGGTGCTAAAGCTAGAGATTGGCAACTTCTACTTTAAATACCAACACTCTTAGTTCACCACTACTGAGTCAAAATCCCCCCAACAGTAGGGGAGATTAAAGACTAATATGTGATTTCTTTGAAGCAAATGAAGTGAACCGTAAGTCTCATTTTTACCTTTGGCTTGCCATTATCCCCTTGAAAACCTAATGTGTGCACAGACCCAAAAGTTTCTCTAAATCTTTGCCACCACATCACACATGCAGTGAGAGTTTGCCCACAAGTGTGTGCACAAAGCAGGCATGTACAGCTATGGGTGGGCTTGCATAAACCTGCATTTATGCCCACCCAGACACAATGCTGTCTCAAAAGCAATCCAAATAGAAACATCTTTAGTCTTCTGATGTGAAGATCAACTGGGGATTTTATTTAGAGGTTTGTTCTTTGGTGTGTGTTTGAGTTGTGCAGGAATTTTAGGACTTTAAGGATTGCATAAGCACAACAGCAGAGCTAACATGCATCAAATACAAGCTTCTGATTTTATGGAGTCCTATGCGTTTTTTTTTTAGTTTGTTTCGATTACATTTTCAATTATTGCTTGTTTTTTTTCTTGATTTTACTGTTTTCTAGAGGTTTTAGTGGTTAAAATGTCTGTTTTCTGTAAACTGAATATTCCTGCCAATAATGTTCAAAGAAATCATCAAAGCATAGTAATGATTACTGAAAGTAAAACTAAAAACAAGAGGATTCAAAAAATGAATGCGAAGATTACAGTGTGTTACAAATGCACTTAGATATTTTTTTTTTGTTACACGTGGATATTGACTAAGCTGTAAAAATTTATAAAACATTTTAGGATTGTAGATGCATAAATATTGCTACACGGCCAAATCAGGGTAATAATGTAATAAAAAATTATAACAATTTAAATCCATTATTTTTTTATCAGAAAATTAATATTACATGCATGTAATACATGTTTAAACTTCTAAACGGTGACGCGGTGGCACAGTAGGTAGTGCTGTCACCTCACAGTAAGAAGGTCGCTGGGTCAGTTGGCATTTCTGTGAGGAGTTTGCATGTTCTCCATGTGTTCGCATGGGTTTTCTCCGGGTGCTCAGGTTTCCGCCACATGTCCAAAGACATGCGGTACAGGTGAATTGAGTAAGCTAAAATTGTCCATAGTGTATGCGTGTGAATGAGAGTGTATGGGTGTTCCCTAGTGATGGATTGCAGCTGGAAGGGCATCCGCTGCGTAAAACAAATGCTGGATAAGTTGGCGATTTATTCCGCTGTGGCGATCCCAGATTAATAAACGGACTAAGCCAAAAAAAAATTTAATGAATGAATAAACTTCTAAACATTTCTAAAGTTAAAACAAATTAAATTTGAATATTTATGAATTAAGCCCACATTAACCAACGACAAATTAGATTCTACTCCCACCTTTTTTTTTTTTTGTAGAAACAGACATTATAACTGAGCACGAGCAGTGTTGGGGAAAGTTACTTTTGAAAGTAATGCATTGCAATATTGAGTTACACCCCCAAAAAGTAACTAGTTGCATTACTTAGTAACTTTTTATAGTAAGTAATGTGTTACTTTTTATTATCTGACTGTGGGTTAATCTCTTTCAGATTTTTTTCTTTTTCTTTCTTTTTTAATAGAGTTCTGCAATTAACAACACACTGTATAAACTACACCTTTATTTGCCTTTAAAAAAATCATTTTAGCATAATGTTATCTGGGAACTTTCTGACCCCAGTGCCACTGCAGAGTGTCCACGGTGTTAAAAAGTATAAAATATTGATAAACCATGTCAGAGAAATTTAAGGCCCTCAAAAAGTCTTAAATGGTATTTTATATGGTCTTAAATTTTGCATAATATTGGATTGTACAATTTCTAGTTGTATGATAAAGTTTGCCTGAATTTATGCCGTGCTGTTTTTTTATTATTATTATTTATTAATTTTTTTATTGAATGCATCACTGCATTGAACAGAAAATACAGTAACAAAAGTTAGGAAAGAGAGAGAGAAAAATATCTTTACAAAGCCGTAATCATTAAGAAAAAAATTATCATAAGCTTTAAGAAGCATATTATTCTTATTATTCTTAATAAATTTTAGAGATTCAACAATGAATGAAATTACAGCATGGAGAATATAGTCTATGTATTGTCTTTAGGAACTAATTTTTGTGTATAAAAAATGTACAATATAAAACAAAAAAGGTTAATGATATGATTGAGACCATGATCACTACCAGAAAGGTACAGAAATATATTTTTATAGACAAATTTAACCCATTTAGTTTATGAAATCGATAAAATCCTAAAGTGGCGATGAGTTAAAATATATGGTCTTAAAAAAGGTCCTAAAAGGAACAGAATTTCACTCTAATTCCTGTATACAGCCTGTACGGTATACATGCCGTATATACAGATTGTTGAAAGTTTAAAGCAATGTGTTTGCTACTTTTTTACTGTTTGTCTTAAGTAAAATAACTGTCCATTGAGACAAGACCATTTTCCTTTCTTCGATGCGTTCAAAATAATGAACACATTCTCTCATTGACCAAGTGTGTGAATACTTTAATTCAGCAATTTGTATTTTAAAATCAAATTAATTAAATAAAAAAAACTCATGTTACATTTTCAAAAAAGTAACTCAAATATTATTACTTATCTTTTAAAAGTAATATTTTAAAATATACTTAGAATCTACTTTAGATACTTAGATACTTAGATACTCATTACCTAGAAAAGTAATATTATTACGTTCAGTAATGTGTTGCTGAGCCAAATCTGAACCTTGAATACTTGAATACTCCCATAAGGGCGTGCTCAGACTATACTATCCAAACCGTGCCCAGGCTCGTTTCCCGGATCGTTTGAGAAGTGCAAGTGCTCTGAATCGGGCTCAGGCACAGTTCACTTGGGCGGCCCTGGCCCGGTTGGAAGAGGTGGGCCTGAGCGCGGTTCACTGGGGCTCAGGCGCGGTACACTTAAGGCCGATTCGTCAGCTTGGTAGCGCTGACGAGTGTGGGTGGAGGTGATAGCCGCACGGCAGATGCAGCGAGTGTTTTCAAGTGTGGAGTCGCGTGAAGGAGCTCCAGATGGAGACTGTTGTTTTGTGTTTACCTTATGATTAAAGTTGTTGCATGTCCGCCGGTTCCCGCCTCAAAATGAGCGAATTTGAGCCACTTGTACATTAAAGAAGTGTTCAGCAAAAACAACACCAGCGAAGAAACTCGACACAGAGAAATAGAAAAACCTACTGCCAGCTAGCGTTTCGGAAGTGTATTGCAGAAAAAACAGAAACAGCGCGCAGAAGTATAAATGCACGGCTACGCGCGAGGCATACGCCGTAGGTTACGGCGATCACTTGACGCAGAAGTATAAACCAGGCTTTACAGTGTGAGTGCAAGTGTGCTTGAGCCCAATATTGAAAGCAAGACGTGACTTTTTAAGGGACTGTTTGATATGGATTAATTAATTAAGGGACTGTTTCATATGGATTAATAATTATTCATACTGTTCAATAAACACAAACTGTCGTAGATTATTAAAGACACAAACCCCTCACTGCATGTCAGCTGCACCTTCAGCAAACCTTCTAATTCCTGCAGCACGAGGACTTTATGATTGTTTATGAGCGTCAAAAGTAGCTGATCTGTTCGACAAAATGTCACCGCATATCAAACAGCTTAAACGATATAACTAAAGAAATCTCCACTGTGCTGTGCTTACTAAGCAGCGCATCATAGATGACGTAAGGATGCCCAGGCCCGAATGTAATCTGAGTGCGGGCCATCGGGGGAGACGGGAGGGGGGACAAGCGTGCTTTGACCCGGTTCAAGGCAACTGTACATATTGTGAGTACGACCTAAGACTCTTGAGATTCAGCAACTACAGACATTAGTTTTTTGTGTAAAAGACCCTAATGAGGATCCAGCTGTGTTAGTGTATCTGCCTTATCATGTACAGATAATAATTTATGAAATCAGAGCTGGGAATCTGTCCAGTGAGATTTATGCCATTTTATAAGACATCATTATATAGATCCATATTACCCTGACACTATATAGATTAGTTTTAGGCAAGGAAATGAGACTCATACATCTTTAGGCAAGCAGCAAAACATTTCCATTTCATTCACATTCTTCACAAACTCCAGTTCAGACAGGTGGAGTGTAAGAAGATCGCTGTGAACCATCCCTAAACCCTAAACAACACTGTCAGGATCTTATATTTCTGCTTTAGATCTGAATTACAAATGCACAAATTGTTTATATGACCAAATGGCTGGACTTCCTGTGAAATAATTCGACGTACTATTCCATATTACGTCTTGATTTGCAGGGATTAATTGTTTATACACATGGGGATAATCACTAGTTCCTGATTGCTCAATTACATTCACTGATTGAACACTTATCAACAGTTCACTGTACTTGCATTAACACAATTTACTCAGAAATGCATCATAACATGTCTTCTCTAAAGCACATGTCCTTTCGTCTTGTATGGTAGTAATTAAAGTCTTCAGTCTTCATATGGATAGGTTGTGGAGAACCGTTTGCCATGAGTTTGATGATGATAAATGACTCGAGCCTTTGCTTCATATTTAGCTTGGATGAGCTGGTAGCATCACGTCCATTAGCTAAGCAGGATTGAGTTAAATTCCATCTGTAAGCTATTTAGGAATTGAGAGGACCATTATATGCTCTTCTGAATTGATGTTCAGATCATATGTGTTGACAAGGCATGAAGGTGTGGAGGAGTGAAGTGTCAAACAGCAATTCACTCTCTCTGGAGGACATTTCGTACTCTTTATTTCCCATTTATCGACTATAGCTGATAATAGCCAAATGGGAAATAAAGCATAGAAGAGAGACAACTGCTTTGTTATTATAAGAGGGCTTACATTTGCTCTCTCTGTCACCCTACAGTGAATTACATCTTTCAATAATGACATTTGTATTGATCTGACCTGAACTAATTAGAACAACAACAGAATTCTGGGAAACTGAATGTGCGTTATGAACTGAACATCATTACTGATTCTTGATCATTGTCTGCGTAATTGCTTTTCTCCCCCAGTTATTTTAGACTTCAATGGGATTTAGACCTTGATGAAGTTGAAGTTGCTGAGAAATAAGCTAATTAACAGTCAATTTTATTTATTTTTTGTTACATAAACTATATTGTTATTTAAAGTTGGTTTATTTTGTAAATCATGGTAAAAATCTAATAGTCATCATTTTTGGCTGAGACATCACATCCTTCAACAGTGACATTTGTATTGAACTGCATTTTGTAAAGCGCTATAGAAATACAAATGACTTGACCGAGTCTCACAGGGCTTCAATCATCCTCAGTTTGCTGGAGCCACAATCAAGAGCCTCGTTGTGTTATGCTTTTCTCAGGTATGTTCGCTTTGTGAAACATGAGAAAAAGCAGCTGTAGTGGAAATAATGATTACAAGTAGACATCTGGCCAGGCTGCAGTTTGACTATGTGTGAGGGGTTGATGTATGCGTTGTCTTTTCAGCAATGGCATTGGAGGGACCCCATACACCGGCTGAGCTCCAGGGGGTTACAGTTCGGAGGAGTTAGAGGCCTGAGATTAATAACCACAGATATGTGCACACAACCAAAACACTACATGTCCATCCAGTCTGCTGTCTGAGGCTGCGCTGACACTGAACAGACCTATGATGCATAATTCGGTGTAAAGCCAATGGTTTAGTGGTTGTTTGAAGGAGAATAAAGGAACTGCTGCATCCTAAAACAATATTTCATTGGAGCTGTTGGTGTATGAGTTTCTTTCTGTCTTGAAATGCAGTACGCACTGTAGGTCAAAGATTAGATTTCTCAGTTTGGTATGTTGTAAATGATTTTCAATTCATGTTTATTTCTGTAGCGCTTTTACAATGTAGATTGTGTCAAAGCAGCTTAACAGATTTCAGAGTTGAAGTTCAGTTTAGTTCAGTTTAGTGTGGTTTAAATTTCACTGCTGAAAGTTCAAACACTGAAGAGCAAATCCATCAATGCGCAGTTCCACAAGTCCCAATCCAAGCAAGGCAACATTTTTAGCTATTATAACTGCCCTTATTTCTGTTTTAGGTATAAGATTGCAGTAGGATGGTTTGGCAAGAAATGTACAGTTTTTCACCATCATACTAATAACTTTTTAGTCATTCAGCAAAACTACAGTTCAAACTGCTGTAGTTAAAAAAAACATTCTTACAGAAGTGTGTGTGAAATCACCCGCAGGTTTGTGAAGAGTATGTTTGAGGCCTAAAGTGGGCAGAGCCAGCTGTAGCCATTTTGGCAGCGCATCATCAATATGAAATGCAGGTATATAATAACAATATATCAATCTATTTTATTTAGCCAACAGCAAAATCATTCTATCAGATTTGTATCCTCTGAGCCAGATTCCTCCTCTTTGTGTTGGGGCTGCACTGAGATCTATGTGTCCACTCTGCTCAGTGGAGTCTTTAGGTTCTGTTTGTTCTATATCTGCTTCAGAACTCAATTAATATTTTTGAAGTTACATCAGTGATGTGGAAATAGACTTGGTTTTCTTGGTTTGTACAGCAGGTTAAGTGAAGTGAAACTTGATCCGCTTGAATTGAGTCTAATACTTTCTTCCCTCATATAAGCAGCAACACCATAGTAAAAATAATCACGTGCACATGAAATTACATTCATTTAATTATTTAGTCATTAAGAAAATATAACTTTAAACTAAATCATTAAACTGACAAGACCAGGCTTGTAAATTAGCTGTCATGAAAAAAGTATAATGGAGAATTAAAAGCAAGGCTGCAGATATAGGTGTTACATCTTCAATGGATTAGTGTGTTAAATACAGCTTTGGCACTTTTATGGTCAGGTCTTGCAGGCTTAGAGCTCTTCCTGCAGTAGGAAACATGCTTTCACAGAGCTTCTCTCCCATGTGCCTTCCCCCTTTGTGTTCATGTCTCCCTTTATGAGAAAGAATTCACTGTGTCAACACTATTAATGAGGCATCACACCCCCCTGAGCCGGCAGACGTACTGTATTACACACTGAGTGCTGGAGAATCAAATCAATCATGGATAAAGTTCTTTTCATGGTTAGCTGTGAGGGCTTATTTCTGTATTAGATGCAAATGTATTAGATAGATAGATAGATAGATAGATAGATAGATAGATAGATAGATAG
>CAIGQZ010001313.1:10428654-10449686 GCA_903798205.1 Danio tinwini
ATAGATAGATAGATAGATAGATAGATAGATAGATAGATAGATAGATAGGATGGATATTAAAGTTAATTTAAAGGTTTTTCTATTTCTGTTGGAATAATTGGTTTGCTTCATTATTTATTTATCGGGCTACGAGATCTCGCGAGACTAAATCAAGGTTTCTCATCGAGGTGAAAACTGCGTGAGCGTGAGGGTGAATTTAGCAATTAAAATTGGAGGCAGAATTGCATTTAAACCGCACATCTAGTGCTTTGCACACGCCTGGCAGTCAAAGCAGTGTTTGCATGTCCTTTATGTCATAGTTCATTAAAATAAATAATAAAATAACATTCATTATAAGTTGACTTAAAAAATCACCTAAATTGTTTAGCATTTTGTGATTTTTTTTTTTAGTAGAATAAAAGTTTATTTTCCAATTTATATACTGATGAATATTTTGCTAATATTTAAAATGATATATAAACACTTTTTGATTTTTATATTAGCTAAATATTTTGCAGTGTTTTTATGTTTTTTACAGAATGGAATTCATTAAAATAGAAGTAAAATAACATTCATTACTAGTTGATTTTAAAAAGCACCTAAATAGTTTTGCAACTTGTGATATTTTTTTTCAGTGAATAAATCATTGAAGATTTCTTAAAATTTAAAAAAAAAATCTTGTCTCGTTCTCATGAACCCAATCTCATCTCATCTCGTGGAGTAAGCGTCTCGTCAACCCTTATTATTAGTATTTTGTACTTCAAGATGTATCAGGCTAAAACAGTAAAGTGGCCCAAAATTTGTGCTATTTATTTGTTAATATTACCATGTAATAAAATGTATTCTGCTTTGAGTCAAACTCAGAAAACTGAAACAGTTTATTAATATTTAAAGAAATAGTTTGTTAAAGAAAATATTTTTCATGATCTGTCTTTCTTTTTCTCAGTTTTTCCTGATTTCCCCCTCTGCTATTAGTTACACTGAATAACATTATCATGCCATAAAGTAAATACTACAGAAATAATATTCTAAAATAACTTAGACATAACAATAAAGAAATTTGAGTGCAAAAACATATGAAAGCAAATTAAGTCAATGTTACTTTACTTATTGTTTTTTCAATGTACTGTATAGTTAACAAGTTTTAGACTGTCATTTTCTATCATTAATTTTAGTTATCTTTTACAAACACGTATGTATTATTGTAAAAGATGAGTGTTCTTGATGGTATGTGGGCTACGTGAAGCAATACGGCAAACTCAAGTAATTGCAGTCATTGCTATTATGTTTATGAGGATAATTAGCGTTTTACAGTAAGCAGGAGAACTTAGGCCTTCATCATTCAGAAGTGCTGATGCTCGAGCACCAGTGCAAGAATAGAGGAGTTTAGTGCCCTGATATTACCTTGCTCTTTATTATCTCTAATGAGACAAACAGATGTGTGTGGCATTGTCTTTTACAGGAGTGTGGTGACTTATTCAGCAAAAATTAAGCATCCTAATGGAGATCCCATGAATAGATTACAGGAAATGTAACTGTGGTAGGTTGCAAAACAGGAGTTGATGCACACATCCTTTTTCTGAGGAGTTACAATGTCGAGGAAAACAAACTGGTGTGGTGTCTTTGCAATTCCAGGAGGTCAGTGTTTCTTTCCTTGGCTGTTTTCTCAAGCTTTGACCTTGGGTTTGGACAATTAGTCTATGCCATTGAATGGGGACAGACCTGCGCTTACAATCAACATGTGAGCTTTTTGTTTTCCCAGAACTCTTAAGGTCTCAGGTCAAAAGAACTGTCCGCCCGTATCGTTCTGTCTTTTGCCCATGTCAGCTGGTGGAGCCACTGATATTTTCTAAAGTCTGGAAGAAACTGAAGGCTTACAGATTGTCTGTCTGGCCCAGGGTAGGGCGCCCACATAGGTTCTGAGGTTCAAGTTATTTAAGTCAAGAAAATGAGCAGTCACAGATCATTTACAACAGACCCTGAAGTCCAGCCGAGCACCAATCCAAAGTTCTGTCCTCACTTCCAGCATTAGTGAATGGTCACTGAACCCCGCTTGGACTCTAGGAAACAGATGCTGCTTTTGTCAAGCACAAGAAAAAACATTGACTGACATTTGTGGATATTAATCTTATTAATCATGGATGAGGGAAAAAAATCAGTTGGGAGTCTAAAAGAGGACTTTTGTTTTAGAACTTGTTCATGCTTGAATGTATTTAAAATATATACAGGCTACTTTAATAGGTATACCATGAAATTCCTTGAAGCATACTTTCAGCAAGGTGCTGAGTACAATTCATAGACATCAATGCATCTATGAACCCAAATGTGCTCTTAGGGATCTTGTTTTTGTGTTCAAGAAACCACTTTGAGATGATTTGAGCGTTGTGATGTGGAGCTTCTTTATGCTGCCTGTGCCCATCACAATATGACTGCAATGTGGTCATAAAGGGATGGACATGGTCAACAGCAATACTATGGTAGGCTATGGCATTTTAAAAGGTTAATTCAAAATTCTGTTGTTATTACCCTCATATAGTTCCAATCCCTGAGACCTTTGTTCATCATCGGAAAACAAATCTGAACGCTTTCTGGCCTTCTGTAGACAGCAACGGTCTTGAGATGTTCGAAGTTCAGAAAAGGAATCAAAAACATTGTCAAAACATTGCCTGCAACTTCAATGGTTCAATTGTAATGAAGCTCCACAACGTTTTTGATTCCTTTTCTGTTCTGTGTCACCAATGTGCTCTTCTGATGCTGTAGCCCATTATAATGCTTGGTTTGAACTTCAGCTAATTCTCTTAATGGTGTCTATATGTCCAAACGCATTGAGCTGCTTCCACTTGATTGGCTGATTAGATTAGCTGATATTTATGTAAAAGAGCAGGTGTACTTACTTACTTAGGTTTACAGTGCATACACATATATAATTTTGTCTGATTGTAAAGGACAGTGCATGTGTAGACCATTTTGTCATTTAAGCAACTTGAGAGATCAGGCCTCAAGCTAGACCCCAAGGGTTCAGTCCTAATTTGTTCCAACATAGTAAAGTTGTGTTCTTCAAAGTTTGTAACGTCATGAAGAATCAAGGCTGAAGCTGTGCAACTTCCTTGTAGTGGTCTAGAGAGAATACCTGTTTAACACTTAAATGAGTCTAGCCAGCTGCAAATCTACCCTAACAGAGTCACAGGCTGTGAATCATGTCCAGTTTTATGATTTTTCTTTCTGTTAGTGAAAACTGGACACCTGGACATGCACTTTAGAAATCAACTGCATGTAAGCCGTACTGTGATCAAACTTACAAATTTGTGCAAGATGTATCAGTTGCACAATCCTCTCTTGGAGACACATACTGCTCTTGTTCATTTATTATGAGGGGACATTGTGCAATGTAAAAGATCAGGAAAAATCATCTGATAATAGTTTGAATATGTGAACAGAATGTGCTGAAATAGTTGAAAGGTAACAGAACTTTTGCATTTGACATCTTAGAGGTTCACTGTACCCAAAGACTAAAACTAATAAGTCAGCAAAACCAAAAATAAACTGTGAAATTGCATTGGTGGGAATGATTTATGGCTCTTTGGAGGGTCTTGTTATGCAATGCCCATTTACTATTTTACAAGATGTCCAAAGCTGTCCATTGTGGATTTTGGCAATGGATATAAATGTAGGCTGTCCAAAGTCCAGAATCTTTACCTGCTCCGTTGTTACCTGTCTGTCAACACCTAAGTAGCTTTTTTCAATTAAACGTAACTGAGAGGAACAAAACTATTTGTACTGTTCAGTTTTCTGGCAGTCAGGAAGGAAATCATGTTGACATAGGTTGGATTGGCATTACAAACAGAGCATGTTCTTGGCTGCGTTCTTTGTTTTTCTTGCTCGGCACCCAACATAGCTGCTGTCAGCACCTGGTCAAGGTGCCAGTTAGGGGCAAATAGATCACTGCAAATTCCTTCATTCATTCACAAAAAAAAAAAAAAAAAAATGAACACAGACTAAACCACTTGAGTGGTTTCCTCTTCCCAGGACCCTTGTTATCGTACTCTTGGTCTGGTGACATTGCATTTGTATAATGTCAGCTTATGCTGCACTTCCTAATTTACTTTTAGCAGCAAGAGTTTATTTCTTACAATCTGTCCTTTTTGGCAGACAATCATTTAGGCCTATTGGGACTTTCCTTTTTACTTCATCTTCCCGGTTTTAGTTGAATCTAATTAAGTGAAGGTTATGTGAACTCTGGGCCTGCTGTGACTTCACAAACCTTTAAAAAAACAAACAGATTTTTTGACTAATCAGATGTCAAATAAAGTGCACTAATAATTTGACTCACAACATGAGTGAAGGGAATAGCATCTCAATGCTGATGATTAAATGATTTATAGTAGAATGAAAGACCCATAGTGTTTAATATATTATTTATGTGCAGGGAATGAGATATTGTATGACTTGCTGTTGTAGCATCACTTCAGAAATATTCCCACTTGCTGCAAATTTAAGACACTTCACAAAAACAACTATAATTTGGGTAAATCTTAAGGCAGTTTTTTTTAATAATTTTTATTTGTTTCAAAATCTGAACTGGATTTTAATGCATGTTATATTCTTGTCTTCTAAGCATATATAATATCCTCATTTGTGCCACAGTTTATGTGAATAATGGCTGTAAAGTTATTACATCTCTTAGGAAATATACAGACTAATGACAATTAAATGTAAACAAGATTGAAAAGGTTTGTATAACACAAACATGTAGGGTAAAAATGACTGATTCAGCTTTTACTTTGATTATTGAAAATAATTGCATTATTGGTGCACTTTAAAACCCAGCAGTCAACTTTATCAAATGAAATGAGTGTAGTTAAGTTAAAATTGACTGAAAGTTAATTCTACTCATTTGAAAAGAGTTTTGAACTCAGTGTAGAAGGTAATGGGTTAATTAAATATCTCATTACTTCAACTTAAATGGAGTAAGTTCACAGTACCCATATAGATTATTTTTTTTTTACTCAAATGGTTTGTAGCAATCAGTTTCTTCAAACAGTTTGAGTTACATTAACTTATTGAGCTTTACAGTGCTACGTTGGTTTGAGTCCTCTTCATTTATTGGGTTTTACTGTGCTCAAATTGCTTCATTTACTCAAATGGATTAGGTTCACAGTACTCATTAGGATTAGTTTTTCAACTTAAATGGTTTGTTGCAATCAGTTTCCTCAAATGGTTTGAGTTACTTTATCTTTTTGGGTTTTACAGTGTGCTCACTGATTATTTATTGCCTAAATAAAATTTAGATGTTCAGTTAGTTATAGATCCATTTGTCCAACCAGTTTTCCATTGATGATTTGACTGACCCCATCAGAATATGACGTATTATTTGTGGAAACTGCAATCACTCTATAGAGCTATATATAGTTGTTGGGTGACAAATCTCTATACTTCACTTTATATAAACACTATTACTTTATATAAACACTTTTAAGAATATTGTCACCATTCTTCATTCGTGCCATTGACAGTGCCTTCAAAACTGTGGCTAATAAACAGATTCTCAAAGCCATAGAGACAGTTTAGCTCAATCTGTTCGAAGAGATCCTGTTCATGTCAATGAGAGGTAAGGAGTTGAGGACAAATGTTCTTTTGGGTTTCTAAACACTGCAGATTACGAACCATACGTGAGGAGCAGATGTTTTGCCACAGGGATAAAGTACATTTCCTGTCTAGATCCGTAAAGGTACGTGTGCATTTCTTTGGGAAAGTGCCAGGGCTAATATTCTGTTGTAAGCATGGCCACCTCTGCTCATATTCACAAACACATTTGTAGCTCTTGAAAAATGAGAGGAGGTGAATTTTATCTTGGTGAAATATGGACATTGGCTGTGAATTTATTTGCGCAATCATTCTATTCCTGCAGTATTTGCTTCAAAGAGCTTGAGTTTAGTTAACAGCTAGTCAATCATTCAAATGTTGCTCAAAGCTGAGTGTAATTTCAGCAAGTGCAAGAAATGCAATCCTAGTCATTTTTTTGGATGATTGTGTTTTTGCACATGCAGTAATGTTAGTAACAGTTCATCTATTTTATTCAACAACCATTCACAAAGAAAAAAAATGCTGAACATGGAATTTGCAAGTAAAACTGGAACGAGAAGCTAAATCCATCAGTCTCTATCAGATAAGACCAAACATTGACTGCAATCTTTACTGATCCCACGGGGCCAGAGAAAAATATATGTGGCACAGTGTTCCCCATTCCAACATTAGATTTAGCTTTGCTTGCTTAAGGTATGTGTATACACTGTGTGGGGCCCTTTATGCTGAAAATATATTATTCTGTCAGCCGGCCTGTTTTCCCATGATCTACTCATGTTTAAAGTGTCAGAAGATCAATATAAAAGCACATTGATCAGTTTAGTCTGATCTTCTATCATTTACATTTTATTTGTGAATTTATCATTTAAAGGGATAGTTTACCCCCAAACTGGTTTTAGTTTTATTCTTTTTTTCTGTTGACCATTAAAAATATATATTCTTAAGTATATTTGAAACTGCTAGCCATTGACTTCTACATGATTTATAAATTTGACCAGTTTCTAACTTTCTTCAAATTATCTTTTGTGTTTAACACAAAAAGAGGCTTATTTTACAATAAATTGACAAGAATGTTTTATTATTATGTCATGTGTCTTTTGAGGATATTAATTTTGGATTAAAGTTAAGTTTATTTTATAGCAAGAGCAATCTTTTTATTTTCTAGCAACATTTTATAGTTCATGTTGATACTTTAATAGCAAAACAATCAAAAATTGTTTTAATATATGTTAAAGTCAAACTTGGATTCCTTAAACTGTTATTTAATTGTCCTGTTTTTATTGTCCTGTTAAATAATTAAATAATTCAGATGATTGTGTAAGTTTTACATCCAGTGGTTGAACTATGTATTGCATCCCTGGATCAAAACAGTGCAGGTTGCCAGATTGACGACCAAAAGAAGCGATTCTCACGATCGAGTCTAAAGACTGATTTAAATCGTGTTCTATATAAAAGCACGACACGCGATAGAAGGAATATTTTCCATATTAAATAAGTTTTTGTTCTAACCAACACCTCTAATTTCTAAGATTGCAGCAGAACAACAGAAAATTTTGACAAAGATCACCTCAGGTACACCTTGTGGTTTATTCAGTGTTGAATGCTAACAATTTAAGTTTGAATGCCATTTTACATTACATTTTTTTGCCATACTACTGAAAGCAGCAGCAGATTCAGATTTAAGTTTGAAATTAAACTTTAGAACTGTGACTTAAAACTAACACATAGTGATTCAGCATGTACATTAAAATAATGTTAAAGAGGTTTAATATGTAATAATTAGATTATAAAACTTACCATTTCATGACTGACTGCATATTCTGTGCTTCTGAATGGCTGTGTTTAAATTGCTATCATTTTCGTTTGGTGCAAACAGCCAAATTGCTTATCACTGCAAATCTCATCACGTATAGCGTGTTGTTAGGACAAGCGGTTACAATGTAACCTGCTCACCTAATGTTTACATTCATAAAATCCATATTATTTACTAATTAATAACCTCATGTGGAGCTCATTTCGGAGTCTGCTGCTGTCCACCCGAGGTCGCATTTTGGTCACGAGTGCATGCTTTGAGAGCCTTTCTGAATAAATGAATGAAATGCGCTATTTTCCATCACGGCAACCCGGGGTGTTGAAATATAATTGGCTAAAGTGGCATTGGGCAGGTTCAAAGAACCAAAACAAATACAGCCGTATTTAAAAACAGAAAACACATTTTCAAAGCAGAATATCTGACTTCAGCATTGTTTTTCAGATAAACAAGAATGTTCACTTGGCATGTTTTTTAAATATCTGCAAACATATTATGGTATTTTTATGCTTAGGAGAGTCAAAAACTTACATACAGCACCTTTAATATTGTAATACTAAAATATATTAGGCATGAGTTCATATAAAAATTTAATAATAATTATTTTATAATAAGTATTATATTAATATAATTTTAAGTAAGACTTGTGGTCCCCTTTAAAGTTCCCTGATGCTCCCCAATTTAGAATCACTGAGTTGTATAACAAATTTATTTAATAGCGAAAGAAATATGTTTCTCATAATATCATTTATAAAAGTAGTTTTATATTTATGTGATAAATATATTATTAATATTACATTGCTAATTCAAATTACTATAAAATATTGTGAAATATTACATAAGAATAATATTTTTATATAAGCAACTCCTTTAAAGCTATTTTATGTATCTGTGTTAATATATATAGTATGTGGTCTTTTTCTCACTATTTTGCTTTCCAAACATTTGATCCATTTTTCATTCTCTTGCTTTTCTCTTGATAAATCTCTGACCTGATGATGAGTGTGAATAAATAAATGTACCTTCAGTGTGTCCTGCTGGTCATCTCTGCGTCTGCTTCCTCTCTGACCTCCATCAGGTAGCTGGATTTCCCTCCCTGATGCTGTTGATTCAGCTGGGCTTAGTGAACTGCTTGTATCTGAGGAACGCAAGTCCAATTTGTAATGCTGCTAAAAAGGCTAAGCGAGCTGTAAGCCCTGCTTTATTATCATTCACACCTTCAGAGCAGCACAAAGCTCTTTAAAGACAATCTCAGTCAGGAAAACAAGCTTCTGCGCCTCTCTGAGCGTGTGAAATCCCTGAGCGTTAGTGTTTTTAGAAACCCAGGCATACAGAGGCAAAGGTCAGCAGAGCTTGGAGGTCTGATACACCAGGTTGCCCCTCAGATATTTTTGTGGGTCTTGAAAGGGGTCTAAACTTCCCCTCAATTTCATGTATGAGATAAAAAGAGCTGTTTGACCAGAGGACTTAAACCGCTTTTAATGGAAACCTCATTGATTTTGTGCTTTGTGTTAATACACTTTTTGTTATTTATGCAAAAGCAGCATGAAATCTACTTTTTAATGAGTAGATTCATCACATTATCCAGCATGAGTTTGTTTAAATGGATAGTTCACTCAAAAATTAAAATCCTGTCATCATTTACTCACCCTTCACTTGATCCAAACCTGTTTTAGTTTCTTTCTGCTGTAGAACACAAATAAGATATTTTAAAGAATGCTGGAAAGCAGCAGCCATTCACTTCCATAATGTTTTCTGTTCCTATGGATTTCAGTGGCTGATATGCTGCTGCTCGAGGGTGAGTATATGTTAGTTTTTTGAATGAACTATCCCTTTAAGTATAGACATTGCAAGTAAATACAGTAAAAAGTGACTAGTTATCACCATTATTTTCCAGTTTATTGATTTTATTATTATTATTATTAAGAATAATTTTTTTTGGTAACACTTTATTTAAGGTCACAATTCATGTTATTAACCACTGGCTTATTACCTGCCTATTATTAAGATATTAACTGTTCATTAGTTATAAAGTACATTGTAAAAGATTATATGATCAATTAGTCCTGAGAGCATATGTTTTTAGGTCATTGTAACTCATTAAACGAAGTTACTCATGTTCTAACTTAATTTTATAAGTCAGTTTAACTTAATATAAGTTCAATGGACTCATAAAGTTAATTTGATTCAGCTTAAAAAGGCAACCAGGATTTTTTTTTACAGTGTACAACCTTATTCTGCGTCCCTAATCCTACCCAAAACCTAAATACAACTTCTACCTTATAACACTTAATAAACAGCTAATTAGTGAATTATTAAGCTAGTAGTGTTAGTTAATGGTTTGTTAAAACTGTGTATTGTGACCTAAACTAAAGTGTTACCATTTTTTTTTGTATTACAAGTTGTAAAAACATTCTTAAATGTGACAAATATGGAATAATGGAAATAAATAAGTGTTATAGTTCTAGCTCAAAAGTCTAAATATTGGATGAAGTCTGGTATAAAGTATTTTGACATACTGTTTAGGAGTCAAAATATTAAAAAGAAAAAATTCTTCACAATTTTTGTGTCTTAAGAATTTTACATACAAAATGATTTTGCAGAAAAATGATGCATGAACTAAAAGTTTGGCATGCTGTCGAAGTGGAGATATATGGCTTGAGAGGAAAAAAAAGACAATAAAGACAAAATATGCAGACAAACTTATACATTGAAAAAAAATTAAATGTATGCTTTTAAACTTTAAAAAAAGTATTAATAAAAAAAATCCATTCTTTACATTTGACTGAAACAAGTATTTCTGAAGAGCCAAAAATGCTCATAATTTTTAAATTGACAGCTGTACAACATTTCAATTCATAATCTGTCCTTAAATGCTTCAATAAATATTATTTTTTCCAGATTAAACTCAATAAATCTCTTAAACTGAAGGTACTAATATGTTTTCACTCACTTGTGTTGAAATAACAAGAGTCGTAGAGTGGTTTCATTCCTCTTCCGGTGGCCGCTTTCTGTATTAATCACTCTCAACAGGTAACTTTCAGTGGGCGATCATGATGAATAGCACCAACTCCATTAAAGTAAAACACCAGTGATTAATAACATCCCCAGACTTCGCATTCAGAGCAAGACAAATACACATCTGTCCTGACCTCTTGCCGTTCAGGTTGAAATCATAACCTTTCTGTGTACACACACACACACACACACACACACACACACACAGCAATAAAAACAAACCAAGCCTTAGGCCGCGGAACATTGCTAAAGCTAAGCACAGAAACTTATCACCCATTGAATGTTTAAAGTGACTGGATCACATTCTTTGTTGTATGGAAGAGTTAAAATAAACGGTGACTAGGGACTTTAAAGAATAACAGAAAAATATCATAAATATAAGGCATTAAAACATACATGTTGTATTTTATTACTTTTGACGTCATCGAGTAGGTTTATTTAAAGAAAAGAATGTAGATTAGAAGTTTTTCTCAAAAAATCTTTAAAAATATGTTATATTAAAAGCATTTTCTTCATGTTGGTTGTGAATTGGAGCCCATGGTCTCATGGCTTTTTGCAGACTTATGTAGGAGCATAGATTATATTTTTGGATTTTGTTATTTTAATATACTATTACGTTGAATATTATTATAATATTTACATTTACTTTCGATGTGTATCTACTGTATAATAGCCAGTTAAAATTTCTCATACAGGATCATTTTAAAATTATGTTTGAGATAGATTTCTAGTTGTCTTGTGGTCAGTTGATCTTTCCATTTTATTTAGATTTTTTTTTCAAGCGAAAAAAAATAAAGCTTACTGTAGTGGTTTGGAAGTACAAGCTTTTTTTATAATTGATTGTGGTAGCACTTTCATTTGAAGGTCCTCTTAAAAAAATCAGTTAACAATGAGTTACTTTGAAAATGCCTGTCAACTTATTCTCCTAACTTTGACCTTGGACTGTAACTTAACAGACCAATAATATTTTTCTAAAATTATACTCACATTTAGTGTACATTGTACACAAAGCTTTTCAAAACTGCAAAGGAAGACCATTGCAGTTGTGTAAAACAACATTGTCAAAACACTCACCACTTACACATCCAATAAAATGATTCAGACTGCCAGTAGTTGGCAAGGTGTCTGCAATCCTATTCTCATATAGTCCACTAAGAGTGTTTTTGTGGTTTTGTCAATTATATTAATTAATTATATATGTTTTTTATGAATTGTTTTTTTTAAAGATCTATTCATACATGTTACATTGTATGTAAATTCTATTTTACAATATTAGATGCATATTAGATACGACTTTTTTTTTTTTTTTTCAAAAAATCCACCTATGAAATAGACTTATACGTAGAAATGACCAGAGGTGGTCAAAAGAGACAGATTAAAACCAGGTGTAAACTGAAATTTATTTCTCTATCTCTATATGTCTACTTCTGATCTGATTGCCCAAAACACGTAATACAAGGTGTAAATAGGGCCTTAATTGAAAAGTTACTGTAGTCAACACCAATGTTGGGGGTAATGCATTATAAGTAACATGAGTTACATGATAATATTACTTATAATGAGTAAATTTAAAAGATAAGTAATAATATTTGAGTTACTTTTTTTGAAAATGTAACACAAGTTACTTTTTAGTTGAATTAATTATCTTTAAAAAAAAAAAATTGTCACAATGAATCACACAGTCAATGAGAGAATGTGTTCATTATTTTGAACGCATTGAAGAAAAGGAAAAGGGGATTGTCTCAATGGACAGGGATTTTACTTAAGACAAATAATACAAAATTTGCAAACACTGCTTTAAGCTTTCATTAATCTGTATATGTCAGAAAGTTCTACGATAACATTATACAAAATTTGTATATGTTTTTTTGAAGGTGTAGGTTATATGGTGTGTTTTTAATTGCAGAACTCCATTCATTCATTTATTGATTCATTCATTCATTCATTTATTCATTTTCTTTTTGGCTTAGTCCCTTTGTTAATCTGAGATCACCACAGCAGAATGAACCGTGAACTTATGCAGCACATGTTTTGCTCAGCAGATGCCCTTCCAGCTGCAACCCCATCACTGGGAAACATTCATACACACTCATTCACATACATACACTATGGACAATTTAGCTTACCTTATTCACCTGTACTGCATGTCTTTGGACTGTGGGGGAAACCAGAGCACCCGGAGAAAACACACGCCAACACAGGGAGAACTTGCAAACTCCACACAGAAATGCCAACTGACCCAGCCAGGGCTCGAACTAGTGACCTTCTTGCTGTGAGGTGAATGTGCTAACCACGGCCCCACCATGCAGCCACTAATTGCAGAACTCCTCTTTTTAAAAAAAGAAAGAAAAAAACTTGTTCTGAAAGAGATCAAGCCTCAGCCAGGTAATAAAAATTAACGCAAAAGTAACTAAAAAGTAACATATCACATTACTTGCCATAAAAAGTAACTAAGTAACGCAGCTAGTTTCTTTTTTGGGCAGTATCTCAATATTGTAATGCATTACTTTCAAAAGTAACTTTCCCCAGCACAGGTCAACGCAATGTCTAAACTGGGCCATCATATAAAGTATATATTATTTTAATTATGTATGGCAACAGAAACGTGGGATGTATTGTAACTAGGCTTATATCATATCATTTGCAGTATACATTTAAAAATGCTTCCCACAATAAAAAAAGTGTTTTATTATCACACTATTATTGATAAAAGTCAGTTTGTGCAATGAATTAACATACTACAGCATTTGTGCAAGACAGTTTTACATGTGTATGAGCCTGTTTACAAATAGAGATTAAATCATTTCACTCCAAGTTCATAACATCAAGCCGAGTGTTTTACCAAATGTGGTTTCATATTACAGATTCAGCAAGAAATATTATTTTATAGCATTCTATAAAGTGATAGTTGATTCTTCTGTAATGCAATAATATATATATATATATAAATAGAATGCAATAATATAACGACTTAAATAAATACACCTAATGACAGTTTGAATTCTTATCAATAATATCCTCTTCACGGCAAGAAATTCAAAAAAGTTCAGAGAATATATTCCATATCCCCATCGATGTTTCGTTCTCAACTCTATACTTAGGCCTAAAAAATGCTATGTTAGAAGAAAAATCTGTCAAAAAAACTGCTGATAATTTTGCTGATAGCTTGTAAAAAAACATAACCAAAAAATGGTTACAGCTTGAAATACCTCAAATTAGTGACTGGTTTGACATAATTAATAAAATCTACAAAATTGAGAGGCTAACAATGAATCGTCGTTTACAGACTGAGGAGTTTAAGAAAATGGGTAGAATATATTTTTCCATTAAGACCAGATTTATTCTAGACTGTATAGTCAGAAAGATGTGAATTTTATTGTTTATTTTGTGTATTATTTTTTGTAATGAGAGAAAACATAAAAGAAAAATAGTGAGAAGAACAATACCTATTTAAAAAATAAACAAATAAATAAAAAACTAAACAAATCAATTTTATCTGTTTCTTTTTGATGATATACAAAACAATTATGAGTGCATTGATTTGATTGTTCTTATAATGTCCTTGAATCCTTAATGTAACTTCCATATTTATTTTTGGAAATGTTTTGTATTTTATAATTTAATTTATTTCTACAATTTCTGGATTCCAATGTTTGGTTGTTTTATGTACCCATTGTGGAAAACCCTATATACAATACATATGTATGTAAATTTAGAAACTGCAATGAAAAATTAAATGAGAAGGAAAAAAAATCCTCATCACAATAAATACCAGAAAATATTGTGAGATTGTTTTATGTCCTTATCCAATTGTAGTCAGTCAGAACCTTCAACAACCTCCCACAAAGAACAGTGAAAAGCTTCATTGTAGTGTGCATTTGGCTTATAATCTGCACAGCTGCTCTTTCTTTTCAGTTCTGCTAAACTCTCAATAAGCATTAATGACTGCTTCCCATTTGAGAAATTAGTAGTCAGTTGTGTTTGCCACATCTCATTCTGGTTGCTAACAGCATAGAAGTGTCCTTTCCTCACTTATTGTAAACATTTTATGTGTTTTGCTTACAGAAGCCTTCCAATGGATCCCATATGGCTTTTTCTCACTGCAGTTGGGTTATCGGTAGCCACATGATCGCCTTTGATCTGACGAAACAGGTCGCACAGGAAGCAGGGTGTTTTCAGAGCACATCTATCATAAAGTATCTGATCTCAGTGGTCTCATCCGGTTTTAGTGTCAAGAACACAAATGAGCTTAAGGCCCAGAACAACAAGCAACATAAACAGCTTTCAGTGTTCTCTACGGGGCGGCTGCTCGTTTATCTCTCTCAGTGAAGCAATAGCTCACAGAAATATTTTCACAACTGTTTGTTCAGCGTGGGGCATTAATGGGTCACTTGGTCATTATCTGTTCTCCACAGCTCTAGTTGGGATTTGCCGAGATTCTTATGATCTGTGAAAACTAGTTGTGGTTGAACTGCTGTCAGACCTCAGGCTGATTACTAATCTCTGCTTTAGCTCAGTGCTGAGGGAGCTGCTTAAACTGAGCTGACATTCGGGAATTTACTGGAAAACTCACGCTCTTCTTATAAACAATCTAATATAATAAGAAACTAAACTGCTCTGCAATCAGTGATAGTTTATATCCTGCATAATTCATAATATAAAAAGTTTGACAACCTAAATGAAAATGAAGTTTTATTTAAAGGGCACCTATGATGAAAATCCTCTTTTTTTAAGCTGTTTGGACAGAACTGTGTGTAGGTGTAGTGTGTCCACAGTCATATAGGAGTGATATAAAGACAATAAGTCTCTTTTTTTATTTCCCGATGTTAAAATAGGATCCAAATCCCTCAAATTTTGAGACCCACCACTACGTGACATAGAAGTGTGGTTTTCCCGCCCACCGAATTGATTAACAGTCACCTATTAACATGTCTCCGTAGACGTGCACAAAGCAACCGTTATTAATAGATCTGTTAAAAGGCTTGAATTAACTCCACAACAAATACATCAAATAATCATTGGTAAAGTTCTTACTGTAGTATTTCTCACAAACCTTATGTGAGATTGCTTCCTTCCTGTCTGTCACTGTGCTGTTTATCTGATGCAGCCGAGGCGAAGATTGAGGCACACTCTGACAGGCATGTGGGAATGGTGGGCAGGGAGAACTAGCATTTAAGGCACAGGCCACAAAAACAGCTACATTGTGTTTAGAGCAGAAAATGCCAATATTCTGAAAGCTATAATAAATAATCTGATGGGTGTTTTAAGCTGAACTTTACCGACACATTCTGGAGACACAAAAGACTTATCTTAAATCTTGAAAAAGAGGTAAAATGGGTGCCCTTTAAAGTATTATCTTTGTTAAAAACAAAGTATGTAATTTGTGTCACTAGAGGGTAGCCCTGTGACTGAATGTGCTATTGTGGTAGTCATTGTCTTCACTACCTCCTATGGCACTCATGTTCTGCAGAAATCATGTTCATGGATAAGCTAAAGTGTTCAAAACTTATTATCATTATAGTATGAAGCAGAATAAGGGGTGGTTCACAAAGAATGCATTTTTCCTCTAAATGCACTACTTTTCAATTGTTTTTCAATGTAAACATACACTAGACGGATGTGTTTGATTGTTACGTTCATGTCTTGCATCTTTTGAAGCACCACACATGTAAGTACCACATTTTTAGATGCCATGTCAAGTTGAAAGATCATCAACTTTCAAATGCAGCACAGCTCATCACTGTCAGCTGCAAAAGCAGTGGACCAATCAGAAAAGCTAGTAGGCGGGGCAACTGTTGCAAGCTTCTGTTTATAGTGGAATGTTGGCATGACAACCTCATTTTGGCTTTGTCCAGAATATCCTGAGTTATATTTTGTATCTTCAAGTGCTTATAACATATTGTTTTCCTATTTTTCATGGGTCCGTTATTTTCATTATAACATCATGTTCATAATATTGCGTCACCTGATCCTTTTTATCAACCCATTCCTGAGCACCTCATCAAGTGTTTTTAGAAGCAAAGATGCATTCGGTGTGAATGAGCCCTAAGACTGAAAGCTGTCAAAGTAAAACAAGAGAGCTGATACAGTTTCTGATGAGAGATGAGCATGACATGGCACAAAAGCAGCGGAGCTTCAGTTTTGCCACAGATGACTGCTTCTTATTCTTCTGATTGTGCTCACGCATGGTGGCTCAGTGGTTAGCAGCACTGTTGTCTCACAGCAAGAAGGTTGCTGGTTGGAGTCCTGGCTGGGTCAGCTAGCATTTCTGTGTGGATTTTGCATGTTCTCCCCGTGTTGGCGTGGGTTTCCTCCAGGTGCTCAGCTTTCCCCCACAGTTCAAAGACATGCGCATAGGTGAATTGGATAAACTAAATTGGCCGGAGTGTATGAGTGTGTATGTGAATGCGAGAGTGTATGGGTGTTACCCAGTACTGGATTGCGGCTGGAAGGGCATCCGCTACGTAAAACAAATGGCAAAATAGTTGGTGGTTCATTCCGCTGTGGGGACCTTTGATAAAAAAGGGACTAAGCTGAAGGAAAATGAATGAATGAATAAATGGTTGTGCTCAAATGGGAATGAAGCAGTGCTATTTTATCCTACTAAATACATATTAAAAGGTTCTAATGCTGTTGTTATAATGCTGCTTTGTGCAGGCTAATAAAACACACAACATATTAAAGTGTCTTTGGTGCTTCACCGTTTTCTATAGTACCAAACCAGACACTTAGGGTCATATCATTAGCACGGAGACACTGGACAACGTCTGTCACTAGTTAAAATTGCTTATATTTTGGTGTTTAACATTCTTCAAAACATTTGTGATAAAGCGTATACATAAGTCCGCATTACATGCGACACTGTTCTAGAGGGTTTTGGATATTGTAATATAGAAATCTTAGCTATTGTGGCCTTAAAATGCAGTATAATTAAAGATGTATCAATTGCTCAGTTACTGCAGTTATCTAATCTGCCAGTCAAATGCCTGCAACCTGCATTTAGGCCATACCTGCCAACACTCCCCTTTTTTCCCGGGAGTTTCCCGTATTTCAGACCCACTTCCCGGTTTGTCATTTCTCCCGGAAAACTCCACGAATTTCAACCCCTTCCTCTGGTCCTCAGGTGATTGGTACAATCTGTAACAACCTCGGATCGCTGATAGACCAGGCACCCGTTCTGGTCGCTCCGCTCACCCCTCCCCCACTTTTCGTTTTTTCCAGCCCTTGTAAAGTCTCTGAATGGTACTGGACAGATACCCCCCCACACACCCCCACCCCTCTTTTCGGTTTCTCCTGCCTCTGTTAAGTATTGGACACAGACACATCATCCTCCAACCCCCCTCTCCCAGATTTTCAGAGGCAAATGTTGGCAGGTATGATTTAGGCATGTACACATGGACAAGTTGAAGTTCAAATTGAGGATTAAAATAATAGAAAGTAGTTTAGGTGACTTTGAACATGACATTGTTGGTGTCAGACAGGCTCAGAGTATTTCAGAAAACTGCGAATCTACTGATATTCACAGCCAATCATCTCTAGAGTTTGGTCTAAATGAGAAACATGGTTTAAAAAAGAAAGAAATATCCAGTGAGCGGCAGATCTGTGAGTAAAAAGCATGATATCTCTGGGAACATCAAGCAAAGCTACAGCAGTGGAAGAGCATACCTGTGACACTCCTATCAGTTAAAAACTCACAAAAATAGGTTGCCTGGTCTTGGAGAGTTTCTTGGCACACTTTGAGTCCTTTAACGTAAGTTGAGGCTTGTTAAAATCCGAAAGCCTACAGTTCCTGACCAGTTCCATCCTTATATGACCACAGTGAACTTGTGATGGCTTCCAGCAGGATACAACCCCTTGTCACAAAGCTTAAATCATCTCAAACCTTTTTGTTGAACATAACAATGAGTTCACTAAAATTAAACTCAAATGGTCTCTACAGTCACCAGATTTCAATCCAATAGAGCACCTTTGGGATGTGCTGGATTTGCTACTTAAATGTTTAGCCCACAAATCTTCAACAACTGTAGACACTCATGACGGAATGGACCAAAATTGTTGAGGAAACTTTCCAGCATCTAGTACCATAAAGAATTAAAACAGGTCTGAAGGCAATAACACTTTACAAAAAGGTTGTATTAGTTAATGTTAGTTAATGGATTTACTAACTTAAACAAATGATGAATAATACATTTATTACAGTATATATTAATCTTTGTTAACATTAGTTGATGGAAATAAGTTATTTATTATTAAATCTATTGTTAGATTTTAAGAATGCAATAGTAAATTTTGAATCATGATAATTGTTATGTATTGTTTATTAATGTGTCATGTTAGTACATATATTAACTAATGAAACCTTATTGAAAAGTGTGACTGCAACCATGTACTAGCTAGGTGTGCCTAATAAAATGGCTGACGTGCACTGTAAAAAAAAATCCGTAATTTTACTGTTTGTTTCCGGCAGTTGGGGTGCTGGAAATAAACCGTAAAATAACAGCCGTTAAATTACAGAAATTTACTGTAAAATAACGAACACCAAATTACAGAAATTTACCAGAAATTTTAATTTAAGTAAATTTCTGTCATTTAATGTTTGTTATTTTACAGTAAATTTCTGTAATTTAACGGCTGCTGTTTTACTTTTTTTTCCAGCACCCCAGCTGCCAGAAATAAACCTTAAAATTACGAATTCTTTTACAGTGTGTGTACACTGTTAACAATTTCCTGTATAATTTACAGTAAATTACTGGCAGCAGTTCACAAGTAACTTACTGTAAATCAGTTAAATCAAAAATACTGTATATATCTTGCTGTATTTATAGTATTGTATATCTTTACTGTAACATATACAGTCATTTTTACAATGCAACAGTTGTAAAAAGCAGTAACTTACTGCATAACTGTCCTACAGTAAATTACAGCTCATATTAGAGTTAAATTGTGTGTAATTTACAGAAAATCGTTAACAATGTATATAAATATGTTTATAATAATGTTAAGCATATGTTTTTTTCCTACTATAATAACAACTAAAGAGTTCAACTATAGGGTTAATATGCATTGAATACTATCAGAGTAATCAACAGTGTGTTGAAAGTTTATTCAGAAAGTTTATTCTGAAGCAGGTTCTCACATTAAAGTAATTATCCCGCTTTTCACTAAAACAGGTGTGAATGTGAATATCGCACACACTGTTCTGTCTGTTTCATTGAACATCAGTAAAAGCAGTGTAACTAATATCCTTCTGCTCTCTGAGGATCAAATTAAAGTACATATACTTCTCACCTTCAGAATAATAAAGCCGCGATGGTGTGAATTGCTCTCTCACCTCAGGAAATTATACCCTTTGCACAGTCTTTTTTTTGTGAGGAAGTTTTTGTATGTAAGCCAAAAGCAAGCAAGAGTTCAACATGTCTATAGTCAATAAAACGTATCTTTACCTGTAGGGGATACTTTACACATTTAGTGTACTTTCATGAAATATATAAATGGAAATCCAGTGTAAACCTTAGTACACGATAAAGAAATCACATAATGCATACAGGGCTAAAATTACAAATATAGAACATTAAGATTAATGGTATATCAAAGAAATAACATTCATGTAGTTGGATCTGCAAAGAATTATATGGATTTACATAATGTTACTTAGATTTATACTGCATTTAAATCAGCGCAGTGAATTCGTGACAGTGCATCACAGACAGCTTCTGAAATCTGCGGCTAAAGAACTGCAGGTGTTTTAACATGAGACCATTTTAGGGGGAAATTTAAACTGGCCATTAATAATTTTTAAATACCTGTCTAGTGTGAAAGGGTATGAATAATTTGACCGTTGTGAGAGCGATTTGAGTTAATGCGTGAGTCTGAAAATATGAAAAGCTTTAAATACGGAGCTTGTGTAGATTTACTGCTGGAGAACATCAGAGGATGAATGTTCTTGGAATCTTTTTTTTTTTCGTCTAATGGTGAAACTGCTCTGCAAATGTTGGTGGTGGCTGGTCATTTATATTTCTCACCCCTCAAAAGTGTCTGTATTACAGGCTTGAACCTTTTTTGACTTCTTCCCGTTATTCTAGTTTCACTATTCTTTCCCCTAAATCCCAAGAGTCTTTGCCAAGCTGTCTTAGCTTTGATTTATGTTACACTCTCTCTCTCTCTCCTTATCTGATATCTTGTTTTTTTTTTGTTCTTGTTCTGTACGTTCTATCTTTTCCCTCTGCCTTTTCTGTGTTCTTTCCTTGTCATTTTATTATTAATTTCTGATTGTAGAGGTTTGTTGTTTGCTCTAAACAGTTGACTCAAAGGCATTTTTCTTAGCCCAAATTTGGAAGTATTGTTTATATGTTCTCCTGTTAGACCCGTAGTTCAAATGTCCTCAATATGAAGTTGACGTAACTTTTTCTGTTCCACTTTGCACAAAGCCTTGTACTGGGGAGAATCCAAGTCCACATTTTACAGGACCCCTGAGGGGTTGGGAATAAAAGATTTTCAACTGTGAATAAAATGACTCTTGCCATTATATTAAGTGTTCTCAGCTGTGATTTATGTAGGTTGAGACATTCCTCACGTTCACTTAATTAAAATATTGCAAAAAATCAGGTTGTACTTTAATTTTGAGGGTCCATGTTTTATATAT
>CAIGQZ010001313.1:10450559-10468271 GCA_903798205.1 Danio tinwini
ATTATTATTATTATTATTATTATTATTATACATATATTATTATATATATATATATATATTATGTTGACTCTTAACCTTGAAACATGTAAACTAAGTCTCATTAGAGTATTATTAGATCGTTACACTGTAAACAACAACAACAACAACAACAGTTAGTTAACAGTTTCCTGCTTTTAATGATTCAGTTTATTCATGCATTTAAAATTATGGGATCTCTGCTTCAATGACAATATTGAAACTAAAATAAAATGTATTGACATTTTTAGTAGCTTGATAAGATATATTGTTTAAATTGGTCATGTAAATTACTGTACACTCAAAAAAACATTTTTTTTGCTTGTTCAAACTTCATTGGGACAACTTAAACCCACATAAATTTGTTAAAAGTGTTAAGTTATATACCTTAATTAATTTGTGTTGGGCCAACATTAATGAATTGTGTGGAACCCTGCATTTTTACCTCTAAATACCTGAGCTGAAAAATATGATTAGATATTATATTAGTTAAAAGTGAGTAAACCCATTGTAACTTGGAACTGTTGACTTGCAATTATAAGCATTGGGCAACGGGTCTACTCACTTTTTTAAGTGAAGTCAACTAATTGTTTTTTTTTTCCACAGTGTAGTTTTTGATTTATTGCTCTAAAATATTTATTGTACTCTATATAGTAGAATAGGGCAGCATGGTGGTGCAGTGGGAAGCGATCTCGCCTCACAGCAAGAGGGTTGCTGGTTTGAGCCTCGGCTGGGGCAGTTGGCATTTCTGTGTGGAGTTTGCATGTTCTCCCAGTGTTCACGTGGGTTTCCTCTGGGTGCTCCAGTTTCTCCCACAAGTCCAAATACATGCGATATAGGTAAATTGGGTAAGCTAAAATTGTCCGTAGTGTATGTGTGTGAATGGAAGTGTATGGGTGTTTCCCAGTGATGGGTTGCAACTGGAAGGGCATCTGCTGCATAAAACATATGCTGGATAAGTTGACGGTTCATTTCGCTGTGGCGAGCCCAAATTAATAAAGGCACTAAGCCGAAAAGAAAATGAATGAATGAATGAATGTTGTAGAATATAGTTACATTTATAGCATCCAAATTTGTTTAAAGCAGAGATCAAGGTTGCATGATGCAATTCAAAAGCAAGAATAACTAAAAAACACAAGTGAATAAAAAGCTACATCAATGGTTAATTTACAGATCCTGTCACTCTTTTACAAGATCACAATTACGCTGAAACATTGTCAGTATTGTCAGTCTGCTTTTAACAATTTGCTCTATGAAACCTATTTTCAAAGGTTTGGCATTTTCATGCCCCAAACACTGTACTGTTGTGTGAATGAACATCCAAAATGCTTCATATTCTGATATCATATTTTAAACTTTAGTTCATGTGTAATATAGTTGTGTGAACATAAACAACATCTCTGAATGTAATATGCTAAAAGTTCAATGCAAAGGGAGACATTTGGCTTTTGGGACTACAAAAAATACATCAGGTTAATGAGATTACAAATGCTTTAGGTTACACTCATTCACTACGTGCAGACACCCCGCGCAGCAAAGGGGCATGGCCAGGGGCACTGTAATGTTGTAGCAGGGAAAAGCTAAAATGCCATCCAAATGCTGCTGTTTCCACAGAGCTTCTCCTGTTTCTGTATTTGGGCTTCCAACAGACACAAAACAAAGAGACCAAGTGCTTACATTTTAATTTTAATTATGTTCCAAAGAATTATAAAAAATATATAGCTAGCATCTGACAAAGGATAGCTTTCAGAATCTCTCCCAGTTCAGTGCTGGATTTGGCTAAAAACCTCTCAAAGAAGGAGCAGCTCCAACCATATTAGATATAACTGTGAGCCACAACCTGTAAGTATTTTTAATTTGTTACACTTGATCTACTACATGCATAGTGCCTTGCGTTAACTGTATGTCGTAGTGAGGATGTTAACAAGGATGTAACCGGCGGGAAATGCTGTTTGGCACTGTTAACAAATTAGCTACATATTTAATCGTCAAACCGATGTAAACACCCACAATCTTCACCAGCGCTGCAGTGTCTCTATGCGGCTGCTTTCCGTGCATTCCACATCTCAAATAACGAACTCGCGAAAGATATGTAAACATTTCATATTACTTACACATTCTTATTCCGAAAATATATGAAAGACACTTGTCAGATTTTATTTTAGGAGCAGGCGTGAGGTTCAGCTGTGTCCTCTGTGTCATTTTCTGTCTGATACGGCTAACAGCAACTCTGACTGACAGTGTTTACACGAAAAACAAGCAAAACTTGTGCTTGTAGTGGCATGACGCTTTTCCTGGTGGCGTGAAGCCGATCTGCGAATCACAGCACATTATGTTAGCTAACCAATTAGAGCCTCTTGAGATTGAACCTTTCAGAGGAACTAGGAAATATGACAGTCGTTTTCATGTTAGCTGAGTAGCTGTATGTAAGCGAAGTAAGATATATGAAAAATTTACGTGATTTTCTACAAATGAAGCATGAGCACACATTGCTGTGCATCTTATAAACACAACCAAGCCTTAAAAATACAGTCTGGACCACCCCTTTAAAAATATTAATTTTAAGTTAAAAACCGTATAGTGTTGGAATTATGCTGTGAGTTTCTGGGTTAATACTCCTGGACTATTCTTCAATAACTAAATGACCCTGCTGTGTATTGCTGTTTGTCAAAGTAATGCCACCCAAGACAAAACAGCACGCCTCTAAATATCAAAGTATTTTTTTGTTGTTTCTTCAAGAGGTGAAACATGCCATGTCTGGAATGTGTGCTCAGTGGTTAGGTAGATCTTAACCGGTCCAACTCAATTACCTTTTAATTAGGCCTGGAAACCTGGTGGCGTCTCGTTGGGGCAGGAAGCGTTGAAGGACTAAAACATCTGCAGGCTGTTTCTTCAGACACTCATGTTTTTGCATGAGTATGTTCTGCGTGCGCATGCTTTCAATTGTGCAAACAGAAAAAAGTGTTAAAGCATGTTAGCTATTTCTACACCCAAATCCCTAATGATTTTACCAATTTATTTGCGCAGAGGTAATGTGATATGCAACATTTGTGTTGGTGCCATGTTAAAACAGCACTGGGCCCTGTCTTGTATTTGTAGGACTAATGAAAATAGATTTGATCCTGTATTTTTATTGGCCTTTTTTGGGATGTTTCACTTTAAAACATTGCTCATCTTGACAATTGTTTCTGTCTGTTTCTCATTCAAACAAACTGTTTGGTTGTGTGGTTTGGCTTTGCCATTGATTTGTGATAACAAATAGGATTTCCTTGGAATATTTGACAGTTCGTAATCCTCAGGAGGTTTCTTAGCAATCAAAATGTGCTGAGAACGAACCATTTCTGCAGCCGTGTAACACATTTCCATTGAAATATGTTGGTGAAACTCTAGAAAAGGAGTACAGCTCTTTAAAGCACCATTGCCAGTGTATTCTATTTGAACCTATGCCATTGTCAGATTCAATGTGAAAACGTCAGAGTTTTTTTTTTTTTTTTTTTTTTTTTTTTATCGAGAGAAAGACATGCATAGGGGTTTCATTATGTTGAAAACCATCTGGGGAATTTTCATGTGCTCATTGACCCCACGTCTTTTGCTATGTAGATCCAATCATTGAGAGAATCTTGTGGCCACAAAACAGAGAAAAGATTAGAGTTAATATGCATTTGATGTAGTAAGTGGTAAAATAAAATGAAACCTACAGCAACGGCGAACATAAAATTGAAGGCCTTTGATATCTACAGCATATCATTATGAGTAGGACGTCCAACAAAACTATTCATACTATTCATGAAATATTCTGTAGGAAAAAGTAACTCAGAATTGTGACTAGATTTACAATACATTTCTTTGGGGGGAAAAGTGGAAAAGATATTAAAATAAATCCTTAAAAGTTTTTTATTTAACATTTTTATTTAATCTCACCCATATAGGTCATCCAAGATGTATATTTTTTTACTTTAGACTTTATTTTCTGCAATATAACTTTTTTAGTTAAAACATGTACCTTGGTGATTCTTAACTAACGCCATTTCTACCATGTACATTTTCACTACACATTCCTCATTATGCAGAAAAATGACAAAATAATACACTCAGAGGTAGAATATTAAAGGTAATAAAGTTGTAATGTTGTAAATACTTTTATTGCAGATTCGTTTGCTTTCAGATTATACGATAAGGTGCCATGAGTATTATTTTTGTTTTGCCTGTATATGTTTTTGGGCACTAAATGTGTTGGTAGCCGTCGGTAGTTATCTGTAGACTTTCATTTTATGAATCAAAAGACTCTTTAAAGGGCACCTATGAGGAAAATCAACTTTTGTAAGCTGTTTGGACAGAACTGTGTGTAGGTATAGTGTGTCTACTGTCATATTGGAGTGATATAAACACCACAAGTCTCTTTTTTTATGTTCTGACATTAAAATAGGATGCAAATCCCTGTGATTTTGAGGCCCACCACAATGTGATGTAGGAGTGTGGTTTTCCCACCAAAGTGATTTACAGGTACCACGTCCCCATAATAACATGTATACTCATGTCCACAGAACAATTTTTTTGCAAAGAAACTGGGATTAAAACATAAGTTACAAGTCTCTGTGATCAGCTGGGCCTCAATAAATAATTGTACAAGTTTAAAACTTTTTAAAGCATAGCATGTTTGTAATAAAGCGAGTAAAATTGTAATTCTTAAGAAAGGCTTGAATAAACTTCATCACAAATACATAAATATATTTAGTATTTTTGACTCATGACCTTATTTTAGCTTCATCCGTGTCTGTCTCTATCACTGACAACTGTTTATCTGACGTAACGCATGAGAATGGGCAAGGAAAAGCAGCTCATTTGGATTTAAAGCCATAGGCTACAAAAACAGCTACAATGACATCAGACCCAAAATGTGCAGATTTTATATCATATAATAAATAATCTGATGAGTATTTTGAGCTGAAACTTTACACATACATTCTGGAGACCAAAGTCTTATCTTGTAAAAGGGGTGAAACGGGTGCCCTTTAAAGTTTTCATGGACTAAAAGAGAGTAAATTAACATGTTTGTTTCACTTTATTGGTGTAAATCTGTGAATTTGAAATGTGAAAGGAGAGACTATTATTATGACAAACTCTTATGGCAGATCATTTCAGTTTTGTGCCAAAAAAGAAACAATATAAAGTACTCAACTGAAATTCTAAAAGGTGTTCTTATCTGTCCAATCACAATAAAACATGCTGTTATATGTACCTCAAAAACTTGTTTCATTACGCACTTCCACGCCTTGTTTAAGAAGCTATTTTGTTATCTTTGGCTTCAACATAAATAAAGTAACATTCACACAAGTGGTCCACCATATTAAAATGCTTGATTATGTAACCTGTTTGGCTTGTGTAATGAACATATTGTTTACCTGGATGGTAATCAGTGTGTCTGTTAAAATGCTGAATGCATAGTAGAGCATGAATGATTTCCAAAAAGTGAATGACGTAAAAGGTGTACCAGTAGCTTGTCTCTACATATTAGTTATACAATGGACTCATTATTAAATGGTGGGATCCGGGTAGTGTGTGGTTAAACTTGCTATATGTGATCTTTTTATTTGCTCAACAGCTCTGACAGCTTAATTATAAAAGATTAGAGATTAAACATGTTCAGATCTACCACGTTAGCACTGCAGTACAATTCAGCAGATTGAATATAGTGCAACAGTCAGGTTCTGGAAGTAAAAACTCATTTTCTCCATTGAGGAATTCATTGTAATTTAGAAATTGTACAATATATGTACATGTTGTGAACTCTGAGGTTGTTTATTGATTTCATCTGCTTTAGTTTAACCTGTATTTTCACATTATTTCTAATTATTTTTTAATAGTGGAATATATATGGAAAACTACATTACTTATAGTACTGTACAGAAATTTCCACCAATCAGAGAGTAACAGCGAGCAAAGCAATTTAGAGGTTAGACTTTTGATTTTGTCTGCTGAGGAGCAGGATATTAATTCCTACTTGAGTTGTCATGGACGTTTACACACAAAATACTTTAATGCATCTCTGTTGGTTCATTTAGTCTAATTATAATTTAGCCTGTATTTCATCCACAGCACAACTCAGGAGCAAATTAGGTTAAGACTATACCACTCCACTAAGTTTGTGAATTTTAGAGACATTCTATGGGCATAATGTTTTTTATACTTTACAGACTGTATTTTCTATCACCTTTAATAAACCCTACAACTAAACATTTAGCTTTTTACTATATGTGTAAATAAATAATAAAATTCATTCTATATAATTTATAAGCCTTTTGAAGATGGGGACATGAGCAATGTTCTCATTAGTTATCTTCTCCTTGTAATACCTATGTTATTAATCAAACGTGTGTCCTTGAATATCACAAAAACACACATACATAGTATGCATGTCTTGAAATAAACTCTAACTTTATTGTTTGTATAGATTCAACCAACAAATTTATATTTTTTTAATAATAAGTTTGATTCAATTATGTAATTTACAATACTTAATGAGATTGTAATTCATTTTCTTAGTATACAATTTTTAATGTCCCATTTAGCTCATATAGATTATTTTCTTTATATATATATAAAAAAAACATATAAATGGGAAATCTCTTCTGGAATGGATGTTTTTGAAAAAGTCTGTAGCCACCAATGCACTCGATCAGTTAAGATTTATTCTTTTTTTCACCAGTTGTCTTTTAGACAAGCAGTTATTCACTGCTGGTAAGAAATAAAGGGGGTTAGTTCGCCCAAAAATGAAAATGACCTCATCATTTATTCTCCCTCATATGGTTTAAATCTTTCATGAGTTTCTTTTGCTGACACAAAAGGAGATATTTTGAAGAATGCTGGTTGATGGGACACATAAATTTCCACTATAGGAAAATAAAAAAAACTATGAAAGTTAATAAATTCCAGGAACCAGCATTTCAAAAAAGAAAAAAACTGAAAAAGGTTTTCAACTAATGAAGGGATAGTAAATTATGAGTAAATGGGTAAACTATCCCTTTAATTAGCTAAGTATTTTGTATTGCAACATTTTTATGTCATTTTATAATTTTTCATTTATATTATAAATCATCCTGTAATATTTTGCTCTGTATCGATGAGATTGTTCCACTCTTTGTCCAGTACTTCTTACTTTACTTTCATCCCACTCATATAATCCTTTACATGTGTAAAGCAAGATTATGTGCAGCACCCCATTACCATTTCTTCCCAAAATAGCACACTTCAATAAAACTACAAATGATCACCGGCCCTGCACTCTCTCCTTTCTAACCGTCTGCTATTTAGACATTTCCCAGCTGTGTCACTGCTTTTATTACCCTACAGTTCATTGTGTGGATTTACTTATTTTGATGATCCAAGGGCATTTAATCAGGATCAGCGGAGCATTTCCCTTTCACAACTGATACCTGCACAGAGGAACTGATCACCAGCCATAAACATGATAACATATTTGTGCCAGTACTATCCTGACACAACTTGGCTTCTTGTATGTCCTTTGATTAATATCACTCCAAAATAAAGAAACTCAGCACCGTTTAGACATTCCAGTGAAGGGAAAAAAACTCTTCTACAGTAACAGGAGTGCCATTATGAGGAGTGAAAAATCTAATAATGAAGCTAATGAAATGTTTGAGATCTATTTTGAAACTATTAATATTGCAATCATTCATACTCATAATTCATATTAATTACATTTTTAATCCATAGTAATTCTGAATAGGCTGAAACGCACATTTTATGTTTTAATGCCCCCAATGTCACAGCTTTAATACACTTTCAAAACCTGAAGGAATCCGAAAATGTGAGTTTGGCTGGTCGTGCACAAGTTTATGTTTAACTTGGATAAGACGGATAATATCCTCTGGCCTTAGTGTTTATTATGCTGTCCAGTTGTCTGCAGCTCAGATTTAGAAATGCTTGCTTGTGATTAAATCTGAATACTTTGTCCCATGTTTCTGCACTGTTATGAACTAATGCAAACATTTACAGACAAAAAGCTATCAGGCCATTGCAGTTTTGGCCCACATTCTGGCTTGTTTGTATTTACATTATTAATAGCCTCAATAATTTTTAGCAAAAATGTTTAATTTGAAAATTGTTTAATATTAATACAGTAATAATATTAATACTAATAATAATTTTATTCAGCATGGACACAGTAAAGACTTTTAGGCTGTTACAAAAAAATATTTAAACATTAATTCTGTAAACTTACCTAATTTCATACCATAGTTTTGTGATTAGGAAGAAACACTACAGTATTCACACACACTGTAAAAAACAGAAATCAAGCAACTTCAGCAAATTTTTACTGCAAAACTAATTCTATGTTTTTTTTAGTCAGATTAACTTTTTTGAAAAAAAAAAAAACTTGAATTGTTTATTTTTTTGTTGGCCCTAATTTGACTTCTTGACTTTCTAAACATTATAATTAGTGCTGGGCAAAGATGATATATACATATTAAATGTATCATTAGAATAAAATTTATATATAAATAATAAATAAATATATACAGTGGCGTCACAGTGACACAGTGGGTAGCACAATCACCTCACAGCAAGAAGGTTGCTTGTTTGAGCCCCGGCTGGGTCAGTTGGCACTTCTGTGTGGAGTTTGCATGTTCTCCCTGTGTTTGCATGGGTTTCCTCCGGGTTTCCCCAACAGTCCAAAAACATGTGGTATAGGTGAATTGAATAAGCTAAATTGGCTGTAGTGTATGTGTGTTAATGTGAGAGTGTATGGGTGTTTTCCAGTATTTGGTTGCAGCTGGAAGGGCATCCGCTGCATATAACATGTGCTGGATAAGTTGGTGGTTCATTCTACTGTGGTGACTCCTGATTAATAAAGGGACTAAGCCAAAAAGAAAATGAGTGAATGAAAATATACACAGTACACACACTTAAATTATGTCCCTAATGACAGTCCTAATAAATTAAAAAATTATATCAATTTTTTTGGGATGTGATACATTTTTGCCCAGCACTATTTATAATATTGATTGGATTTGGATTTTTTTTTTGCCCAGTCATTATCAGCCATTCTAATTGTTCAATGAATTTGAAAATCACTCAAATAATGCTTTAGTGTTCTTTTGCAGATTTAAAATATATCTAATAATATGTATTTATAACTAGGACCAAGCAACAGTATTAATTCATCTTAGATATATTTGCATTTTATTAATTGACATTTTTTCATAGCAGTCACAGATGCAAACAAAACTTTGGAAAATAATCTTTGTTTCTTATTCAAATTATTTAAAACAGTCCCACTTTATTATTAAGTTGCTGTGTACTTATTGATTTAATATTGTGTTGTGCATCACTTATGGGGCTATTGAGGTGGTATATGGGTAATAGGTTTGATAGTATTGGTAGATTTATTGGTCAAATAAGGGAGTAGTCAATATTGTAATTCTAAATCTAATACAGAAATTAATAACAGATGTAATTACATTTAGATATTTTTTAAAATATAAGTATAACATTGGCTATATTGCATTATAATTGCATTATAATTTAAATGTAAGATAGTAAGGCCACTTAATATAAAATGGGACCAGGGTGCAAATTACGGGGCAAATTAAGAAATTTTTCTTACCATTTAATAGTAAGAAATATCTTTCTCTCATCTCTGATCTATATCTTAAATTAAAAATGTATAATATAAATATACATTTGACCCCCATATAACAGGTCACTAATGCAAAATAGCACCAATCAATGCTAGGAAAAATATTATTCAACAGTCTGAAACTAGCAGTTCTAGAACACTCATAGACATCTTAAGTATTCACAAAACACGTTTCTTGTAAAATATGTTTATATCTTCATGTAGTCTAAAAAAAAAGAAAAAATAAGACGTATATAGTTTGATCTAAAGTAACCTCTAAAATAGTCACTAAATATCCCTCAAAACACTCAAAAGTATACATTTTATTATTAAGTTAGATGTAATTTAAATACATACATTCAGAAATTTGATTCACCATCTCCCCCCAGATCGTCAATGTAAAATTCACACACTGAGTGGGACCGACATTATAAATTCATCAGATTATGTTTTAAAACTCAAATAAGACCATCACTGCACCTTCTAGACAGCAGTTTTATTTTTCAGTTTTTAGACACAGGTTTTAGTCACCTATTGGGCCACACTGTCGAGATTGTGAGTCACGGCATATCATAACACAAGAATGTATTCTTCTATAACCACTAGTCTTAAGATACAATCAAAAGAATGAATAATACAGAATGAATAATATACAGTTGCAATCAGAATTATTGAACCCCCTTTGAACTTTTTTTCTTTTTTAAATATTTCCCAAATGATGTTTAACAGAACAAGGACATTTTCACAGTATGTCTGATAATATTTTTTCTTCTGGAGAAAGTCTTATTTGTTTTATTTTGGCTGCAATAAAAGCAGTTTTTAATTTTTAAAACCCATTTTAAGGTCAAAATTATTAACCCCTTTAAGCTATTTATTTTTTCCATAGTCTACAGAACAAACCATCATTATACAATAACTTACCTAATTACCCTAACCAGCCTATAGTTAACCTAATTAACCTAGTTAAGCCTTTAAATGTCACTTTAAGCTGTATAGAAGTGTCTCGAAAAATATCTAGTCAAATATTATTTACTGTCATCATGTCAAAGATAAAATAAATTAGTTATTAGAAATAAGATATTAAAACTATTATGTTTAGAAATGTGTTGAAAAAAATCTTCTCTCCGTTAAACAGAAATTGGGGAAAAAAATAAACAGGGGGGCTAATAAATCAGGGGGTTGAATAATTCTGATTGCAACTGTATCTGTCTTCAACATGGCTTTCCAGACGTTATATTCTTAGTTTAAGGTAAGGAGGCGAAACAAAAACAAGACCCCTCACCCCTCGTTAGGCCCCAGAGAAATTATTTTCCATTGGTCGCTTCTCCACATGAAATAGCGTATTGTCCTGTGAATATCTGTGATCAGAAAGAACAGCAGCCATCTGAAAGAGGCATTTCACATGGTTGGAGGATGGGGAGCCTTCATCAGAGCTTGAGTCACTCCCAAAGAATCTGGCTGTGCAAATGCTTTGTCTGCTGCTCAGACGCTCCGCAACCTCGGTGTTCTCCCGTGTTGAAGCCTGTAAGGGTTTAATCCCTCAGACTTTTGGATGAAGTATTGAAACATGCAATGTTAAATATAATAACCTCCATTAATCCAAGACACCACAGATAAATACACTTTTTTGTATTAAAAAAAAACCTAATTGCATGTTTCAATATGGAAATGAGATAAAATATTAGCTAATTTGCATACATTTCTAGCACATAAACCTGAACATTGGAGGAAGTCAGGTTCACAATCTTTGTTTATGACATATTTGTGTTTAATTACTGAGAAAATTTTGGCACTCAAAATACTTCAAAAATTGGCAGTAGAATAAATGTTGACCATTATGAATGAACATGTCCTCTGTAAATCCTTTCAGACTATAGAAATGAACAAAAACTGAAAAAAAAAACATTTTGAGAAAGCAACCTTTAGAATCTGAATGTAAAATATTGTAATTACAATAAAATTCATATACAATTTGATAAAGAAACACTTAAAAGTATTTTTCTCAAAATTAACAGGTGCATGAAATACTTGAAAGATATAATTAAATTAACCATAGCGGGCTGTTTTTATGGTATTTTGGAGGGAGTCTGCAGATGTTATTATGCTCAAGAACACTGTTCACTTGTTGCTCTTCCCTTGAGAAATTATTTTCTCCTACAATTGATTTATGTTTCTGTAGGCTTTAGCACAATTAAAGGCATTAAATGGGCTTTCAGCAACCTACAATCAGGAAAGGTTCCAAACTGACCCATTCCGGAATCATTATTGCACTTTTCAAGGAGAAAGCGTTTGCATGCTGTATCATAATGGGTCATCAGATATAGAAACACTGAGTGTTCGCCAATGCGCTGCGACTCCCTGGTGGATTGTGACTCAGTGGTTGTCACACTAAGCATTTGAGCACATGCTTGCAATAAGTTAAATGGTTATAGGCCACATTGTACAACTTCAGAGAGATTGTGATGAGAAAGTGCAGTAGCCTTTGCTTTTCGTCCTCTGGGGAGTGAATTACAGGGTTTTTTAAAAGCAATTTTAAAGATTAGACAAAATGTAATGCAGGGGTTGATGCAGAAACCCTATGAGAATTAGCTGCTGTGAAGTATCACTGATGCAAACAAAGGTAGTGTAATATATATATATATATATATATATATATATATATGTGTGTGAGAATCATTTTTCGCATGTTTGCTTTTTTTAAATTGTGCAAAATACCAAGAACTTTTCCAATAACTTTTAGTAATAATAATGATAAAATGTATTATTGCATAATGTTACTGTAATGCTTTTTCTTTTTGTTTTGTGAGGTCATAAAGTTACAGGAACTGCAATTAGCAGAGCTAAAAGCTTGGTTGTGAAGACACACTTCTTTGAACTAACACATTTCCTTTCTCTAAATAGAGTACAAATGTAATCTTATTGAAATATTGATTACCAAATTTCTGTGCATGAATATTTTCATTTATGTTCAGATTGAATGATAATTTAGCTATCTTTCTGGTTTTATTTAGTGCATTTACCATCCTAAACTAGCTCAACTGCTAGCTTTACTTGCTGTGTTAAACAAGTATTAAAATAAGTGGAAAAACAGTTTTAAATAGGTTAACTAGGCTCTTTTGTCTTATAGTTCACCCAAAAACTTAAATAAGTTTTTTTTTTTTTAGCTTATCCTCATTTTTTTTACAATAATTACATGATTTAGCAGAATGCACAAGTACTCTTCCTCATGAATATTTTAATGTATGGTTAAAAACCGATGTAGAGCACCATCAGCTCAGAATCAATTCAAGAGAGACTACCGATGCCTTTTGAAAATCTCAGAATTGATGCAAAATCAATTCCTTAAATTATTTTTTACCACAGTCCTATCACATTTTTTATATCAGTCATCAGATTACTATTTTTAATATTTCAATCACTCATTCATTCATTCGTTCATTTGAGTTTGATCATTCAAATTTTTTATTTAATTCTAAATTGAATATTTTATTACAGTAACAATTTTGTCACCTATTAAAATACATTGTATAAATCCCCTGCGGTCTGGTTAAACTGACACTCATAATTCACTTTATCTTATCTGTCCTCACAGCATCACATAAGCCACTATTCTGGTTGATGATATCTTTATAGCTTCCTCTGTAAACATACTGTACCTCATTCCTCAGAGTTGATGATAGGTTATAAAAATCAGGCATCCTCAAAGAGCTTACACCAAACATTGAAACTGTAGATCTGGGAAACCCAAAATAATTGTTGAATTCATAAAAATTCACCATCAATCACTTAGTTAATAATGTTAAATAGTACATTTTCACACTACATGGGATTTCAGACTTTAGTAAAGCACTTATTTAAAAGATATTCTCACAGAATGACATTCCATTTGCTTTTAATAATTCATTTGGCTTCTGTGAAAAATATCTGCTTTTTTTTTGTGATTTCATTAGACATGCGATAAAGTTTCTCAGTCTTACCTATACTGTAAGTGTCCTAATTTTTGTGCACAACCAAAGCAGTTTTATTATAATTATATAATATACTGTATTATTTTCACATGTTTCACAGACTGATTTAAGTTTCTGTATTTACAACTTAAAACTCTTCATTTAATTCATTGTGAATTGGTCAACTAATTAATATAGATATGAATTTTTGTGTTTAAGGGGCTGTTTAAAACATTGTTACACTTAAACAGTCTACAATCACAAGTATGAAAAAATATGTGGATTTAATTTCAGTTTAACAGTTTACACATTAATAATTGACGTCTCTCATTTTTTTAGGTTATTTAACATCCAACAGTTTTCATAAACATGTCTTCTATTAATATTGTGTAGTCTCACATCCACTGTGTTTCCTTTATTAAGTTTGTGTGTGTATATGATTTGTAAACATTAAACAAATTTGACCTTTATAAATGACAAATGCAGTTTATGCATATGACAAATGTACTTTTGAGTCAGAACCTGAAGTGTAAACTTGATTTAATCTCTTTTTGCACCACATCAGAGTAGGTGTTTCATAACAGACTGGCAATAGTATTCATTTATTTTCCCTTATTGTAAAAATTGATTTTGACAGCCATATAAAGCTGTAATATGACAGAAATTTCCCTGCTGTGCAAGAGATTATTATTTCTTCTGAGAGTAAGGGCGTAGTTTGGTTTTTATTGGATTTCTTTTTCCTTCTTTAAGGGAAATGGAATATGACAGCTTATAAAGCATACAAGGCAAATATTTTATTTTAAATCAACCCTCAGTGGATTTTTGTACAGGTGAAAAGTCATTGATGTAAATCTGAAAAGTGCTGTCAGGTTTATTTATATGAGCTGTGTAAAACCAAGGTGTGAATTTAAGTCTTCCTGCAATTGGTTGATCCCATTTGAAATCCCTTTTCCAAATTTAACATCTGGATTCTAATTGTTGCAGACATATAGGTGACAGATAAGACTTTTCTTCTGCTGTGAACCAAATCACAGGTGGCAAGACTGATGTTTGTATATGCAACCATTAGTAAAATGTCATACAGAATTTTTCATAATGATTTATTTCAAAAGAAACACTTTTACTGGCTAAATCAAACCAATGTACAAACTCACAAAAGAAAGAACAACAAATGTGCTGCCATAAGCTGCCATATACATAGAAGTAATATTCACATTAAGTGGGAAACATGAGTGGAAGGCAGTATAAGTTACTTGTCAGTGCTGAAAATATGATGGAATGTCTGTAAAACAGCTTTTCGTTTGAATTCTGAAAAGGGTTCTTTAATGGCATCACCATACTAGGACATTTTGAGGACATTTTATTTAATTTTTTATTTTTTGGCTTTACCAAGTTTTACCCACTGGAGAAGTGCATGATATTTTTGCGAGATTTCTTTTTCAGAAATTTCCATTTATGAACCCATAGTGAACTGGCAGGAGGCTTTATCCCATCATCCAGTACACAGACCCCTGTGGAGGTCGAGAGTCAGCATTATGTTTCCTTATAGATTTTGTGCCCGAAGGCTGTGTTTGTAAATGAGGCCTGGTACTTTTAATGGCTAAACATTATGAATCTGCCAGTAGTAACAGGCAAATTCCATAGGTTAATTTTGTTTGGAGAGGTACAAGACATTGGTTTGCCCTGCTATTTGTGTGGTTGTTTACATTACACTTCTGTTTTGTCCAGGAATTAAAAATTGTAGCTGCATTTTTCGGCTAAGGATGATGTGATTTTTGGTGTGATCTATTTCTTTACTAATATTTTTGGAACCTCTACACTTAAAAAAATGCTTGGTTGTTTCAGCTTAGAAATAAAAATGTAATTTAAATATAAAAAACATTTTATTATTTAACTAATGTTTGGGATCGTCCATATTTGACCCAAAACAACCCAGCATGTTTTTTGGAGTGTGTTTCGAAATGTCGGGCTTTCTAGAAGCTAAATGTATTTATCACTACAAACTGGGATGTTTTTACGTCTACATATTCAGCTATTACTGATATGATCTGTTTATCTGACTTTCCATAAACAGTGGACAAAATTCTGAAAACAAACCCACTCATAATAAAAGCTGATGCTGAAGATACAAATGTTTAATAAATTTGGCAATACAGTTCATAACTACTTCTAAACACAGAAAGCATTAAGCACTAGAACTATTCATTAGATAGTGGACGTCATTCAGAATCTGATCTTTTGTAAATGTCACAAGGGGTTATAAAGTGCATTGTTATATATAGGTAGTCATTACGTCAAATAATTTGTGTCAAGGTCTACCTCGGATGTTTATCTAACACTGATAAATTTTTAAAGGTTATCATGCCTACAATGCTTTAGATTCAGTTTTCATGATTAAGTAAATGAATTAGCTCATTAGTAATTCCAGAACTACTCTTGAGTTTTCTATATTCGACTTGTTTCTTTTTTTTTTTTGTTAATTGACTTATTTGAATGCACGTCAGTCTCTGTTTATGACCTAATTCTGCTGAGCGTGAAGCAGCAGTGTGTTATGACGCTGAGTTCTTTACACACACTCTGATCGGTCAATTAACAAAACAGATGATTTGATACCTACAAAGCATTGCAAACCCCTCAATCGACCCTTCAAGTGAAGCCAATTACATTCCCCAAAGTCATTCCAAATACATTAGGGCTTATGTGAGGTCTAAATAGTTCATGTTTGTTTGGCAAAGTAACCATGCCTTTCCAAAAACACAAAAACAAGTGACTCTTTTTTTGTTTCACTATATATGTCGTTTAACTTTAACATGCTGTTACAGATATCTAAATTATGAACTAGTAAAATACATATTGAAAGATAAAATCAATGCCCTTCGTTTTGTGTCAAAGCACTTGCATGCATATGAGTTTTCAGAACTTCATATAATCCTTCTAAAATTAGAGTACACTCTTAAAAATAAAGGTGCCATAGAGATTCAAAAGGAGATGCCTTGTTTGTTCACCTAATTATTTTTCCATTGTATTAAGGACATGTTAATAATCTTAACAAACATTTGTGGAATGAAAAAGCTCCATGGATCTTTGTGGAACCGTCAATGCTGATAAAGAACCTTTATTTTTAAGAGTGCATATTTTAGAGTTTTGAACGTTTGCTCCAAAACACCTCTTTGTCCCAATGTTTTTCTGCCTAACCCAAGATAACACGACAAACACGGAGCAAACAGGACTCCAAAAATATCTCTTTACTGATTTTGAGACGATATAAAAAACATTGTATATACATATCATAAGTAAAAAATAAAAGAAGAACACAGTCATACAAATATAATTGCACTTGGCGCTAACAGAGAAGACTACATGGGTGGCGATGGTGGTCTGGTGGTCTTTTCGTTTACTGGGACGCATATTTGGCAGGTTAAGTGCTGGGTCAGCAAGCATGCCAGAGGACTATATGGTACATATCTGTGACGGTGGGCTGTCAGATTTCCTTGTCATCTGGCAGACATCTTAGACCTGCTGCTGTTGGGCTTTTTTCATTCTGAAACGAAAATAAGCAAAATGTTACAGTGAGACAGCAGCGATGCTATTACATTTTAATGACTGTTTATTTTGACTGAAAAATGCTGAATGACTTGTGAATAAAAGCAGGACATTTTTTTAATGCAGTGATTAGAGCAGTAAACCTTAATTTAGCATCTGGCAAGAGTAACAGAGATGTCTGTACTTTTTTATAGGCAATTTCTAAGAGTCACTGCATGCTGTTCGCTTTAATTGTGCTGAAACTATTTCTTCACAATAGAAAAAAATTCTTATTTCAACTTGAAGTGAGTTTTTTTTTACCAAATTTATTAATGTCAGAAATAATGATTGTTTTCAAACAGGTTCTTTTTTAGAATAGCTGCACTGTAAACATGATTGTTTGGACAATTTAAAAGAAATAAAGACTGAAGTATGTTTTACAAGAAAGTGTAATATTTTTTTTTCATTTATTCATTCATTTTATTTCGTTTTTCATTTTTCAATATATATTTTCTAATATGGATATGGAATATAATATAGTATGGATTACACTGTACTGTGTATATGTATGTATGTATATATATATAT
>CAIGQZ010001313.1:10481301-10501685 GCA_903798205.1 Danio tinwini
ATCTATTACAACAAAGTCAGCAATAGAAAACACATTCGTCAAAGAGGAGAAAATGTAAGTGATTTACGTGAAATGCATTTCCTAATGTATTTTAAATAACTTACTAGATTACTCACATTGCTGACCTTCATTTTTCAAGTCTTTATGTGTATTCAGCGTTTAGTGTTTCATTACTGTGGATTTCTTTATTTTCGCAAATTTAGCCACAGAACCCACCAAATTATTCCCAGAGAATTCAGGTCTGCATCTGCTTGCCTTTAGTCATGCTAAAATCTAATTCTGTATAGGCCGAAATAACTTAGTTTACTTCAATGCTGATTCATAATAACTAAATGAATGAACTGCAACCTTCATATTAGCAAGATAAACAAACAGGAATGCAAAACTCAATTAAAATAAATAAATAAATAAATAAATCTATTATTGTTCCATCTTCCCCCTAAGAGGAAACAGAGGGAAAGTGAGAAAGAGAGAGCAAACAATTAGCTTTATATTGGGCCAGAAGTTTCCAGCAAGCCTTCCAGTTAAATGTGAGTAGGGTGACGTTGATGTGGAGGAGGAGGCGGGTATATTAGTTTGTATAACAGGACACAGATGTGCTCACGGTTCTCAGGGATGTAGCTGTGCTGTTCTTGACTTTTGTCTTGTAATGAAGCTCTCGAGGAGAAACGTTTGTTCTTCTTTAATATGACTGTGAACAGGGTCAAACCTGCTGCTCAGTGGCCCATGAGTGCCAGTGCAGTGAAGGGTTCAACTGTTGGCAAGCATTTAATCTCTCTCACAGTCAATTACGCTTAAGTCAGTCCCTTCAGGATTTTTCAGATTCTACGATTGCATAATGTACCACAAAATGAAGGAAAGGCAGCAAAAATCATTCATTGGACCTTGGCATTTTTATTTTGGGCCCCTACAGATTATCGCGATGTACATTCAGCCAAAGTCCACATGAAGCGGGCTTCGTGCATTTAATTGATTGCTGAACTTCAAATGGTTTTAACACTGTAAATAATGCTGGGTTCCCACACAATTCCTTAACGTTGTCCTAACACAAGTCTTTTCAGTTAACTTTATAGTTTTTAGAAATGTATGTGGGTTGAACATAAAAACAATTAAGTTGTCCCAAAAACTTTTAAGAATTGTGTTGTTTCAACTCATTTTAAATAAATAGTTAAAACAAGCAGCAAAAGTCATTTTTGAGTGAATTGTGCATCTGACACTTCCAGTTAATCAATTACAGTAAACCTGCACACACTCTCATTTATTTTTAGTTTTCTGTATTTTTGTTTTTGACAGCACTTCTTAGTTTTATATGCGTTTATATAGACGTCAAACAACACAAAATGCTTTTAATACCCAATATTATAATTAGTTTCCCAGTACTGGGTTGCGGCTGGAAGTGCATCCGCTGTGTAAAACATATGCTGGAATAGTTGACAGTTCATTCTGCTGTGGTGACCTCTGAAATAGAGACTAAGCCAAAGAAAAATTAAAGAATGAATGATAAAGGTACAGATTTTCAAAAGGTACAAATTTGTACCTACAAGGTCCATATTAATACTTCAAGGGTACATGTTAGTACCTAAAAAGTACAACAATTTTCCTTTTAATTTTTAGGTACTAATATATACTTTTGAGGTACCAATATGAACCCTTTAAGTACAAATGTCTACCTTTTGAAAAGGTACCACCCCAGTGACAGCTTGCGTACCTTTATTTTTGAGAGTGTAGTGAAAATGCAAAGAAAAAGAACAGCTCAGTTTTATACTGTTAAAAATGCTGGGTTCTTCCTGAATGATTTGTGTTGAGACAACATGAAGTAATTAAATTAACTTACTAGTTTTTGCAAATTTAAGTGGACTGAACATGAAATAATTAAGTTGTCTGTTGTTTCAACTCCTTTTATATAAGTAATTCAAACAAAAAGTAAACACCATTTTGTGAGTGTATGTAACTTGCTATTTAGGACCTAAAGCTCATAATAATGTCAGACATTTTTATTTTTACTTTTATGATTTAACTCTGTATATTAATTGTGGACAAAATGCAGTGCAGACATGCCCTATTTAATATATAAACTTAAGTTTGTATATCTGGTTGTACACTGTAAAAAGTGATTAGTTGACTTTACTTTAAAAATTGATGAAAGTAAACAAACTGTGCATAATTATCAAAATTAAGTTAAACGAACTTAATAGTTCTAAGTTGCAACAGAAATACTTTACTTTTTTAAAGTAAAGTCAATGTCACTTTTAAAGTAATGGGTTTACTCACTTTTTAAAGTAATTACTTTTTAAAGTGTAATGTTAAATGATTTTGCTATAAGGATTTTTATTGTTTTTTTTAACAAAGTTATGTTATTTTGGTCATTTAGAGTCATTTATATTTGAAATATGATAGAGCATTAGTATTTTTAGGGTTAAGAGATAAACACTTAAGGTTATCTCGGTGTTTCCTGTATATTAACTATGCCCAGTGATTCTTTAGGTCAGAAAAGTAATACAAATGTTTATGTTTATTTATTAAGTTTGTTGTCTATATTTTCACTGCGAGGAAACACAATAAATGAAGCAAATATTGCAGCCAATCTTGAGAAATGCCACCGCAAAATAATTGTCATCATTTTAGGATGCTAATATCCGACAAATGTCTCATGAAATCCAGACGAGACTACTGTAAGTGGTGTGAGCGTTTTTGATGGTTCATTCTTCATTGTCTAATTTAAGAAAGTGGGATTTTAGAATTGGAATAAACAACAGCGGGCATTAAAGCTTTTATATGTTTGTCTTTAGTTAGTTACTGTGTGCTTAAGCTATTTTTTAAGTGTCTTTAAGGTCTTTGAGTGCTCAGCTTTGCTCTCTTCAAAAGGCCGGAGGTAAATGCAGATGTCATTTTACAAGGTGCCACTGGTGGGAGAGTTCACACCCCGCTGCACTCTCTACAGCCACTTCCCCAGTTGGCCAATGGAGAACAAGAGATTGAAGTAGAAAGTTCAACATATTAATTCTAAAGCCTATAAGTGTCTTGAATTTATGAATTAGCTTGCTGTGATTTTCTAGTATTATATATTTAACAACATGCACCACCTTTTGATCACCTGCATAGGGTATTCTATCTGTATGAGTTTAGTACATGTAAATCAATCCAAATTGTTTCTTTTAAACAAACAGAAACATCCAGTTTAAGCATACAATCTGATCAACATTATTACGAGATTTCCTGCTTTCATATAAAATTATGTTAAATTATAATGTAAACATTAACTATATAAATTGTTAGACTGTGTCTGCTTTTCAAATAATGTTTTAAAATTAGTGGAGGAAAAGGCAAAATATGGATTAAAAATGTTCCATTATCATTTGTTGTTTTTAGAATACTTATACAGTGGGGGAAATAAGTATTCAACACGTCACCATTTTTCTCAGAAAACATATTTCTAAAGGTTGTCACCAGAGAACCAAAGAAACACATATATATAAAGAAAACAAATCTAATACAAGTTAGATTTACAAATTAAGTTATGTGTAATAAAATTAAATGACACAGGAAAAAAGTATTGAACACATGAAGAAAACGAGGTGTAGAAAGGCAGTGAAAGCCCAGACAGCTGAAACCTCGTAGTAGTTAAAATGGAGATAAATGGTGACATGTTTAATATTTCCCCCACTATATATATCTATTTATATTATCTATATATATCTATTTATATTATCTATTTTGTAATCATACAAAAAATGCATACTGGTTTAATTTATTAAAAACTTTTTCCTCACAAATGGGCAAACGTATTTTCAAGGCAAATTTTTAATAGTTCATTAAATTAAATATATGTATATATCCATAAACTATCCATAAGCTATTGTTATACTGAATGACAGCAGAATAAAATAAAATAAAAAAGGGACATGAATAACAAAGTAGAACACAATCAACAAAAATGGTCTTGATAATTGATTAAATATAAAACAGAAGATAAGGAGACAAATGTTATGGCTACGAGCCTTTGCCAGTGTCAATATGGAATACACACACATTCTCTCTCTCTGTCTCTCTGTCTCTCTGTCTCTCTGTCTCTCTGTCTCTCTGTCTCTCTGTCTCTCTCTCTCTCTCTCTCTCTCTCTCTCTCTCTCTCTCTCTCTCTCTCTCTCTCTCTCTCTCACACACACACTCTCACACTCACACACACACACACACACACACACACACACACACACACACTCACTACTCCAAGTTTATACATATTTTAAATAAGTCGTCAGTAAAGTTAAAGGCATTTGTGTGTTTGATTCTATAGTGCAGCCCTGTGTTTTTGAATAACAGCAGATGGATTGGCTTTGCGATGCTAATATTCTGGTTTAGTTTGAACAAAAACAGTACAATATTTTATGCTGCAGAGCTCACAAGGAATGAACACCAGAATGAACTCTTGAACTACACTCTTAAAATTCAAGGTTTTAAAAGAAAGAGATGTCATAAAAAATTAATAAATTTAGGTTCAAATTTAAGTGAACAATTCTACTATTTGTTATTTGAAGAGCATTTTAATAGTCTAAAGAAACTTTTATAGATGAAAAAGTTCTGTGGATATTAAAAGGTTCTCATGGAACTATCAATGCCAAAACAGAATCTTTCCTTTTAGGAATGTTTTCTGAATGTGATTATTTTACAATTTATTTGTTAAAAAAAGAATCCTCTTTAACTATTAGAACCTCATTACTCACAAAAGAGCTTGTGGGAATATTCATTGAGTATTTTTGGATTAAAGCTCATTAACCGGTTAGATAATCATTTGACCGTAATGAGGGAAGAGGTGTCGGGACAGCCTCAGATCTTGGCCGGTCGCCCCCCACATGGAGCGTTGGGGGTCTTGCTGAGGAGCACCCCTGAGTTAAGTAAACATGCAACCAACAGGGGAAACTAGAAGTGTTGTCATTGACACGAGAAGAGGCTGCGAGGGTCTAAATCCAGCCCTGCAGACTCCATGCCCCCTATGCGGAGTGATGGAGTCCCACCCAGACACACCAGCTCTCTGTGTCAATGTTGTGCTTGACCACATTTGTTTAGATTGAAGCAAGTGACTCGATTTAGTTTGCTGTATGTACATTCAACAGCTGTGGTTGTTGTTTTCATTCGACTTAATAGTATTCTGAGTAAAAGACATTGTGTTGTGTATCTTTTGGGAACTGTTAATAAAATTAAATAAAAAAAGACAACTAAATAAAAAGAAAAAGATTAAATAACCCATTAAAAGAGCTGGTGTTGAGCTTTCAGATTTTTATTGTGAAAGTTTTGTCAATCTGGAAAATAAATAAAAAAATAAAAGTAAAGTAATAAACTGAGATAAATAAAAAATCTATTAAATAAATGCACAAAATAAAAATAGATAGATAAATAAATAAATATATAAATAAATAAATAAATTAAGTAATTTTAATGACTAACCCATCAAAGAGCAGTTTTTTATTAAGCCTGATATCAGTATTTTGGCTTAAAGTCATTGTATGGTGTGTTGGTATTTAACTGTGAAATTTTGTCAATCTGGAAAAGATCAATGATAAATACATAAATAACCATTTAAAAACGCTGGTGTTGAGCTTACCAGATGATTTTATTGTGAAAGATCTGAACGAAAAAAATCATTTTTAATAAAAAAAGAATACTTGATTTCTTTTTGAATAGATTTTATTTTAAATACTGAAGTTAAGCACTTTGTATTTAAAAATTCCTCCATGATAAACCAGTATAAAGCAGACAATTTGATTTAATTGCAGAAGACATGAATGATATATACCCAAATAAATATAGTCAAATAAATAACACTGTTACACCTCAATGTCCCAAATACAATAACAGTATCAGCACATTCTTTCATTGTTTTTGGAAATGTCCTTTGACTGTTCATTTTTGAAATGGTGTTTGTGACAAGCTGTCCATAATACATAAACAGAAGATTACAGTCTCACCATTAATGTGCTTACTAGGTGTTCTGCAAGGACTAGATAATCCTGATTAAAGAAACCATAATTATGGAAAAGATTGGACATATAGTAAAAGGTAAAGCTAAGTCATTTCAGAAGCTCTAGGAAATTCCCTTGACTTGTCTTGGCATCAATAAGTCTACTATTTATCCTTAACTGTGCACACTGCAGTATTGTAATATTGTTTTGAATTAGACCAAACTGCTGTTATTTTGTATACTGTTTATGTTTAACTCATTACTGTGTATGCAACTCATTAAAAAAACTAATAAAACACTTGAAAGACAATAATATTAATAAAAACAACAACAAAAATATTATCAATAATAATAATAATATAAACATTTCATTTTTTTTCTATTTAAAATTATTCCTTTATATTATTTTGTTTACCTAAAATATGACAACACTGCGACACTGGACGTTTAATGAAAGACGTTAGATCTTCAATGGGAACTTATTTGTTTATATTAGGTTTTTGAAACCAACATCTAAACCAACTGTTAGGGGGAGAAAAAAAGCATATGGACTTGATGACATTGGAATTGAATCAGAGGAAGTCTTAAATTAGAAATAAATTGTTCTGTTTTAAGAATGTTTTGAATTAGGTGCTTGAAACAAACAAACAAAACAGGTGTTAAAAAAATTGCACAGAAACCTAATTATTATAGAGCAGCCTTCATGACAACATCTCAACGTGAAACTAACCCCGGTCTTCCCTCTATAGGAGCCAGATTGTTAATGTGGCCCGTGATTTTCTTCCTTTATGTTTGTAATGAGTCACAGGGCAGGCTCATGAATGGACTCTCCGCAGGACGCCTCCGCACTGTTTGTCCTGTACACCTCGCACAGATCTCTTACTGTCAGACTCAGATGGAAATGAGGGGGTCTGGTGCAGATATATGCTCCTCTGAGTGGGAGTAGACGTCCAAAATTACTGATGGCTAATAGTTCGGACTGGCTGAACAGGATTCACATATGAGCAGTCAAGAAATACAGTTTTATTCTTAGTGTGTCTTTTGTTTATTCTTTTGTGTGTCAAAACACCTGTTAAGGCTTTGTCACTATTACTAAAACTTTCTATTTAAAATCCCAATAGATACAGATGTAAAGGATTTCCTGTAGTGACTACTTGTGCGTAATATATGAAACTCTGAAAAGCTTGCCTGATGGCAGTAACTAATATATTGTAAATAAAACATAAATTGAATGACTTATTATTGCTTGTGCGCTCTTTAAAAAACAGTGACTCATAAATAAACAGAAATTATAAATACTCTAAACACCCATGGCTTTCATAGAAATTTTAACAAGCAACATGAAAGGTGTGATTTTGATTGAAGCGAAAGTTTCCCATACCAAGCTTGCATTCCACATATCAGTAAACTACTCAAAACCCAAAATCAACAACATGATTTTCTGACTTACCCCACCAACCTTTTAGGAAGAAATCTTGAGCAGAGCTTTCTGAGTCATAGAACAATCAATTTATCTTCATAAGATACTTAAAGGTATTCATTTGTTCAATAGTGTGACCTTGAATCATTTCTGGACTGTAATCAATCATTTCCTTAGTTTTTCTGACATTGCAAAGTTCCTGATATTCTGTTATGTCCTGGTTCTTTTGTGACAAGTGTCACTGTGTTATCAGAGAATTTAACTTTATAAAATGTTATTGTTATTTTATTGTTTTATTGAATTTAATTGTTATTATTTTCACTAAAGCAACGATTTGTGTATAAAGTAAACTTATCGAGTGCGCACACACAACCCTGGGGGGCACCTACTAATTGACCTAACATCAGATAATGTATCTTTAACATTGATTACGGTTTCTTAAAAAGGACAAAAATAACAACTTAATAAAAAGATTAACATTGAGTTTTACACGGCTGTACAAGTGTAATCTGTATTAAAAGCAGAGCTAAAATCTCAAAAATTAATTCAAAAATTTAAAAAATACATCAACATTTACTCTCTCTCTCTTTCATGGTGTTCTTTCTCAGGGTGTCCGCGGGGTCTTAAAAAGTCTAAAATTTAAAAATAAAAATTTTAGGCCTTAAAAAGTCATAAATTCACTGTTCTAGGTCTTAAATATTTTTGCACAGGTCTTATTTTTCTGATTAACACTACATCTAATGCTCATTTAAATTATTTTTAGTTGTTGTTGCTTAGTTTTCGTGGTGTTGTAGTTCTTTATTTCACTAGTCCAAATGTAATTTGTGGTATTACAACTACAAATGAAACCAACATGCAATAGCCAATCAGCTTTCTGTTATTGAACTCAGTGCACGTGCTGAATGTGAGGTCATCGATGTGTTTGCGGAGGTTCGCTTTGGGTGCGCGCAACATGATTTCGGCTGGCGGAGCTCACAAAATTTTTTGAGAATCGAGCGAACAGTTCACGCAGCGCCGCATTTGATTTGAGTTGAATATGAATCACTTTGAAGAGATTTTGTCTGAAACAGGTAGGACTGTACAGACATCTTTATGATCCGTCCATATGGATCATAGGGATAACCAGATGAACAATAATTCTTGGCTAGAAATTGCAACAGCAGTGGGAAAGGAGGACAGTTTTTGTAAAAGTTCAGAAAAACTTGAGGGCTAAGTTTGTTAAAACCAAAAACAGAGGCCATGGCAAAAGTGGGGACCCAGGTGGTTTCAATATTACAGAATGTTTTTCCACCATTTATAGGTTTTACACTGATGTATATAAAATTTTTTGAATTTAAACCGATTTAATATTTACAACCTAAAATTAAGTAACAAAGTGTTTATTTTATAATTCGGAAGGAATATTTGATATTACAATATACTGATATACAATATACTATACTCTTCCAGAGTGAGTAAAAGGGCTCGCAAAATCACTCTGGACCCCTCGCACCCAGCAAACTACCTGTTCAAACTGTTACCGTCTGGTCTGCGCTACAGAGCACCATGCACAAAAACAGCCAGACACAGGAAAAGTTTCTTTCCTCAGGCCATCTACCTCATGAACAGTTAAATATTCCCCTACTGTGCAATACTTCTCATACGCACTTGTACACGACACCTTATAAGCTGTATATTTACAACAAATCTGCCTTTTTTTATTTTAATTATTCTCATACTTCATTTTGTGTTGTCACTTGTCACTTTATGTACGCTGGAAGCTTCTGTTGCCAAAACAAATGTGTACACAATCCTTGTGTGTGTGAAGCACACTTGGCAATAAAACTGATTCTGATACTGAATTTTGATTCTGCCCTATTTCTAGGCTTTATTGGTGAAAATGGTCAGGAATGTTGGACCATTGTTGCCTTTTTAGCTTATAAGTAGAGGACAGAAACTAGCCAGACAGTAATGTATGAATTATGGAGTAGGCAAAATAAAAAAAGTCGGTATTTTTAGTAATTGTACTTTTTTTTTTTCTTTTATTCCTTCTATAATAAAAAATATAATTGTAGAGCAACCCATGTTCTGTTGTCATTAATATTTAACTTAAATAGGTAGAACTGTCTGAGATATGAACAAAAGCAAGTGATGCATCAAAGTTTGTTAAAAAAAATCTTGGATGTTTATAAAAATTCTAATAATCATTAAAATTATTTATAAAAATATAAAAAATGATTAGTTTAAAAATCTTGAACGATATTAATGATATGACTAAGTTCCGGAAACTTCCTACTGCTCTGTTTATCCGTCTGACTTGTCGTTTTAAAGAGCCTCCTCAGTTTCGTGAGGTGCGCGCACAGTCAGCGGAGGTGCGCAATGCAGCACCAGGCAAAGTATAAACCAGCCTTAAGATGTTTTTTTCTTTAGTTCAATGGTACATCTAACCTGTTTTCAGTACTGTAAATTTATTTTGCCACTAATTTTGTGATTTTTGCATTTTCTCTTTGTGTATGCGTGTTTTTGATATTGTAATATAGGTCTTAAATAGTCTTAAAAAGTCTTAAATTTGACATTATGATATCTGCAGAAACCCTGTTTCTTCTTTTGAACACAAAAGAATATAGATTGAAAAATGCTGGTTGATTGATTTCCATAATAGGTGAGTAAATGATGACAGATTTTATTTTTGAGTGAACTATCCCTTTAAGTGTTCTAAAGTGAAAATGACAACTCAAAATCAAATTAGGTCAAATAAATTAGTATCCATACGTTAAGCAAGCAAGTGCTCTTCTTTAGTAGTTAGGATTAACACTGAGGGGCTTTAAACACTACAGTAAGTAATTGTAAAAATTTGTAGCTGTTTTTGTGTTTAATATGAAGGATGTCACATTGACAGCTCACGCATGGGGATTGGTCACATCATATAACATGAATCACCTAGAAATCTACTTCTTATTCATGCTCACTCTGTCCCTTTACAACTTTGCTGTCATTTTATAGGATTAGGTCAATCCTGTTATGTTTTTCCCCTATTCTATAGCTTTGAATATCTGCTTAAGCATTTTGTGGGACTGCATGCTCAACATCTGCTATTGCTCTTTGTGCTGATAGAGAGAGAAATCGCATTACGTTTGTCTTTGTCGCAAACTCTATGGCAACTACAGTTGATGAAGATGAGTTGAGAGGAATAAAATCAGCTGATGGAGGGCAAACGGAGAGATCTGAATGCTGAGAGAGCAGATGTTTCACACATATTGACTTATCTCACAGCCGGTGTTTGCACAGACAATCTTCCAGCAGGGATCTTCACCTAATGGAATATTCCAGGTTCACTACAAGTTAAGCTCAGACCACTGCATTTGTGGCATTAGGTTGATTACCACAAAATTGTTCTGTAATTTTCCCTCATTTTCTTGTGTAGAGCACACTAACAATGGTGGTGAAAGGAGCCATTCTGTAAACAATGTGCATGTGAATAGGATTTCTGTGTGAAAAATAAAAGATACTCACTGTTATGCTGTGATACATTTTACAGCTTTGTGGTCTTGACCAACAGAACATCATTAGCCTTAAAATGACAGTATATGATTATTTAAATAGTTTTACAGCTGAAAAGTCTGACCAGTGACCACACTACAAGGGTTAAAGTCTGTGTAAATCAGATGTTACTGAGACTTTTATTTCAGTATGTTGATGTACTTGTAACTGAAACAGAATTTTAAGTAAGGGGAAGGGCTTTCTTTACATATCATTACCTTATAGCAAACTAAAGGTAAGAGTGGCGTGGTTAACAATACTGCTATGGAAGTCATCAAGTTGACATCTACAAAGAAGGATCAAATGTGGAAGCAAATGGTCAGAATTTGTTTAAAGATTACTAAAACAAACAAATTTCAGTGAATTAACTTGCATGGATAAGTTTTTTCACCTTAAAAATAAAAATGTGACCTATGAAAAACCCCATGAATTTTGATTCCACCTGAGCTTTAAGCTAACAAGCGCTCTTCTTCACTTAGGCGGTGTGTACACCAAAGTGTTTCACCGAAATGCAAGCGATGTTCAAAAAACGCTTGGCTTTGAGCGTTATTACAGGGCAGTGTTTTTTTCAGTTGATTGCTTTCATAAAGAGTATCCACACTGTATTGTTACAAGTTGAAAGTCTTTAGGAAATTATTTGTTTACAGTTGCATGATATTCCCCTGCCCCTCCTCCACTGTGACTGGATGGTTAACTCAAAAGTAACACTGATGGGTGCTGAATTTTTTTTTAACTTGCAACAGCTAGAAAAAAAAACTAAAAAGGCTACTTAGTGCCTTGCTACGCTGTAAAAAATGCGCCGCTACCATTGACAAAATCAGAAAACAAATGCTTGGCTTGAGAAAAAAAATGCTTCGATGGACACGCAGCCTAATTGGCTTTTGGTGTGGAGAGAAGAAAGAATAAAGCGTCCCATCAGGAAAAACCATAGACTGTAAAAGATATTGACGTAGTATTCGTGACCTCACCCATAGGTTTCCGAAGAGCGCAAATGAAGCTACAAGTAGGCGTGGCCAACAGTCACCATTTTGTTTGCGAGTCATTACACCGACCGGGGGCTATCAAAAAAGGGCAAAGAGGTGGAGCTACAGATGCCTGCTATCATTTTGCTTAGACAGGTTTTTTGTGGGAGAAACGCTTAATACATCATTACCTGCGACTCTTTTGTGTTCTGACCATATGTGCTTGGTTGTGTACTATATCAGTAAAGTGTTTAGTCTTTTAAAAAACATAGTTGTAATACATTGAGTCACTAAGCATTGTTCTTATGATGTTTTTCTACAGGAGGAGCACGCTAACTACTTCTAAACAGTTCAAATATAGTCTGTGTTAGTAAATGCAAGGCTATTTATGAAATCCAGGCATAACACTGCATAACATTGTTTCAGATGTTCTATAGCCTACAGGTAATTAATCTGTCAGATTCTGGAGGTCATTCAAGATCTAAAGAAAATTATAAATGATAAATGATCTTAAATCAAACAAATACATTTATAGATATGATATATAAGTATATAATATCACTCACATGGGAAATGGAGGCCACTTGAATAGTTTGTAAGCACAATTAAGATCACACAGCATGCTATATTATCTGATTATTGTAGGAAATAATTCTAAAAGAATCAGCTGAGGTGACATGATGGCAAACAGTAAGACCTAGCTGTCACTCAAGTGGCCACGCCCTTAATTATTCAGACTTAATATAAATTAATATAAATGTTATATAAAGGTTATATAAAATAGTTCTTTGTACCAGGCTGTACACACCCTTTTTCTGTTGTAAAGTTTGCCATTTTAACATTGAGGTCAATAGAAATCTGTTCTATTATGGAGCCAGGCCTAGCGGAATTTAGATGAATTGCAGTTTCAGTTATTTTTGTATTAGCTTCACGAGGGAGAGCGGGAGGTTGCCGCTTAGGAAAAACGTGAAAGTCTGCAATATGTTTGTATGAGGAAGTGCAACACTAGAGCCTGAACCCAGGGTTTTGTTTACCCAGGGTTTAAAATGACCCAAGGTTTAAAATCCCATAAGAGGATTACAATCAAAGACCACTTAGAGTACAACAACAAGTGTAATTCATCCCTCTTCAGTCACGTTTGAAAGTCTTCAATTCCAGAGACTGTTAGATCTCATATCAGATCTTCTCTTCAATATACAGTACGTAATGTAATCTAGGCAACATGTGCATCAATCAAGAGGGGGTCGAGCGGGAAACGCTGTCCCACAGGACACAACGTACCGTCTAGCATTTTATGCTTAACCGCCACCACAGAAATAACTGTGGAGGTTTAAGAGGACAAGTGTGTCATACGTAGTCACAAAATAACGACAGATATTTTAAACTTTGGGGTGAGCGGAGGGCTTCTCTTCACTGTTTTCTCATCGTTGATGGTTAATGTAGAGAGAAATTGTTTCTTGGCTGCGGTCTGTGATTCACTGGCAAAATGTCTTTGGTATCATCCATTCTAAAAGGTCTTTGTTTCTCCCAAAAGTAAAATAATGTAGCTTGAATGCTAACCACACTTTTTAGTTTTTTTAATGTTCAGTTGCTAGATTTGTCGCCTGAATTGTCTTTTGTTTAGTTTTTTCCACACATTTCCCCTCTTTTTTTCTTCACTTTTAGTAATTATTAATGCTCATATCAGATTTCATTGTTCTGCAATTAAACTGGAATTTTTCTAGTAACATTTCACTATTAAAAAAAACAGTATTTATTTTTATTTGAACTGTTTTTCGTTTTTTATTAATTTAATTCAGCCTTGTGGAAAATTTTTTTTTTGTTCAATTACAAATGAATTAATAATTATATAAAATACATTTTAATTTAATATTATTTTTCTATTAATGTCCTGAAAATTCACTTACCCTTTTGTGGTTTCAAATGACTTGTGAATTTTTCTTTTTTTCTGTTGAAATCAAAAAGATATTTTGAAGAATGCTGCAAAACTAGTAGCTAACATTAATTGTAGAAAAAATATCATGGAAGTCAATGGCATACCTGTCAACATTGACTAAACAAAAAAATCCCAGATTACATAATCTGGTCATCATTTGAATTTTTATTATTATTATTATTTACAAAGGATAGAATAAATAGCATACATTAGAAAAAGCTGCAAATAAACTAAACAGTTTAGCCTATTAAAATGAATAGCTATTATAAAGAAATTGAATCAAGTTATCAAATCTCTTTAACCCTTTCTTCACTGTATAATTTAAACATTCTGAATTAAGAGCAGCGAATGAATATATCATCTAGATTTTTTTCATTTGATTACATTAACAGAAGTGTCACTTTAAAAAATGCACAGATCTATAATGACAGCATTTGATTGCTTTCCTAACTTATTATGCTCATTTAAGACAAAAGTTGTTGTGTTTAAAAGAAAACCCAGCAAGATCAACATGTTTAGATATAATAATAATAATAATAATAATAATAATAATAATAATTATTATTATTATTATTATTATTATTATTATTATTATTATGTGTCTATGTCTGTTTAAACATGCACCCAAAACCCAGAGTGTCTACTTTTGCTTCGCTTTAAATCATGTGTACAGAAACCATTTGGAAAACAGCATGTGTTTATCACTATGGAGCACATCTGACAGCTACGCACTGCTACATGAACTGACAGTTTTGAGGATTGCATAGTAGGGGCAACGGCACCTGTAATGGAAAGGAAGGGAATGCCGCCGTTTTTATCTTTATTTTAAAATGTTTTCATGCCTAAATAAAATGAAAGCACAGAACAGATTCGTATTTAAAAGCAAGGGGCGTCCCCTGGTTGTTCAGCGGTATGGTTTGCATATAGGGAGGATCGACCCTTTAATGTTTATTGCCACCCTTCATAGAAAGATTCAAAAGAAGGGAGTGATACAGGAAAATACCTTTATGGGATAATAGTGGGATATAATTGTAAAATACAGTAACCTGGAAAAAATGAGAGGGTTAACAGGTTTAGTCAATGGTGAAGTTTCATTTTTGTGTGAATAATCTCTTTAAGGTGCTTTTTATTTTCATTTCGGAGGTTGAATGCTCAGTCTTGTGCAATCACTTTCGTTTTATTAAATATGATTGTGTAACCGTTTATAAAATGAACTTTTAAGGGTTTAAAACAGCATGATCAACTGATTTATTTGTGAGTAATCTGTCCGTTGGTGTCAGATCATTGATGTTGTAGAAACTAATTTCATCCTTTGTATTTGAAGCCAGCATGTAAAGCTGACAGAATGTGGTGCCGCGATAATAATTTCAGAACGTAACATGTTTGAAACAACAGTTTAGAACTGGTGGATTTATTTAAATCTACAAATATCAATGGAATAATCTAATCTTACGTAAAGCGTTTTGGCTCGATGATGTGATCTCCATTGTTAACATTCTGTCTTTGCTCTAACAAGCTTGTGGTTTAAGCAAGAAAGCTAATCAAAACATGCAGGCCTCTCACGCTAATGCCAGTAAACATTGTTCTCAAGCATTGCACAATCTGCAAGCAATGTCCCTGCCATTTTTACCGTATCCTGTTAGTACAGAATTGTCAGAAATAAATGGTCCTGTGTGATCTGAAAGTAGAGATTCATCCAGAAGGTTCTGATGCATTGCCAGCTTTATTATATAAACGTATTGCGCAATGTAGGTTTATAGAGGCTATTAGTTATCTGAGAACGTAGAGTAAAGGGCATGACGTAAACCCTCCGACACCAATCACAAGTGTATTTATATGCAATCACAAGTTTATTAGCAGCTCTACTATTGATCTAGATGTGGTGTGGTGTTTTTTTTTTTTTTTGTGAGGTGTCTGTTGAGTTTACTCGGGGTCGGTCTGTTAGCTGAGCCCCATCTCTGTGCATTTGTTAAAAAACATGACAAACCTGCTGCGTTCCCCTGGAGCATGAGCACCGCACTGAGATTTACTGTTCACCATAATGGTTAACAACTGTTCAACCGCACTCAGATGCTTGGTGAAATCATAAATCTTCAATACGATACAATCGGACACAGTCAGACACCACTGCAACATCAAACAGACCAAAGTGCCATAACATTCTCACATTTCTTTGGTGGAGACGATTGAGTATTTTTTTGTAGAATCCCATGGTTTTGGTTAGCTAATATTTCCATAAATGGCAATATCTGCACGTTTTTCACTTTCCGCTCATTCAGCGTCCTTTGCTGTGTCATGCTGACAGTGTTATTTTAGATCGTCGAGACTCCATTGTAGATTTTTTCCTGTAACAATTTGTTTCATTTAATATTATCAGTTTAATAGTCATGTTGTTGTGTATTGTCCTTTAGCTTTAGTAATATTACTGTTTTACAGTTTAAATATGGGCGTCACGGTGGCGCAGTGTGTAGCACAATCACCTCACAGCAAGAAGGTTGCTGTTTGGAGCCTCGGCTGGGTCAGTTGGCATTTCTGTGTGGAGTTTGCATGTTTTCCCCGTGTTCGTGTGGGTTTCCTCCTGGTGCTCCGGTTTCCCCCTCAGTCCAAAGACGTGGTATTGGTGAATTGGGAAGGCTAAATTGTCCATAGTGTATGTGTGTGAATGAGAGTGTATGGGTGTTTCCCAGTGTTGGGTTGCAGCTGGAAGGGCATCTGCTGCATAAAACATATGCTGGATAAGTTGCAGGTTTCTTTCGCTGTGACGACTCTTGATTAATAATGGGACTAAGCTGAAAAGAAAATTAATAAATGAATAATAATTATTATTATTATTATATTATTATTATTACTATTATTTAAACAAAATAAACTAAATTTTTAAATAAAGTAAATAAAGATTATTGGAGTACATTTTACAAAACAAAATTGTATTTCAGTCAGTCTTTCATCTCCAAAAGTTTTTAGAACATTAGAGATGTTGAATAAAAGATGTTGAAGGTTTGTTTCCCCCAAAAATTTCTTGTTTACTTCAGTGTGTTGTTTTTTTCTTTTGTTTTCTAATTATTTCTGAAATTACTAGCGATTTTTGAGCGAAAGTTATTTCTACACCAATACTTTTCTACACTACAGTACTTTCCAGTATTTTCCCACCATCTTTAGAAGCATGTGCAACAACATACCAGTGTGTCCTATATGAGAAAGCCACTTGTCTTCATAGTTCCAGATTGGGTCAGTTGGGCAGGTCTGGTGGCGGGGTGAGGGGGTATTGAGGTATAGAGCCCTGCAGGAGGCTCTTCTGCTGCTTCATTGAGGCTCTGAAGCGGCGAGGGACCAGCCGGCTGTGCCTTTGTGCCTGCTCCTTTACCTCCACTGTTGTGGCACAAACTTTTCCTGCTTTGACCAGCAGTGGGGCCAATCAACAGATGGAGCAGAACCACATGAAAATTACTGACGGCCTTTCACTGCTGACACAGAGAAAGCATCAATTCTTCGCTTGATGATGGAGACAATGAAAAGCTCCAGCAGTTCTCGACATCAGTGAACCATGGGAAGATCTGGAGAAGCTGAATGATGATTTGCGGAGTTCAAAAGAGGAAGAGATCACACATGTGACAAGCATTTACTGTACATTTACATTTTAGGACTTCCTATATATTAGTATTTGAGACTAAATCAGCTATATTAAATTAAAATAGAAAAAAAAAGTATTTTACATTGGGTTTATATCAGCAGCACAGTGGCGCAGTGGGTAGCACAATCGCCTGGTTCGAGCTCCGGCTGGGTCAGTTGGCATTTCTGTGTGGAGTTTCCTCCGGGTGCTCTGGTTTCCCCCACAATCCAAGAGATGCAGTACAGGTTAATTGGATAAACTAAATTGCCCGTAGTGTATGTGTTTAAATGCAAGAGTGTATGGGTGTTTCCCAGTGATAGGTTGGGGCAGGAGGGGTATCTGCTGCGTAAAACCTATGCTGGATAAATTGGCGGTTCATTCCACTGTGGCGACCCCTGATTAATAAAAGGACTAAGCCGAAAAGAAAATGAATGAATGAATAGATTTATATTAGGAATATACAACAAAAGTTACCATTTATCTTAATAAATATGACTAAACCAAAATGTGTGCAAATGTTTGTTGACAAATATAAACATACAGATTAAATATCAGATAGGGCAAAATGTGTTAAAATGCTATGCACACATACTGGTTTATTTAAAATGCATGACAATTATTTTGAAATAAATAAATAAATAAATAAATAAATATCTCTATATATTTATGTATGGTATCACATGATAATATATAAAAATGTTTACATTTAATAATTTTATTCAGTGGGCTTTGGTTTTTCCTTTTATAAACTGCTGACATTCATGAGCCAAACATACACTTATAAATCTTGCGAGACTCTCTCTGACTGAATGAATTGAATCAGTGAAAGGTTAATTACAGACTCACTCTAGTTGACCGGCTCATTTTAGGTTGTGATCATTTGAATCAGTGAATCATTAACTGGAGACTCACTCCAATCAGATCATTTGAATCTGTAAATTATTAACTATACTTTCTCTAATTGCATCATTTAAATCGGAGAATTGCTTACTGGTGACTTGCTTTGACTGAATCATTTGAATGAGTGAATTATTACCTGGAGACTTACAGAAATATTCTGAATATTTAGATTGTATTTACAATATAATATTTGATATTTGTACCTAATAATAAGGTTTCATTAGTTAATGTTAGGTAATGTATTTACAAGTGTGAACTAATAATAAACAATACTTGTACAGCATTTATTAATCATAATTCAACATTTACTGATGCAATATTAAAGGTCTCATGAAGTGCTTTGAAATGTGCATTTTTAATTCGATCTGAAGTAATCTCAACTGAAACATGATGACAGGGCGGGACATACAGTAGCTCCTCTTTTAAAAAAAAACTGTCAATAGCATTTTTTTTTTTTTGCAGGTTGAGCTCAAGCACATCAAATGAAAAGCAAATGAGAAGCATCTTAAATGTGTCTTAAAATGAGCCAGACTTGTTTGATGCTAACTAGAAAATTTGATGAGAAAATAAGTAAAAGATCAAAACAAAGAAAAAAAAGTTAGATTTAATCAGAAGTGACAAACTGCAAGCTTTAAATGTTTATATCAGGGTTTTGTCTTCAAAATACGAATTTTGTCACTGTTTTGGTGCTCACTAGCTTATAGATATCCTTAAAACTAACATACTGTTCCTATTAAAGTCTACAAATGTAAAAACAAACTTTATTTTAATTTCACATTGCCTTCAAAATCCAAATTCATGCACATTGGAACATTAGTCTGTGCACTGTGAGTATGAACTGACATCCTATGAATAAATACTGAGATAATTGTATTGCTCACTGGATGTTCATTCATTCATTATCTTTTCTGCTTATAGTCTCTTTATTAATCAGAGGTTGGCACAGCGGAATAAACCGCCAACTTATCCAGCATATGTTTTACCCAGCGGATGCCCTTCCAGCTGCAACCCATCATTGGGAAACACCCATACATTCTCATTCACACGATTCACCTATAGCGCATGTGTTTGGACTTGTGGGGGAAACTGGAGCACCCTGAGGAAACCCACATGAAACAGGGAGAACATGCAAACTCCACACAGAAATGCCTACTGCGTCGCCGCGCTGCCCATTGGATGTTTATGTATTAAATACATTAACTAATAAAAACTTACAGTACAGTAAAATTTTACTATTTATATTATTTCTATTTTAGTAATCTGTGAGGCTTCAGAATGTCCTCATCTGAGGAACTTTTTGTCTCTTCTTGTTCTTTTTTTTATTAGAGGTTGCTCAACACTGAGGTCTGGTGCAGAATTATAATTCTTGTAAAAGGCTGAATGTTGGCAGGCAGGTTTTCTCAGCGCTGTCTGAAAACCTGCCACCTGCCCAACAGAGAAGCTGAAGCAACTACTCATAATTACTTTGAACTCACTACACATTCATACACATTTAGAGCCTAAAACAACAATGACCTGAACAGAATCGAATAACATAAAACGAGCGAGGGATTGTAAAAGTCTGTGTCCATGTGTTTGTTTATGCAGTGTTTTTCAGTGTGTTAAAGCTGGACTCTGTCATGGTGTTGACAGAGGCAGTCAGCAGGTTATGGACACTCAGTAGGGTGTGTGAGGGGTTTGTGGGGAGTAGACCAGGGCAGTGGATCTTTTGCACTCATCAGTCAACAGCTCAAAGGCAGAGGGTCGTCCCGCAGAGCTGCACTGAAAGCCTGTCCTCTGCCGTCCTCCGCTGATGCATCCTGTTATATGAGATTCCTGATTTCCTCTAAATCAAACAGAGGAATGCAGAGGTTAGGAACAGGACAGAGCTGTGGCCTAATGGCAGGCTAAATTAAACTGCAGTAATGGGTGTCATTTTTAACCCATATGTTGTATTGTTATAATGGTTGTCCATTATTTATTTATTTATTTATTTATTTATTTATTTATTTATTTATTTATTTATTTATTTATTTATTTATTTATTTATTTACTTATTTTTTTATTTTTATTTTTATTTTTATTTATTTATTTATTTATTTATT
>CAIGQZ010001313.1:10519160-10530963 GCA_903798205.1 Danio tinwini
TAATAATAATAATAATAATAATAATAATAATAATAATAATAATAATACACTGTAAAACCCAAAAAGTTAAGGTAACTCAAACTGTTTCAGGAAACTGATTGCAACAAACCATTTAAGTAAAAAAAATCTAATCCTAATGAGTACTGTGAACTTAATCTATTTGAGTAAAGGAAGCAATTTGAGCACAGTCAAACCGATAAATGAAGAGAACTCAAACCAACTGAGCACTGTAAAACCCAATATGTTAAGGCAACTCAAATCGTTTAGGGAAACTGATTGCAACAAACCATTTGAGTAAAAAAAACTAATCTATATGAGTACTGTGAACTTACTACATTTAAGTTGAAGCAATGAACTTTTCAAATGAGTAGAATTAACTTTGAGTAAATTTTGAGTTAACTACACTCACGTTTCATTTGATAAAGTTGACTGTTGGGTTTTACAGTGTAATATTAATAATAAAAAGACAAGTACAAGAGTATGTACAAATTACAAAATAATTCGTTGTTTTATATATTTTATTTAATTATACATTAAATTGTATATGGTAAGTCTTTTATAAAATAACTTGCACATTCATATGCATAGTCACACACATATAAGTATATAAATACACTCCTGCTTATACACTTATGCTGAAATAAGCTTCCACCTCACATTAGACATGCTCCAACTTACTTGTTTTTAAAAAGCTTCTGACATTTCTCATCATCCTTTAGCATTTGAACCTTTTGAATGTTGAGGGGTTTGTTTTTATGATTTAGTTCTTTATGTGCTGCGTGATTTGTTATTTTAATTAGTATTGACTGTGTTCAACACTTAGGGCATTGCTGTGTTGTAAAAATGTGCTATATAAATAAACTACTACTCTAGTAGTACTATAGAATAGTACTATATAATATTATATACAATATTATATTTGTGCATATACATAAGTTTAGTCAGTACTGAAGCCAAATCTGGAGCTTATCTAACAAAATAACTTAAAATAATGGTTAAAAATATACATAAGTTTAGTCAGTACTGAAGCCAAATCTGGAGCTTATCTAACAAAATAACTTAAAATAATGGTTCAAAAATTTGTAACCTAAATTTATATCTTAGGGAAAAAATATTAAATAAAATTTTCAAAAAGAGCAAAAATCAAGAGATACAAAATAGATATACAATTTTGTTGAAATGTGGTAGCTTGTAATTTATTTTTTGCAATATTTTGCATGAACTGAATGAAAATGTATAATCTTTCCATTTCTAAAGATGTTATGTGACTAAAATATTATTTTAATAAATATATCTGTTTATTAAATCTGTTTTGTTCAAATGCACCAATATATTACCCATATTAACTGAGAAATGGATAAAAATATTTATTTTCAACATTGCAAAAAATACTTTTCTTACTTAGAATTTTTGTCTTGTTTCTAGTCCAAATATCTAAAAATTCTCAAATCAAGAAATATTTTCTTGGCAAGCAAAATATAATGTCTTGTTTTCTGAAATAATATGCCAATATTAAGTCAGTTTTTCCTTAAAACAAGCAAAATAATCTGTCAATGGGGTAAACAAAATAATCTTGTTTATCCTTTTGACATAAGATTATTTTGCTTACCCCATTAGCAGATTATTTTGCTTGTTTTAAGGAAAAACAGACTTAATCTTTTCTTATTATTTCTTAAAACAAGACAACATGTTTTGCTTGTCCAGAAAACTCTACTTGGTTTAAGAATGTTTAGATATTTGGACTAGAAACAAGACAAAACATCTAAGTAAGAAAGTAAAAAAGTTTCTGCAGTGACAATGGGGAGTACTCATTTATGCTAAACACTGTATATAAATACTGTACAGTATATACATATTTATATACACACTTATAATTTAACATTCAAAAATATTATATAAATGAAATATATCAAAAATCAATTCAACATTTTAATATATAAAATGTATTTTTATTAGTTCGATATTTGAATTATTGACTTTAAATATTGTAATTAGATAAATTGTCTCTTGTGCTCATGTATAATTTTGAACCATTACTTGCCACTCTTTGATTTCATGAATTGAATTCCTGCGCTCCTCAACCATGAAGCTTATCTGCTCTCCAGATCTTTTGATTGGATGTGCTCAGCTTTGAAGGGCCATTAAATCCTCTGTAATGAAGAGTGTAGTGCACTGGTGAGTGTGTATCTGCAGGCCGTCCAGCTGTGAGCTGCTTGAGGTGAATCAGTGTTCAGGCATGAGCTCCTGTGTGTCCTCGGCTCTCCATTAAATCTCGTCCAGATTTCTGCGTGTTCTTATCATGATGGAGAGGCCAGGCGTCCACAGGAGGTCCTCCACTTAACACCAATTTGCCTCCCTGCAGGTGCCCTTTGAAGTGGCCATCACAGGGAAGAGGGAGGGAGCCATAAATAAGTGAACTTTAAGAGTTGCCTCATCATTACACGGCCACATGGACCGAGCTCTGCAACCTTTCCGGTCCAGAGGTCGTAAACCCTCCACAGGCTACACAAACAGGGGATACTACACCACACACTAAGAAAAGCCATTCAAACATGGTGTATTTATACTGTGCTCAGTTATATACATATATGAAAAAAATCTGTTTTTTTTTTGTGATTCACAAATGTTTTTTTTGTTATTTATGGTTGTTAATTGGATTATTTGACACTAGCCTCAGCTGTCGACATTTAATGATGAAAATTTAACTCTATGATTTAACAAAGTGACTTTTATTGACATTTTAGTAGTTTAAAATAATATATTTTATAAGAAATAATATATAGAAATAAAAATTACAGACAATGTACTGGCAGTTTTATTACAAGGTTTTTGTGTTGTAATATACAACAACAACCCAGACAATATATAATTTGAAACTAATAAAAATGTTAATAAAAGTCATGTTTTTGAACTTCTCGAAGTGAAAGTTGTTGGAAGAAAGATCAAGGTCCAATATTGCAAATCAAAACCATAAATAAACGGGTGAAAAGAAAACATAAATCACAAAAAAATGCAAAACTGCTAATTTACAGATTTTTTTATATAGTGTATAAATTGTTTATTTATTTATTTATACAGGGACAATTCAATTCATCTTTATTTATTTAGCACTTTTACAATGTAGATTGTGTCAAAATTATATAGTTATATGAACAAACATAGAAACAAGCATGTAAAGCATATGTATTTCTTACAAAATGTCTGGTGCATTAAGACAGGAGTGTGTCCAACAGGTGGTTTGTCAAGCCCACTCAACTGCATGGACACACTTGTGCATCATACCATTATGTGGTGCATTGTGAGTACGCCTTACTAAAAAGTTTTAAACTGAGAGAGTGTGTCTGAGCCTCGGACCTAATCAGGAAAGCTATTCCAGAGTTTAGGAGCCATAAATGTGAAGGTTCGACCTCCTTCGGTAGACTTTGCTATTCTGGGTGCTACCAGAAGCTCTGAGTAGCAAGACAGAAGGTTGGTTACATAAACAGGAACTAGATTATTTAAAGCTTTATTGGTAAGAAGCAACATTTTATAATCAATACGGAACTTAACAGGCAGCCATTGTAAGGAGGACAATGTACAACATGACTTGTTGTGCCAGAGTTAGCTATAAAGCTAATTTACATCTGTAATCCCTGGGCAGAAAGTTGTAACAAGTTTAACGATATTTAAAAAATAGTACAATATACTCTTACAGTACAATACATCATAGTCAATAAAATGAAATCAAATCGGTGGTTGCATATTTGATTTTCTTTAAGCCAAACTTTAAGCACAGTTTATAAATATTTAAATGGTACTGTCTCTGATATACACTGGTATTTTATTCCATCTCTCTGCTACTCTCACTGAAAAAAACGGATTGTCCAAAAACAGTTCTCTTGAGTTTAACTGAACAATCACCTCTAACCGATGACCTAGTTTGTCTTATATTGTCCCTGAAGACAATCACACATGTTAGAGAGGTGGTGATGCAAAATTATTAAATATTTTATACATTTAACACACATCAGCATAAATAAAAAATTGTCAAATGTTAGTAATTTATGTTGTTCAATACAGTTCCAGTAGTGATAGCTCCTTGGCTTTTTAGCTAATTTTTTTTTACAGTTTGTTTATAAATAATATACAATGGTTTTAATGTTGTGAAGTTCGTGTGGGACCAACTTGTAGCACAATAAGACAAATGAGAGAAGCATGCATTCATTATGTTCATAAAAAGTTTAGCAGCAGTCATAGGTATTGCTCTAGCACTTGTGTATATATACAGTATATAAATATTCTGTGATTTTTTTTTTTTTTTTCAAATATTTTCCAAATGCTGTTTAAGGAGCTGTTTAATACTGATTTTTCACAGTATTACCTATTTTTTTTCTCTAGAAAAAAGTCTTATTTGTTGTTGTTACTTTTAAGTTAGAATAAAAGTTGTTTTTAATTTTTAAGGTTAATATTATTAGCCCCTCTAAACAATGTTTAAATTGACTACAGAACAAACAATTGTTATACAGTGACTTGTCTACTTACCCTAACTTGCCTAGTTAACCTAATTAGTTAAGCCTTTAAATTGCACTTTAAGCTGGATATTAGTATCTTGAAAAATATCTGGCAAAATATTTTGTATGATGATGATATTAATACTATTCTGCTTAGAAATGTGTATATAGAAATGTGTATAGAAAAATCTTTTATACAGCCATATTGCACAGCTATGAGTAAACTATTGCAACAGTTTATGCACACTTTGATGAGATAAGTGTTTGAATAAAAAATAAAAACTCTGGCGTGCCTTAAAAACCCTTTTATTTTAAGAACTACTTTTTTCCACCACATATTCAAATCTGCACCTGACCATGAGCTGGTCAATAGTCATTGCTTATTGCAAAAATGTCACTTTAGAACTTAAATTTAAATAATTTCCTTGCATCATGAATTATAGTGTCTTAGTGCTGATAAAACAGAGGATCTTGCTCACAGATCAACATTATATCCAGTGGTGTAAAGTAACAAATTACAAATCTCAAATTACTGTAATTGAGTAGTTTTTCTCAAGAATTGTAATTTATTAAGTTGTCATAAAAATGTGTATACTTTTACTTTCCCTTGAGTACATTTTAGTGCAGTATCAGTACTTGCATTACTTTCCTTCAACCTGCAGTTACTACTTTATTTTTTCTTGTCTATGGGGATTTGTGATTCCTGTTCAATCAAAACCTCATAATGAACTACCTCAAGACATGGGCGATTTATAATTGCAGCAAATTGTTTGGAAGCATTAAAAATGTCCACGAAGATGTCCAAAATCGCACTGACCCAGAGACATTGCATTTTATTTGAAAATGAAAATCAGGTTGAAATTAGAACTTAAAGTCAGGCCAATGTCAATGTCCAATGTCCAACCTGAAAACAACCAAATATCATTGTCTAATGATGTTACAGTTTGACGTTGTGTGGACGTTACCACTATGACGTCTATCAGACGTTGGATTTTGGTTGTCAAACCTGACGAATAAATGTCAGTATTTGACGTTAATATGACGTTGGTTTAAGATGTTAGCTCGATGTTGGATTTTGGTCACTTTCTAACACAACCTAAAATCAACCAAATATCAACGTCATTTCACGTCACTATTGGACATCAACATAATGTCTCCCTTAGACGCTGGCTAGACATAAAATTTTGGTCACCTGACATCACAACCTAAATCTAACCTAATATTAACATCTTATGACGTTGTGTGCCTGCTGGGCAATGACTAAATGCACTACAGAATGTTACATTTACAAACATCCACAAATTAAATGTAAATGCATCAGCTTTTTACAGCGTAATACTCACTACTCACTACTCTTGAGTACTTTTGAAAGGTCTACTTTTTACTCATACTTTAAGTAATAATTACAACAGATACTTTTACTCTACTTTCACCACTGATTATAACTGCCTTTATCTCCCAGTGTCTCCTTTGGAGAAATCTCATTTTTCCTTTATGGCTATTAATTATACACTGTAAAAAATGGCTGTGATTTCAACGGTAAAAAACTGTAAAAATGCTACAGTACAAATCCGTAACCTGGTTAACAGTATGTTTCCTTTATATATACGGTGAATAACAGTAAATTGACTTTACCAGAATTCCCTGCATGGCACATCACTTTTATGCTTTTTGTTGGATCCATTACTATGGATCTTTTTCGTTGTTTCCCCATCAGTAATGTATATTAGTGATTTATGTTACGACTTAATGTTGATAAACAATGTTTATTTCATGACTTTAATTTTATGCATGTTACCATATTGGTGTTTACTAGCTGTGTGAATGACACTGAGCACCTTTTTTACACTGATACACTTTTCTGACTGAGGGAAAAGTTGTTTGTGATGAGCATTGGTTAGTCATGTATGAACTTTCTCATCACCACCTGCATATGGCTGTGTTATCATGTCTATCTGTATAACAAAAGATGCGTAGATGTTGCTAATTTAAAATACAGACATATTACCTCTATAAATCAATAAAATATGGTAGTTTACTGTAAAAATGAGAAATTACTTTTATGGTTTGTACCGAATTTTTTACGGTTAAATACTGGCAACCACAGCTGCCATTTTTTTTACCGTCAAATTTACGGAATTATTTTTACAGTGTACGGTTTCTGTCGCATTGCCATCTGATGGTGGAACAATATAAAGTAAACTGCCAATCATGACAAACATGAAGTATTTAACAATACAAAGAACTTTTATTACTGCAATTTATATCAAATGGCATTAAACGAACTGTGATATTTAACAAACAACAATACAGTATAAAGATGCAAATATAAAGTAAATCAGTCATAACAATTTATATTCATTTTCAATGCATTTTATTTAACATTTAATGTTTCTTTTAGTCATTTGTCTTTGTTCCATATGCTTTTTTACTTATAATATCATATAATGTATATGATATATTTATAAATATCTTTATCTTTCTGTGTGTGTGCGTGCATGTGTGTGTGTAAAACAATAAAATATTTAAGTTTTTAACAATATTAAGTAATCATTTATCTTTTTTGAAATACATTTTATACAGTACTATTAAATAACATGGTATTGATTTAATGGTATTTTTTTATATTCATTTTTTTTACTTTGTACTTTGGAACATAAATAATTGTGTGAAAAGCCATATGTAATGTTCATTAGGCTATTTTTCTTTAAAGCCAGCAAATAATTAGTACTTAACCACTGCAGATGTTCACGGTGACAGAAATCTCCAATCATTGAAAAGCACTTTTAACGGCTCTTGCCACCAATGAAGCATGCAGAGCAAAAGCGTCCACAAAGAGCTTAGCGTTGCATTGCAGTCACTCAGTCAGTCAGCCAGTCCTCCTCTTGCTTTAAAAGAAACTTAAAAGTCCCGTCATGTTCCCATGTCTTGAAAGGATTATGGTGCTAGTTGGCAAGCAGAGAGTGTTGACAAAGGCCTTCCTTTTCAATGAGAAACACTACTGGCTTCACAAAACACTCTCACACCTAAATCACATCACATCATATAATTTATTTATAGACTGTTAAAGGCATAGTTTGTCCAAAAATGACATTTCTGTCATTATTTACTCTCTGTCCACTTGCTTCAGACCTATTTGTGTTTCAAAACGCTGCTCATATTTTGAAGAATGCTGGAAAGAATTCTTCAGCTATTGACTTTCTTAGAATAGTTTCCTACTTTGGATGTCAGTGGTCCCAACATTCTTCAGAATACCTTGTTTTGTGTCAAACAATAAAAAAGTATGTTGGAACTACTTGATGTTGATTAAATGGGTATCAAAAACTAAACTGCCTTAAAATCTCTATGCATTAAACATTTTGGTGTCACTTTATTCTAAGGTACAATTCTCTATCTCTCTAAACAAACCATTTGCTAGGACTTTTAGCCCAGTAAACACCTAATTTGCTGATTATTGAATGTATAGTTTAAGTTTAATTAGGTGTTGGGTAGGATTAGAGATGAGAATAAAATTATGTACAATTAAATATGTACAAAAAACAGCCAATATCTTAATAATAGGCAGGTAATATGCACTAGGTAATAGTGAAAATTGGTGCTTAAACTAAAGTGAATTAAATACCAAGAACCCAATATTGACGCTCATGTTGTACAAACAGCAAAAAATATGTATTTTACAATAACAGTACATTTATAATCCGGTGATTTCTAATCCAATGACCATGACTTCATTTATGTTGATGAATTTCTCCAGATCCGCTACCAGATTTTCTAGTAACAAAATCCGCTTGTCTTTTTCGATGTTTTGTAGCCTCAAGCCTCAAGGCTTTCACTTCCTCCACCAGGCCTATGATCGTCTTCTGCTGTTGTCTAACAACAGAAACTTCCTCTGTTAACATATCTAGCGACCGCTTGATATCGTCAACCTCCTCCGCCTGTGTGGTAAGCTTTTTTGGTGGCATATCGTCTTTTCGGTTTTTGTTATTATTATTTTTGTATTCTTTTTGTAGCATAACCTTAACAACAGCACATAAATAATAATGCATGTAAACTCACGTTATTTTGAACTAATGATCAGTTTCAGTGTGCACTAACCATGAACTAACTTTAACTACAACATGAGTCACATGAGTTCATGTCAATATTGGCTACCTTAATTACTTGTTAGTCTTGCTTGATAATGTATTAATTAACATTTGAATTTGAGCTAAATGTAGATAACATGTACAGATATTGTACATTATACATTATACATTAATACATACATTATACATATGTTATACATTATAACAGTGCAATTATTCATGTTCTGTTATTGTAAAGTGTTACTGTGTGGTGTTTCCTTAGATAATCTTTTCCTAAATGAAAATGTAAAATTCACTTAAAAAATGTGGGGTTATTTTAATTTAAATCTGCAAAAAAGAGAACATTTACTCACTATTTACTGACCTTCATGTGGCTCCAAACCTTTATGAGTTTCTTTATTCTCTTGAACACTAAATAAGGTACTTTGAAGAAAGCTGAAAGCCGAAACTATTGACTTCCATAATAGGAAATAAATTCCACGGAAATTTACTGGGTTCTAGCTTTCTTCAAAAAAGCTTATATTGTGTTTAACAGAAGAATAAAACTCCAAAAAAAAGTTTGGAACCACTTGAGGGTGAGTAAAAAATTACAAAATTATCATTTTTGTAGATATCCCAAATTGGAGTAAAACAACACAGCTTTTTTTTTTTTTCTTCTTCTTCTTTTTTTTTACAGTGAACAGTATTCATTCTCATGGTGTTCAAACTCAACAAACATTACAGGACAAAAAAAATCCAAAGTGAAGATTTCCAAACTTATTATTGATTCTGTCGTGTTGTAGAGTTTGAATGAACTCTTCAATGTCTTATAAAGCAGAAGTGCTGTGTCAGGCTGGCGAATCTTTGTTGAATGTTGTTCTGCACATACTGTATAGAAAGAGCTCTGCTAGTTGGGTCTGAATGGAGAACACAGTCAGATCTGGAGTGCGTGCAGAGCCTCGTCTCCGGATGCCCACAGAATTCAGTTAACCCCTGACTCGCGCCACAAAAGCGACCATTGTAACAGCGGGCTGGATGTGCGTTTTTGGGGCGCTTCGGGTGAATGTAAAATAAGCCGTCTCCTTTTCTTCCCTTTGGCACTTCTTTCACCCCCTGCGTCCATTTCGCACAGATCTTTAGATTCAATTTACCTCCGATTCATTGCCATTGAAGCACATTATAATGGTCAAGTACTTTTGAAATAATCTGCTGTTTTCAGTTGCAGGTCTGCCTCTGAAAAGCAGCCTGGTTTTCAGCTGCCCTGACTTGAATCCCATTAACCCATAATGAACATTATGCATAAACGTGTTTGCATAGGATCACAAAACGCAGCATTCAAAGGCACAATAAGGCTGAATGAAACAAAGGAAATTAGAAATACTTCCCTTTTTTGTTATGCAAAGACGAATCCGTGTTTATTTGAGAAGGATTTTTGGATCCAATTGTGAGATCCATCAGGACAAATGGTAAAAACAGCAATGGCAGTGTCATTTTAAGTCTAGCCTGTCCATTTTTACTGGCGGGTAGCCTGTAATATAAACAGCAAGTGATGATGGAAAGTGCTTTATATTGAGCAACCTCAGTTTACACTATAAAAACCATCTGCTTTTAATGGAGAAGTGTGAGTTTATACTTGAGAAATTTGATTTGAAAAGTATGGTTATCATATTATTTATGTATATACAACAATAATAATTTCAATAATTGCTTATGTGTATGCTTACATGAAATCTGCGCCAACAGAAATCCACAAAAACAAAAAACTTTTTTTTTTTGAGCACACCATTCAGTCATGTGTTTACTTGTAAATGTGTGTAAATATATTCAGTTTTTAAATAAATATTTAGTAATATTATTGGATAATATGCAAGTGGGCTGGGTCAGTTAGCAGTTCTGTGTGGAGTTTGCATGTTCTTCCTGCGTTCGCGTAGGTTTCCTCCGGGTGCTCAGGTTTCCCCATAAGTCCAAAGACATGCAGTACAGGTGAATTTGGTAGGCTAAATTGTCTGTTGTGTATAAGTCTGAATGAGTGTGTATGGATGTTTCCCAGGGATGGGTTGCGGCTGGAAGGGCATCTGCTGTGTAAAAACATGTGCTAGATAAGTTGGCTCTTCATTCCACTGTGGCGACCCCAGATTAATAAAGGGACTAAGCTGAAAAGAAAATGAATGAATGAATATGCAAGTGTTTAGATGATTTATGTACAATACAAGTTATAAAATAATATTTTCACTATTTTAGTAGATATATTGTGAGAGACTTACTATAGCTTTGTTTAACAAACAAGTGGATCTAAATCTTAAATAAAAGTAAAAAAATATATTGTTTTTTATTTCATGTGTGTTCAGCTTACATTTGCTATACTGTCAAAATCATTTCCTCAAAATAATGTGTTGTTGTTGCTGTTTTGAAGAACATTCTGCAACAAAAAAGCAACAAAACATTTGCAGATTCTGTCTGGCCCTGCTCATATGTAATAAAACAATAAAAAAATAAACACATGTTATAATATAATACAATATAATATAATACAGGGTGATTCAAAAAGAATACCACAACTTTCAGTTTGATGTCACTCGAGTGTCTTGAAGGGGTCATATTGAACATCTATGAACTTGTTTTCTGCTGAAAAAACACATTAATTCACGTTGATTAATTACCCAAGGTTCCATCGTGTTTCTTTGATTAAATACAGATTTTGAAAATGTAATGTAATATATTCATTCATTCATTCATTTTCTTTTTGGCTTAGTCCCTTTATTAATCCGGGGTCGCCACAGTGGAATGAACCACCAACTTATCCAGCACATGTTTTACGCAGCGGATGCCCTTCCAGCTGCAACCCATCTCTGGGAAACATCCATACACACTCATTCACACTCATACACTACAGACAATTTAGCTTACCAAATTTACCTAAAGCGCATGTCTTTGGACTGTGGGGGAAACTGGAGCACCTGGAGGAAACCTACACCAACATGAGGAGAACATGCAAACTCCACACAGAAACGCCAACTGATCCAGCCGAGGCTCGAACCAGCGACCTTCTTGCTGTGAGGTGACAACCTGCACTACCTACTGCACCACTGTGTCGCCATATAATATAATATAATATAATATATTATAATATAATATGATATAATATAATATAATATAGTATAATATAATATAATATAATATAATATAATATAATATAATATAATATAATATAATATAATATAATATAATATAATATAATATAATATAATA